>CM064917.1:16787876-17257408 GCA_032727855.1 Quercus ilex subsp. ballota | reverse complement strand
GATGAAGTCTTGTTTGCCTACATTGCTGTAGCTCCCTATGCTGTGAGCTTGGTGTTGATACGAACAGATTGTGGTGTGCAAAGACCAGTTTATTACGTAAGTAAGTTGCTGCATGAAGCCGAGATCCATTATTTGCCACTAGAGATGGCTATCCTAGCAGTAGTGCTTGGTACACGAAAGCTACCTCACTATTTCCAGGCCCATACGGTCATTGTCCTCACTCAGCTCCTACTAAGGGCTATACTCTGAAGTGCTAACTACACTGGAAGGATTGCTAAATGGGTACAATCTTGGGGGCTTTCGATATCAAATACATGCCTCGCACATCGGTCAAGGGCTAGGTACTTGCGGAATTGTTAGCCGAGTTCATAGAGCCCCAATTAGAAGAAGTAACGCCAACATCGGACATGGATGAAAAATCGGTTGGCATGATTTCTCAGCAAGCCCCCTCCCATTGGGAAGTGTACGTGGATGGCGCAGTGAACCAGAAAGGTTCTGGAGTGGGGCTAGTGCTGATATCCCCCGAAAGAATCACTATTGAAAAGTCGTTAAGGCTGGATTTCTCGGTAACAAATAATGAGGCGGAGTATGAAGCCCTTCTGATGGGAATGGCTATGGTCCGAAGAATGGGAGGAAAGGCAGTGGAGTTGTTCTTGAATTCAAGGTTAGTCGTGGGTCAAGTACAAGGTGAGTTTGAGGCGAAGGATGAAAGAATGCAAGGATACTTGAGCCGAGTTAAATGTCTGCAATCGGAGTTCTAATCTTTCAGTTTGCTACACATCCCTAGAAGTGGTAACGCACATGTTGATTCTTTGGCCACACTCGCTACCTCTTCGGCGCAAAATTTGTCGAGAGTTATCCTCGTCGAGGACTTGCATGGGCCTACCGAGGCAATAAGAGAGGTAGTCCAAGTTCACCAAGTCAGAACCGGGCTCTGCTAGATGGATCCTATAATTAAATTCTTGAAAGAAAATATTTTGCCTGAAGAAAAGGGGGAAGCTGACAAAATTCGGAAGAAGGTGACTAGATTCTGGCTATCCGAGGACCAGAAACTATACAAACGCTCCTATTCAGGATCGTACTTGTTATGCACGCATCCTGAAGCGGCTGAGTTGCTACTAGAGGAATTGCATGAAGGAATTTGTGGGAGCCACACTGGAGGTAGGTCCTTGGCTCACCGAGCCATTACTCAAGGTTATTGGTGGCCGAACATGCAAAAAGAAGCCCACGAGTATGTTAAAAAGTGTGATCAATATCAGCGATTTGCCCCGAGCATTCATTAACCAGGGGGAACTCTTAATCCACTATCCACCCCATGGCCTTTTGCCCAATGGGGCTTAGATATCGTGGGACCATCCCCTAAGGCTGCAGGAAACAGGAAATACCTTCTGGTCGGCACAGACTATTTTACCAAATGGGTCGAGACTGAACCTCTGCCTAACATCAGAGACATGGATGTACAGAAATTTGTTTGGAAGAATATTGTCACTCGATTTAGGGTTCCTCATACTCTCATTTCGGATAACGGCCTACAGTTTGATAGCAAAGCATTCAGGAATTATTGTAGCGAACTAGGAATCATAAACAGATACTCCACTCCTGCTTATCCCTAGGGTAATGGGCAAGCAGAAGCTGTTAACAAGGTCATAGTAAATGGTTTAAAGAAAAGGCTAGACGATGTGAAGGGCAAGTGGGTGGAAGAATTGCCACACATACTTTGGGCTTACAGAACTACGCCTCGCAGATCTACTGGAGAGACCCCCTTCTCAATGACCTATGGGGCTGAAGCTGTCATACCTTTGGAAACTAGGTTCCCAACACTGAGAACTAGTTCATTCAGTCCGACCGGCAACAATGAGCAGCTAGAGAAGAGTTTGGACCTGATTGATGAAACGAGAAAAAATGCAATGGTTCGACTGGCACATTGCCAACAAAAGCTCAAGCAGGGCTATGATGCCAACGTAAGGGTAAGGCCTCTAGAACCTGGTGATTTGGTGCTGAGGAAAGTTGTCGGCACTGCAAAGAACCTAGCTTGGGGAAAGTTAAGACCCAATTGGGGAGGGTCATATCGTATTACTTCAGGGGTTGGCATTGGGGCGTATTTCCTAGAAGACCTAGATAGTCATGTGATACCATGCCCTTGGAATGTAAATAACCTCAAAAGGTACTATTATTAATCGAATTATCTCTTCAATCAACATGCCAATTCGTCATCTAAAAGGTTCTCTAAGTGTTTAAACTTAAATCCAATCATAGCTGTAGTCCTCGGATCAGATGATTTGGGTTAGCTAACACTCCTTCACAGTTCCATAAGTGTTTAAACTTAAATCCAATCATGCCTGTAGTCCTCGAACTAGATGATTTGGGTTAGTTAACACTCGTTCACGGTTCTCTAAGTGTTTAAACTTAAATCCAATCATGCCTGTAGTCCTCAGACCAGATGATTTGGGTTAGTTAGCACTCGTTTAAGGTTCTCTAAGTGTTTAAACTTAAATCCAATCATGCCTATAGTCCTCGGACCAGATGATTTGGGTTAGTTAACACTCATTCACAGTTCTATAAGTGTTTAAACTTAAATCCAATCATGCCTATAGTCCTTGGATTAGATGATTTGGGTTAGTTAACACTCGTTCACTGTTCTCTAAGTGTTTAAACTTAAATCCAATCATGCCTGTAGTCTTTAGACCAGATGATTTGGGTTAGTTAACACTCGTTCAAGGTTCTCTAAATGTTTAAACTTAAATCCAATCATGCCTGTAGTCCTCGGATCAGATGATTTGGGTTAGTTAACACTCCTTCACAGTTCCATAAGTGTTTAAACTTAAATCCAATCATGCCTGTAGTCCTTAGACCAGATGATTTGGGTTAGGTAACACTCGTTCACGGTTCTCTAAGTGTTTAAACTTAAATCCAATCATGCATGTAGTTCTCAGACCAGATGATTTGGGTTAGTTAACACTCGTTCAAGGTTTCTAATTGTTTAAACTTAAATCTAATCATGTTTGTAGTCCTCAGACCAGATGATTTGGGTTAGTTAACACTCCTTCACAGTTCTATAAGTGTTTAAACTTAAATCCAATCATGCCTGTAGTCCTCAGGCCAGATGATTTGGGTTGGCACTCCTTCGCATGCCTGTAGTCCTCGGACCAGATGATTTGGGTTAGTTGGTACTCCTTCGCATGCCTGTAGTCTTCGGACCAGATGATATGAGTTAGTCAACACCTCCATACAGTTATTATTATTGAAATTTAACTTTATAATGAATCATGCCTGAAATTCTTGGATGTATTTGACTCTAACTCACAACAGGACTCCTCAGTTAAAAATATGCTTTGCACACCTTCAAGAAGGCCTATGGAACTTCCATTCACTTATTGCTTTCATTACTTACTAATAATTCTTATATAAACCACTCTTTTCGGTATTAATTTAAGTTATTTGCTTCATCAGCCTGATATCACGGTTAAGTTTACCTACACTACCATAATCACAAGTTATAGTTTTTTGCAATAATAGTGAGCCTTATGATACAGGCAACAAGGACATCAAAAGTAAAAGAGAAAGGATTTCATTAATCAAAATAGAACGGTTTTCAAGTCCTTACATAAAAAAAAACTAACTATATAACAATACAAATACTGAACAAAAACTCCTAGATATTTAAGTCTCTGTCTGAGTGGCCGAGGGATCAACTGTCTGACTGGGCTGGGCAGCAGCAATGTCTGGGACTTGTTCGTTATCCTTTTCCTGAGTACCCTCAGACTCTCTGGGTGCTTCAGCAGGAGCAGGAGGGGTCTGGCTGACTGGGGACTACTCCGGAGCTTCTGGGATTTCACAAATTTTCGGATCGTAATATATGCTCCCAAGCAGTCTCAGGTTTGAGTCCGCAGGGACCCCAGCAGCATCCATTGCCTTTCCCCAAGTTATATCGCAGTAGTCTCGGCTGACCGAGGCAAACTGCTCAGTGAGATTGACTTGGGTCTCATCCACCCCCAGCTAATATGCTGCTTTTCTTTCAGCCTCGACTGCCTCCTTGGCCAGCTGAGCATCCTTTTGAGCCAGTTTGGCAGTCTCCTTGGCTTTCTGAAGTTTAGCTCGAAGATCCTTCACCAGTGCTTTCTCTGTTGCCAGATTGATCTCGGTTACATTAAGCAGCTGGCATTGGTCTTCGGCCTGCTTCTCAGCATTCTTCAAACCCGCATTAAGACTATTCCTTTGCTTGGTAATCTCTTTGAATTGCTCAGACAGTTGAAAATATTCTTCCTTCAGACTGCCCAAAGAGTTTTCTACCTCAGACCGAGAGTGGGCCTCTGCTTGGGCTTCAATATATGTCTTTTTGTTCCACTCTTCCGCCATAAAGACTTGCTGGGTAATCTGCATGGCAGAATGAAAAAGTCAACATAAAACAAACAGAAAAAATCAACATCCTAAATTGAAAAGATGGATTAACTCACTTATCATGGCTAAATCCCTTTTTAGGGAAAAGAAGAGTTCATACTGGCTGAAGCGCCTGTAAAAATCCACGTCTCGAGGGAGAAGCAATGGTTGCTCCAAGGCCTCAGCAACGACACCTGCTTTCCCCCCATTGTAGTTTCTGAGGGAGGTATCCCAAGGAATGGGAGCACCGTCCAATTCTAACTTGGGGGACCATGTGCGAGGCCCTCGGCGCACGTCACCAACAAGAGGGTCATTTCGGCTCTCAGTAGATGAGGCCCTCTTGCTCTGGTGGTCTTTCACCACTTTTTGCTGCTTGGTCCCTTTTGGAGGAATCACCTCCCCTTCGTCCGTATCGACAAGGGACCTTTTCTTTTTTAGATCCGGCAATGGCTTCAAGCCGAGATTAGGAGCCTGAGGGGGTGGTGAAGGAAAACTCACAGCTGGATGGGACGTACCAGTCCCTTTCGGCTTGGTTTTTTTGCCTCTGTTCTTCATCAAATCCCTCAGGTTTGACATGTCTTCTTCTTCCTCCGAAAAGTCTTCTGGAAGAGCAGTTATTAAAATAGGAGGGCGAGCACTAGCCCCCTTTCTGAAGAGTCTTCTTCCTCCGAAGGTTCCTCCGAAGGTTCCCGAAACTTGTATCACTGGCCCCCTTTCTGAAGCCCCTTCCTCAAATATGAAATTGTCTATCTGCTCTTCAAGTGAAGAGGTCGAAGAAGTAACTCCTTCACCTGCTACTACTAGTTCAGGGGGAGCCTGCTGAATTGGCTGGAGGAGCAATGGCACACCCTGAGGATTTGGATGTGGCACGGGCGCAAGATCGTAGGTGCTATAAAATTACGCTAACCGACGTCTATCCGTTTGAGATGATAGTCCCCTTGAGTAATAACGTTGCCGACTGGCTGAAAATCCTTTGATTTGGGCGTGTAACCAAGAATGAGGGGAACAGATCGGAGCTGCCCGTCTTCACTCATGAAAATTTCAGATCGGAGCAAGTAATTAAGCGCAGGAACGTTTGTGAGGCTGAGCCGAGGAGAAACGTGATTTTTATCTATTAACACCACCAAAAAAAAAAAAAAAAAAACTTGGTCAGAAACCTGAAAATAATGATATAAAGAAAAGACAGATTGTTAAAAAAAAAAAAAAAAAACGAAGATCCTAAATCTATTGTTAGGAAACCTAGGTCTAGGAGGTCCCACCTGGCTCTCCTGGTTGGGTTGGGTAATGAAGACCGTCATGCCACGCACCCGAGACGATTAGATAGTCGTCTTTCATCCCTTTATTGGACTTGGGAAGGCAGGAGACGAGCCTAACGACGTCAGACCGGGATTTAAGATAGTATCCCGCTCCCTTCTGGCTATGACACTCGTACATATGTACCACGTCACGCCAGGTAAGTCCTAATCCTAGATAAAGGTTCAGGGCGTCAATGGCTCCTAGGATCCTAAAGAGATTGGGTGCGCACTGCTCAGGAGAAAGCCTATGGTTGCGAAGATAGTTTTTGGTGATAGAACCCATAGGAAGAGTCATTCCTCCTTCTATGAACGCTATCATGGGGATTACGGCTTCCCCCTCTCCTCGGTCGGTTAATATCCGCTCCGGATGACAATACCTCAGATTTACCCCTTGTGGTATGCCGTAGGTCTCCTTAAATTCCTTTATTAAGGTGGGACTATTGACAAGATCCTCAAATCTACCCATTTTTGGCTAACTAGAGAAGGGCGCAGAGCAATAACTGGCAAATAAGAGTTTGAAGGCCAGGAATACTGGCCGAGAAGAAGATGGAGGGTTTAGAGATGTCGAAACTTACGCAAACTAAACCGGAGAGCGATCTTAGAACTTGCAGAAGGATTCTTACAGACTCTGGGAAGGACTAGGATTGATGATTGGAAGAACTTGGTGGATTCGAGTGCTTGAGTTTGTTGGGTGGTCTGAGAATTTACCAAGTAAAGAAGAAATAACCTCTTCTGAGGCTTTATATAGGGACAAGCGAAGGGGCAGGAGTCATCCCGCCCAAATTCTGAGGAAGAATCACGTCCGTTGGATCAATAGTCCACCGTTGGATACCAGAGACAAAATGCCACCTGGGGCAATTAATAACGCTTTGGGAATACTGAAATGACAGCAGCATTAATGAAGCACCTGCACCTATGCCCACACGCGTGTAACTCCAGATGTTTTTGCTTTTCCAAATTTTTATTTCGTGACAAGTCAAAATCCTATTTTTTCTCCTCGGATGCGAGGGAAAAACTAAAATTTTGAGGGGCTATTGTGGGGGGGTGAAAGCCCAACCTTACGTATTGGGCCTAGGGCCCTATTTGAAGATTATTGTGTGTCCGAAGAGAAGAAAATGTTTGAGAAGGAGCCCATGTGGAAGAAACATACCTGGAAGTGAATGAGGAATGCATTCCGAAGAGGTCACTAGTGGTCCGAAGAGGTTTTTCTCCTCGGATACGAATAGTCTTGATCAATCAAACGTTTGAAAGGTCCGAATGATCTTCCTAATAGTTTCAATGACGAGGATAAACTCTGAGCATGTCTGGAGATGATAAGAACGAAGAAATATCTAAAGGAAAAAGCTGCTACCACCGTGTTTAATGCACTGCAGCTACTTTTCTGGCGCATTTATGTGGAGAAGACCCCTGAACAGTGTAATCTCAGCTACCACCACTCACAGAGGGCTAAAAAAGGTACTTGACGTGACATATACTCAAGTGGGTACATAGATGAAGAACAAGTGGACGATGGAGATAAGGGGGGAGGATGCTATATAAAGGGAAGAGGCCTCTGATAATGGGGGATCGGAAAAAATCAGAATAAGGACAAGAGAAAGACTTTACTGTAGCTCTAAGAACTATAATCACTGTTCAATCAATAATATATCTCTTCGGACACCAATTCATTTCGTTTTTTAAGTGTATGTTTATGTTGGTTCACACTTGGGGGTTGTGGTTAACTGTTGTCAATCTCGTAATCAACCTAGCTCTTTCACCCACTCTCTACAAATTAATTGTTTTGGGCTGGGGCTACAAATCCTAACCCTACAAAAATATTTGGTCTTTCACTACATATATATATATATATATATATAGTTTGAAATATTTGGTCATGTATCTTTAAGTAAATGTTTATTAACTGTTTTATTACTCAATTTTGATGATATTTGACGTATGAATTTTAATTAATCTATGAATTATAAGGAAATAATGCTAGCTAGTTTGAATAATTCTTTTTTCTTTTATTTTTATTTTTATTTTTGATGAACTAGTTTGAATAATTCTAGCTAGGAACAAACATAATTTTGTATATTTATTAAACACTTTAACTAAAACCATTAACTTTATTGTGGCTTCCCTTATAATTGTAATGGTGACTTCAAGAGCTCCTCAACAGTTCTCACCTCTACTTTCATTCAAATATATTAGCAAGAGCTAGATGATGCATGTATGGCAAAATGTGAACTATTCGTATATCTGTATAAGTGAAATATCATTACAGCACTGCTAGACCAGACCTAACCAAGTTGAAAAAGTTGCATGGTGGCCCCAATAATTGACTGGCTGAATGAAAATAATGTCTTTAACATCAAAATAACCAAATTAAACCACTACAACAAACTTCAGTTATTTCAACCCTCTTTTATCAAGGGTTTACTAAAATCTGTCGATACAATCTATAAATACAAATACGGAGGCTATATTACTAAACTATATTTCAAAGGTTATTTGGTCCCTCAAAATAAGTTAAAACACCCTTGAAATAACTTTTAAAAAAAAAACAAAACACGCCAGTTTTGTACAAAGACTTTTACATTTTTCAGCCCACAACCCTTGATAAAATATGACAAATTTTTCAGCCCTTGTAAAAATCCCACAACAAAATTTTCATCCCTTGAAAAAAGCCCACAACAAAATTTAAAAATATTGCCCAGAACGTAACCAACAAACACCTCTCGTTCCAAACAGCTCTATTACTCTCTCGCTGAAAGCCTGAAACTAAGAAAGCATAGAAATCTCATAGAGCTCATGGAAATCTCATAGAGCTCGACGATCATGGAGATCTCATAGAGCTTGACGAACGTAATCGCACAGCTCCGATTAGGTACGAGTTGATCTCAGTTTTGTGACTCTTCATCTCTTTTGGCATTGTGTTTCTTAGCTCCGATTAGGTACGAATCACAAACCCTAATTTCGTCTTTGATTTTTTTGTTTTTTTTTTGGTTTACCCACACATTTTCATCGATTTCCCCATGATTTTCATTTCACATTTCTCAGAAAAATGAGCTCATCATCGATTTCGCTATTTCGATTTCTAATTGTTCGACTTTTGAGATTTCATTATTCGATTTCCAATCATAATCTCTATTTCCTTTATAGTTTTCATACAAATATTGATTGAGGTTTTTATTTTTTATTTTTTTTATTTTATATTATTGTGAGTACAGGCACAACGAGATTGCAAGGCTTAATCCAAGGGATTGCTAGTATTGGTTGTGTGGGAAATGTGCTTTTAGACACTCTGTAAGCCTTCATTTATTTCCTAATATAATTTGCACATTCAATAACTAGGAATTTAATTTTCATTTTTGCTCTATCAAGTGTGTTTGTGTATTCAAATTTAGTTTTCTTTCTCTCCGTTGTGTGTGTGTGTGTGTTTATTTCAATCTGCATTGTCCAACTTGTTGGCTTTGGTGGGTGAGTGTTGACTTTGAACTGTACAAATCTACTGGGTATCATTGTTAGCTATTGGGAATTTGTGTTTAGTAGTAGAGGAATATTAGTAGTGCTTAAAGTTTACTTGGGTTTATAGTGAAATAGTAGTATTTTAACAATTCCAGAGTGGAGTTACCTAAAACTTTGGAGACTCAGAGGACCTTAATTCGTAATTTATTATTTTAAACATTGTGTTTGGGATGAAGAATAAAATGTATCAAAACTTTTAACTCTTGGATAGATTTGGTCTTTGTACAAAGTGTGGTTGTTGAAATCTTTTCTCTTAAACAATAATTGACATATCGGCAGTTTGTATGCGGCCCCTAATCTGTTAATTTGTAGGTTTGAGTTTAGAGATAAAAAAAAGTGTAATTGTAGCAATATACCACCTTTGCTATGCATCAATATCATAGCCTATCATCTCAACAATTGTGAATTTTTGTGCGTGTATATATATATATATATATTGTGCATGATTGTGGTTTTTTTTTTTTTTAAAATAAAATAAATCTTATTTTGAGGGTCAAGAGACCCCTTAAATAACCTTATTTATCAAGGGTTGTAAATATAAATCTTTTAAACCTTGGTAAAAGGTTATTTAAGGGTCTCTTGACCCTTAAAATAAGATTAGAGCACTTGTTTTGAGGGTCACGAAAGCCTTCAAAATTTCCTTTTTGATGGTATATGTTTTGAAAGTTATCAAGGGTCAATTAGACTCTTAAAATAATTTTTTTAAAGGGTTTTTAACCCTTGAAAAAAGTCATATTTGTTGTAGTGAACCAACCCTCGTGAACAAATAGCAATCCCAAATTTTTAAAAGTTTAAGGACTGGTTTGGTGTGTTTTAGGTTGTGATACATTACATATTAGCACTGTTAATTATCATTATGAAATTCTATTTTCAAATACGTGATTAGGTTCAGCTTGACAAAAAAAAAAAAAAAAGCATTAATGTCCATAACATGCATGGACATCTGGAATTCGTACATTTTTATCTTTTCATGGTGTCTAATTGTTTTGGATTCTTAAAGTTAGATTCATGTTCTACCTGAACAGCTATATAGGCATTGTGTAATGTTTGCAGGCACATTCTTCACAAGAATCGTGAAAGATTTATATGGACCAATAGTGTGTGTCAAATCAAACAGAAAAAAAAAATATTTAATTTGTGTATTTCCGAGGAACTCAGATGAACCGTGGCGGCTCTAGGTATTTTTTTCAGGGTGTTCCTTAAAAAACATAAATGATACAATCTAATAAAAAGAGAAATTCATATATTGACAACAATAACAATAAAAAGACACGCAAATACATAAAGTTTACAATTGTCTTCTACGATTTTTCATATTTTGAAATCAGTGCATGATAGTCTCATTATCAATACTACAATCTACATCTCTTTCAATGTACACAGCCAAGCAATCATTTATCCACTGAATGTAGAACAAATTATGGAGCAAACTTTAATTTTATTGCCCATAAAAAAAAACTGAGGGTGTTATCAGGCAGTTAAGAAGAAAGGACCAAAGAATAAGAAGGAAGAAAAGAAGAACTAAACGACACAACATATAAGCTGCAAGGTTATTTAGATCAGTAGCTAAACGGCATGTAGTTTAGCTGTTAATTTTATTCAGATTATGTCTACACGTGCTGTAACTAACCTTCACACGTGTTGTAACTGATTTCCTTATGCTTCGGTTAGTTTGTTACGCCCTGTTTTGGGGGTTTAGGTTCAGAGGTGTATATATACTTAGATTGTGTATAGGTTCATTGAATTACAAGATTAAGAGAAAGTTTCTCATCTTCTTTCCCAAATATTCTCTCTCTCTGTGTTCATAGATTATTTCTTTTCTTCATCTCTGTTTTGTTATATGGTATCAGAGCTTGAGCCTTCTTCAATGGCATCGAATACACAGAATACTCAAACTGCTTCACCTTCCTCTTCTCAGCGAGAACTGACTCCAATGGAAGATCCACGAAGTCCATTTTTCTTGCATGACGGTGAAACACCAGGTGCAATTTTGGTTACTCAACCGTTAACTGAGGACAACTATCCTATGTGGTCCAGAGCAATGATAATGGCTTTGGATGCCAAAAGCAAGCTCGGATTTGTTGATGGTTCTATCAATGCTTCGATGGCAGTTACACCATTAGAGAAGAAAGCTTGGTCCAAATGCAATTCAATGATCTCTTCATGGATCTTGAATTCAGTTTCTCCTCATCTTACTGCTAGTGTAATTTACAGAGACACTGCATTTGAAGTATGGAATACTCTCAAGAAACGATTCTCTCAAGCCAATGGACCAAGAATCTCTCAACTTCAGAAGCAAATTTCAACTATGATGCAAGGTGCTGCTACGATTACAGGATTCTTCACTGATCTTCAAGCTGCTTGGGATCAACTATTGAATTTCAGGCCTTTACCATGTTGCTCATGTGGTAAGTGCACTTGTGGTGTGAATGACAAAATCATAGCACTTCAGCATCAAGATTCTCTTATGCAGTTCCTAAACGGCTTGAATGATTCTTATTCTCAAGTTAGAACACAAATTCTCATGATGGAGCCTAGTCCTTCCATTGATAAGGCATTTTCTTTAGTGATTCAAAAGGAAAGGCAAAGATGTTTGGGTTTTACTGTTGCTCCCTCAGTTGAATCAACTGCTCTTGCAGTCAAGAATCAAGGATTCAACCAGGGAAATTCATTTCCAGGGAACCACAAGTATATCAGAGGAAACAATACAAAAGGGAGGCCTGTGTGTAGTCACTATAGGAAGCTTGGCCATGTTATGGAGAAATGCTACAAATTAGTGGGATTTCCTCCTGGTTACAAGCAGAGAGGTAAAGTGGCTATGGCAAATCAAGTCTTGGTTGATGGTGATCAAGGAAATTCTGATATTCAACAGGTCAATTCATTCCCTTTCACTTCAAAGCAGTATCAACAACTGATGTCAATGCTCAGTTCTCATGCATCTACATCTGGTGGTACCAATGATGCCTTACACTTAGCTAATTCTGCTCTTTCAGGTAATGTGTGTACTGCTTGGTCTGATTTTGTTTCCTTAGATTTGCATCATTTAGTTTTTGCCATTAATCCTGTCAATAAAGTTGCCTATGGTAATGATGTATGGATTCTTGATACTGGAGCCACAGACCACATAGTCCAATCCTTATCTTTTTTTACACATATCACTAGTTCTATATCAACTTTTGTTCAATTGCCAAATGGTGAAAGAGTCAATGTTACACACATTGGTACAATTCAAGTTACTGCAACTTTGAAACTTGAAAATGTGCTATGTGTTCCCTCTTTCACTTTCAATCTAATTTCTGTCAGCAAGTTAACCAAAACACTTTCATGTTGCCTGGTTTTTCTATCAAATTTGTGCTTTATTCAGGACCTTACTTGTTGGAAGACGATTGAAGTGGGTGAATTACATGACAATCTGTATCTGCTGCATACTGCTCCAACTAGCAAATCTGTTTCAACAGCTTCTTCAACCCTTGAGTCCGTTTTTCAATCTTTTGTTGATTCTGTGTCTGATTCTATGTCCATTCCTAATGTTACCAAGTCTTGTCTTTGGCATATGAGGTTAGGACATGCCTCTGATAATAAAATTCATGCTTTACATAGTCTCATTCCTGATGTACAAACTTTTCACAGCAATAAGAATTGTGTTCTTTGTCCAATTGCCAAACAGAAAAAGCTTCCTTTTCCATCTTTTAATCACATTTCAAATAATGCCTTTGATTTGATTCATTGTAATGTTTAGGGACCGTTTGCTAAATTCACTCATGATGGCTTCAAATATTTTTTTACCATTGTGGATGATGCCACAAGATCCACCTGGATTTATCTTATGAAATCAAAGGCTGACACTAGACCTTTGTTGATTTCATTTTATAACATGATACATACACAATTTCATGCCAATATTAAGATCATTAGAACTGACAATGCCCCTGAATTTTTCTTAAAAGAATTTTATGCAAACAAGGGTCTAATTCATCAACATACATGTGTTGCCACTCCACAACAAAACTCAGTTATGGAGAGGAAACACCAGCACATTTTAAGCATTGCAAGGGCATTGAAGTTTCAATCTAATGTTCCTATATCCTATTGGGGTGAATGTGTATTGACTGCTGTCCATATAATCAATAGGTTACCTTCCAAAATCCTGAACCAGAAACTCCTTTTGAAAAACTCTATGGTAAACCTCCTTCATTTGCTCATTTAAAAGTTTTCGGTTGCCTTTGTTTTGCCTCTACTCTTACTCACAACAGATCAAAATTTGATCCTAGATCTTCATCTTGTGTTTTTCTTGGTTACCCGTTTGGTGTTAAAGGATACAAGTTACTTGATTTAAATACCAAAAGGCTTTTTGTATCCAAGGATGTTCACTTTCTTGAAACTGTTTTTCCTTTTGTTTCATCTCCTCATACTATACCTTTACCTCATCTCTTCCCTTCAGTGGCTCACCCAACCACTTCTGTGTTTGATTTTCCTTCTGCTTCCCTCCCTAACAATGATGCTACTATTTTTGATCCACCTGTTTCTATCCTAACTTCTGCAGATTTACCTGTTTCCAATTCTACAGATTTACCTATTCCCACTTCTGCAGATGCCATTTCTGCAGATTTTCCTATCTCTAATCCACCTTCACATATCATTCCCTCCACAAATGTCCCATCTCCACCTTCTATTTTATCTCCACCTATTATTCCTTCCACCACTGCACCATCTGTTCATCTGAGGAAGTCTTCCAGGGTGTCTAAACCACCTGCCTACCTGACTGATTTTAAGTGCAGCACAGTTGTTAGTGATATTCCTGCTCCTTCTCTTTCTGCCAACAAGTCAGGTACTCAATACCCTTTGTCCACTTATCTTAACTCCTCAAAATTGTCCACCACTTATGCACATTTTTGTTCTCTCATCTCTACCATTCCTGAGCCTACATATTACCATGGGGCAGTCAAGGACCCTAACTGGTAGGATGCTATGGCATTTGAAATTGCTGCTTTGGAAGCAAATCAAACCTGGACTATTACACCATTACCTCCTCACAAAAGGGCCATTGGGTGTAAATGGGTTTATAGGGTGAAGTATAATGCTGATGGCTCTTTGGACAGATACAAAGCTAGGCTTGTAGCAAAGGGTTTCACTTAGCAAGCTGGTTTGGACTTCACTGATACCTTTTCTCCAGTTGCTAAACTCACCCCTGTCAAAACTTTGCTTGCCATTTCTGCTGTGAGAGGCTGGCATTTGGTTCAGCTTGATGTGAGCAATGCTTTTCTTAATGGTATTCTCCATGAAGAGGTCTATATGCAATTGCCTCAAGGATTTCATAGCAAGGGGGAGAACCTAGTTTGCAAGCTTCATAAGTCTTTGTATGGTCTCAAGCAAGCATCAAGGCAGTGGTACTCCAAGTTCTCTACAACCATTTTAAAATATGGTTTCAAGCAATCAAAATCTGATTACTCCTTATTCACCAAGCAGTTTAATCAGACTTTCATAGCATTGCTTGTTTATGTTGATGACATTCTCATTGCAAGTAATGATGTTCAAGCAGTTGAAGACCTCAAAACTTCTTTGAATCTTGAGTTCAAGTTGAAAGACCTTGGTAATTTGAAATACTTTCTAGGTCTTGAGGTTGCTAGATCAGAAAAGGGAATTTCATTATAAGGAAGTATGCATTAGGGGTTCTTAAGGATGCTGGTATGGCAGGTTGTAAAACCAGCAAGGTACCAATGGAGCAGAACTTAAAACTAAGTAAGTATCAAGGTGATTTATTGGATGATCCTGGGGTTTATAGAAGATTAGTTGGAAGGTTATTATATCTAACAATAACAAGACCAGATATTACATATTCAGTCCATAAACTAAGCCAGTTCATGGCTAAGCCTAGAAAACCACATCTTGATGCAGCCTACAAAGTATTACAGTACATCAAAGGATCTCTTGGTCAAGGCATTCTTCTATCATCAAAGTCTGATCTACATTTGAAGGCCTACACGGATGCAGATTGGGCTTCTTGTGTAGATACCAGACGATCCACTACTGGTTTTTGTGTGTTCTTAGGAGACTCATTGGTTTCATGGAAATCTAAGAAACAATCTATAGTTTCTAGATCATCAGCTGAAGCTGAGTATAGGGCAATGGCCTTGACAGTTTGTGAAATGACTTGGCTGCTAGCTCTGTTGAAAGATTTGGAAGTTGATCATCCACAACCTGGTATGCTCTTCTGTGACAATCAAGCAGCAATCCACATTGGTGAGAATCCTGTATTCCACGAGTGTACAAAACACATAGAAGTAGACTGTCATTTGGTTAGAGACAAGGTGCAAGAGAAGGTGATTCGTTTGTTCTTTACTCCCACACATACACAGGTAGCAGACCTGTTTACCAAAGCATTATGCAGCCAACAACTGAAGTTCTTAATTTCCAAGATGAATGTATTGAAAATACATAGTTCTGAGTCTTATCTTGAGGGGGAGTATCAGGCAGTTAAGAAGAAAGGACCAAAGAATAAGAAGGAAGAAAAGAAGAACTAAACGACATAACATATAAGCTGCAAGGTTATTTAGATCAGTAGCTAAACGGCATGTAGTTTAGCTGTTAATTTTATTCAGATTATGTCTACACGTGCTGTAACTAAACTTCACACGTGTTGTAACTGATTTCCTTATGCTTTGGTTAGTTTGTTACACCCTGTTTTGGGGGTTTAGGTTCAGAGGTGTATATATACTTAGATTGTGTACAGGTTCATTGAATTACAAGATTAAGAGAAAGTTTCTCATCTTCTTTCCCAAATATTCTCTCTCTCTGTGTTCATAGATTCTTTCTTTTCTTTATCTCTGTTTTGTTATATTCCAAATCTTTTTTGAAGGGTAGACAAATAAATTTTTTAAAATTATTATATATAAAAAAAATATTTCTGGTCAGGGTGGTCTTGGGACCACCCTAGCCTTAAGGTGGTGCAGCCCCTGCGAATGAAGATGCATCTTATGAACACTGTATCATACTTTATTTTAGTTGTAGGTCTAAATTGCATTACTTGTACTGATGAGAGCATTGCTCTACGGTCATACGTTGGGACCACCCTGACCTTAAGGTGGCGTAGCCCCTGCGAATGAAGATGCATCTTATGAACACTGTATCATACTTTATTTTAGTTGTAGGTCTAAATCGCATTACTTGTACTGATAAGAGCATTGCTCTATGGTCATACGTTGGTACAACCATGAATATATGTAGCTAGGAGTAATGGGTCATGGTCGCTAGCTTTAACCTGAAAATGATAATGTTACCTTTTTATTATTTCCTTTTTCCTTTGATAAACATCGATCAAAAGCCAGGTGAGGGTGATGAGTGACGAGTGAGTGATGAGGATTCGATTTGGGTTTGGGTTTGGGCGTCCTAATCTCAACCCAGGTGTTTTTTCTTTCTTTATTTTTCAACTCACCTCTCTCTCTCTCTCTCTCAAAAGACAAAAGACAAAAGACCAAAAAAAAAAAAAAAAAAAGAGTCCATAAAAACAATTTTCCAAAAATAAAAATCTATACACAACTTTATAGCTACAACTCTAAAATAACATTAAGCTTGTTCAAAAATTTTTATTTATTTCACATATTCACTTTTCAAAATACCTCGTATCAAATTATTTATTTTATACTATATTTCATTAAAAGATTATTTTTTTTTTTCTCTTTCTTGGCACACAACAATCATTCACTTTCTTCCTTTATCCAAACTACATAAAAATGGAATAAGAAAAAGAAAAATTAATAGTGACAGTATAAATTACACTATTATTGTAGCGACTATGTATTTTTACACAACTTTACAAAACCTGATGTGGGTGGATTTTGAGATTGGTACACTTCCTCCCTCCATAGGAATGATTAAGGGTAAAACTTAGCTTCAATTTTTAGGTTCACCAATTAAAGTCAAACACATTTATTTTGAAATTATCTTTTGGAAACTCAAGTATGAGTGTATGACTACTTTACAAAAAAATGAGAGCAATGGAATACACAATTTTGGTAGCCAAACTACATTACAATACCTCAGTCCTTATGCAAAAGAAACTTTGGCTGAATATTTTATGTTTCATAAACAACAATTTCAAGGTAATTAAAGAGATAAATTATTACCATATTCACATACTAAATGATGGTAAGATGAATTATGAAAATTGACTTTATCGTACAAATCTTTGCCTAGACGTTTAAGCATCTCTCCAATTGATTTTTTAGGGATATTATGATTGATCCCTCATAATTAATCTGGAACAAAGTCTTTGTTTCTACAATGCTACTATTGTTGTTGTATTGGGATTTGATCACGGGGTTTCACTTTTTCATTGGAATTTAAAGTATAAACTCCCTTAATTTTATATATTTATTGTAATTTACCAATTTCAAAAGTTGGGACTCACCTTTTATTTTAAAATACGTGTTTATTACACACAAACTATTTATTTTAAAGGAGTAGTGCATCACGAAGTACCTAATTATCTGTATTTGACAAAAGAATATTGTGAATTTAATTTGTGCAAAGAAAAAAAATTCATACATGAAAAAAAGAAAAGGAAAAGGATATGTAAGGATGATGGGAATTGAGAAGTATGTTTGGCCCCATTTTTAGAGAGCAAAAATACAATTTTAACCAAAAATGTAAAAAATGTTGTGTTTAGGTTCACTAGATTTTACTATTTTAGAGAAACTGCATCTTCAAGACACCCCAAAATTACATTTTAAAATAGGGAAGTATTTGTTGCACACAAACTATTTTACATATTTTACACACAACTAAAGTCACGATTTCCAAGTTTCCTATCTCTCACATTTATGGTAAATTTCACTAATTAAATTCATGGTAGGGTCTATTATAAATATAAGAGAAAAGAGTATCATGTCACCGTACTTCGAGAGTATCTAATAATTTTCCGTTAAACACCTACCACATTTAAGAAGTAATACTTCTAACGCATAAATTTCCCTTTTATGCATTTGCCCAACATGATATTCTATCATTTACAGGTGCTAGAGATAGATTTTGTAGTATTTTTTTTTTCATAGTGCATATTTTTATTTTGTCCTGCTTTTCCTTAAGCATTATTATGAGGCATCCCTTTTGTGGTTCAATTTCTAAAATTGACATCATGTCTAGTTTTATTTCAAGAAATCTCCCGGCCCCAATAATCTTTTATGATCATAAGATACCTAAAGCAATAAATATTACTAATAGAACTTTCAACTTCCTTAAGCATTATTATGAGGCATCCCTTTTGTTTTTCAATTTCTAAAATTGACATCATGTCTAGTTTTATTTCAAGAAATCTCCCGGCCGCAATAATCTTTTACGATCATAAGATACCTAAAGCAATAAATATTACTGATAGAACTTTCAACTTCCATTTTATAGTCCTTTCAACTTCCATTCCGTACATAGAGGGCTTTCCTTAAAATTTTGGTATTGCGTTCCAATTCTGATGGAAACATTGCTTGGGAGTTGGGAGTTAGTAGCATATGTAGGACAATGACGGCTTTAGGAATTTTTCTTAGGGTGTTATTTAAGAAACATAAATTATACAATCTAATAAAAAGAGAAATTCATATATTGACAACAACAACAATAAAAAAATACTCAAATACATAAAGTTTACAATTGTCTTCTACAAGTTTTCATATTTTAAAATCTTTGCATGATAGTCTCATTATCAATGCTACAAGTTACATCTCTTTCAATGTACACAACCAAGTAATTATTCATCCACTGAATGTAAAACAATTATAGAACAAAATTTAAATTTATTTGCATAAAAAAAATTAAGGGTGTTCTCAAATTGTTTTTGAAGGATAGACAAATATATATATATATATATATATATATATATTTTAAAGGTCAGGGTAGTCCTAGGACCACCTGGCCTTAAGGTAGCGCTGCCCATGATATAGGACAAGGGTTGGTTTTGTTTTGGTTTTTTTGGTTTTAAAATAAGAATTAAAGGAAATCCCAATCCAATTGACGAGTCCGTGACATTCTTATGGAAATCAATTCATGATGGAGACATTTTGTTTGATTTTATTTATTTTTTTAATCTTTCTCGTTTTCCTTCCTTTTTTTGATTGTCAGTAGCATTCTTGGCCGAAATTCTTCATATTCCTTCATCTTTCCAACCGTTTTAGCTTAATTGTTTGATGGACTGATGTCTCTTCCATTTTATTGTGTGTGGAAGAAGTAGTTCAGATTAGATTTTATTTATTTATTTATTTTTGGATAATTTGATAGTTGGAAAAGAAGAATTTAAATCCTAAATGACTCCGTTGAATATACCAAGAAATGTTAACCAGTAGAGTTCCAACTAGTTAAAATAAGTTATAATTAATTGCTAAAAAAAGAGAGAAGAGGGGAGGAAAAAGAATTGAGTAAATATAGGAAGAAAAGTGGGAGGAATAACGGGCAAACATGACAAAGATAGACAACTTCGAGTATAAGAATGATCAAGATTAAAGTACAATATAATTGTTTTTATTGCTAAATTAGATTTATCATTAAAGTAAGTGCCTGAAGTTCGTTATTTGGTGTGTAAGAGAACTAGAAAGATCAATTGAAAATGAGTAATGTTATATAGACAATCCTGTGTAGTATTTCCAAGGTTCATTGTATCAAGTGAATCCAATATCAAGGGTCCAAAATAAGCAATTCTTGCTAGAAATTTAAGGGCAACAAATTCAACTTTTGTAAGTGTTGACATTTATCTCTTCATGAGATAGATTATAATAACATGAAGAATTGAATGAATTAAGCACATATCATGTAAAAGCCAATTAGGCAATACAATATTCATTAACTCAAAATAAACTTACCATAAGAATCAAATAATCATCATGAAATATGACATAAAATAAATATGGTCCTTATTTTAAAATATCTTTTATTATTACAAATAAGCGTTCATATACAATGTTAATGGACATGTGTTACATGTGATTCTTTTTTCTTTTTCCTTTTTTGAGAAGATACATATGATTCTAATTGATTTCCAATATAAAACAAGTAACCCACTCTAATATATATATATATATATATATATATATATATAGGGTTAGGTTCAAGTAATGTTACACCACCCAATAACTTGTTATGGAATTCATATTTTGAAAATCTCACCATTGAATTACATATTTTATATGTTTTTAACATTCTTGCTAATTTTCATGTCAATTGAATGCTATTTGCTATTCGATCCATAAACTCATCTTTTATGCATTATTTTAAACTACAAAAATTTAAATTTAACAATTGATTGATGACATGGCTATTAATCTTTGATCACCATGAAAATTTGCAAACATGGAGAATATACGAAGATAATGTAATCTAACGGTGGACTTATCAAAATTCGCATTCAATTAAAAAATATTAAGTTGTGTAATATTACTTAGAATTACACCAGGTGTAACTTGAACTTAACTCATATATATATATATATATATATATAAAACAAGCATATATTTTTAGCCATTAATTCTCCACTCTATATGAGAAAGGAATGTCACACAATATCTTGCAGAAGGTTGACAAAAACATGGTACATGTTCATGAAAATTGCATTGCCATATTTTAGTTTGAATTTGGAGAAAGGAATTCAATTCACCTGTTAAAAGGTACAGAAGTCACACTCCTAATGGATTACTTTTCTTTCTATTTCACCTACTATCCGCCTTCTTTCTATAAATTGTAACTTGCACAAAGTCCGAGCTTCAAGTAAATATCTAATGCTCACTTGAGAGATGACAAAAGAAAGTGTACCCATTGTTTTGTAGGCACTTCTTAAGATATCGTTTAATGTAACTATCTGGTTAGTGGTTGTATCAAGTCAGGTTGAACAAGTCAATCTCATTTATAGCTAACTAGTAATACTGACTGAGTCAAAAAAAAAAAAAAATTTCAGGGCGAATGGTGACTCTAGAAACTTTTTAGGGTAGTGATTAAGAAATTTAAATTATACAAGATCTAATAAAAAAAGAACTTCATATATTAATGACAAAAAAAAAAAAAAAAAAAAACCCGCACACACACACACTTATACAAACACATAAAGTCTTATAATTTCTTTCTACAAATTTTCTTATTTTGAAATTGTTACATGATAGTCTCATTATCAATGTTGCAAGCTATATCTCATTTAAAATTTTAGTTAAATAAAATTTTCTTGAACTTTTTTTTATGTAAGGTCCTAATATATTCTTAAGGGGATTAAAGTTTAAGGACAAAGTTTGGCTACAAATTAAGTTATAATACAAGACTACAACTCTCACTAAACAAATTAACATTATTACATATTTTTCAAATCTAACTGTTAAATTGCATGTTTTCTGTGTTCTTAAAACACATGTCAAGTTTCATGTCAATCGGATGTTATTCACTATTTGATTGAATGGAGTTGTAGCCTTAGCTTACAACAAAGTTTGTTGCCGAATTTTGTCCAAAGTTTAGTTATGCTGGGCCTAAAAAAAAAATTTAGGGTTGTCACAAATTTTTTTTTAAGGATAAAAAATTCATAAATTTTTAAAATTTATACATAATAATTATTATTTTTTCCAGGCCAAGGTGATCCTGTGACCATCCTAGACTCTATGTAGAACCGCAAGTGTTTAGGGAACCAAGATATATATATATATATATATAGAGAGAGAGAGAGAGAGAGAGAGAGAGAGAGAGAGAGAGGTAGTTATTGGCTACCATAGTCATGTGCTGAATTTTATTGATTTCTTGTTCTGATAATCCATCTATATTCCATTCATAGAGTTTATTAGAAGATACTGAGAACTGGTTGCTGACATTTTTCTCTTCAAACTGGAGATCAGGGGTTGTTGGTTTAGGATACCAATTTTTGGTAAGACTGGTTAGGGTTACTCTTCGGTGGTAAAGTTTATTTACCTGTAGTCCTTGGAATTGGTTTTCTAATTTTTCTATTTCCTCTTGAGTTTCTGATAGGCCAAGAATGTATTGACCCATTGTGATGAATTAACAAATTAATTAGCCAAGTTAATTAATTAATTAATTCAATTAATATGCAAACTGCGTGGTACCACAAACAAATCACCAATTAACTAAATGCAGCGGAATAAAATTGACACGGTGATTTGTTTAAGAATGGGGAAAACCTACACAACAAAAACTCCACTGGGAGATTTTAAGGTCACGACTCCCGAGAATTCACTATTATCACAACAAGTGATTACAAGTAAAGGAATCCTAGTACTTTATATCAACCTACAATTGAACCCTTACCCCAATACTCAATTGGACTTGTTCTGTAGTGACAATCTCTCCTTTTAATACATGGCTCCCAGTACATGACTAATCAATCGATGCGCGGATTCTAGTACATGGCTTACTTACCAACTTGAGAAAGATGTTGGCTGCAAAATTCTTTAGTTTATTACACGATGAAGATCACGAAATTCCTTGGTCACAAAACCTTACGATGAACAAACACAACAACTTCTTCAAGAGAAAGATGAACTAGGCCAAATTCTGTCTCCGGTCACAATTTGCATGAACACTACTTTGCTTCACACACGCACAACCTTTGACGGCCCTTAAAACAATCTTTATATATGTTTAGGGTTGTGAGAAAAGAAAGCCCAAACATATACACATAGATTGGATGAAAATCAAAGCTGAAAATCTGTTTTTCATAAATCTCGATAGATAGCTTATCTATCGAGCTAGCTGTCGAGCATCGGGCTTCAGCAGCTTTTAAACTTTGATAGATACCAGCTATCAAGCCAGCTGTCGATCTTTAAAATCCAGCATTTCTTCACTTGTTTCTTGGACAGACTTGCATGGTTTTAACACTTAATCTTGAAACCTTGTTCATTGAAGTATTAAACACATCCTAGAGCTACCCAATTACAAGTAAAGTGCGTTTTATCAAAGGATTAGTCAATTACGTAAAATATTGACATATGTTCCTAGCATGATTCACATATGTCTTAACAATCTCCCCCTTTGGCAATGCGTGACAAAACCACAACAAATAAATGAACATATGAGAGAAGTCATAAATCATTCAACTCATACTCACTTGTTGAATACAATAAAATCTATCCTAGCATAAACTCTTGAAAAACTTTGCAAGAAGAAAGTTCATGGCAAGAAGACTTTGACAACCTATATTTCTGAAATACTTTAAACAAAACTCATCAAGGCATCTTAGTGTGAAACAGAAATAAAAGATTGCATACAAGGTATAAGAAGCATGTGCATAAAGAGAAAAAAGAAACAACACGTGTAAAGGTAGGTGAATAAGTACAATGTTTGCTATCACCAAAGTGGTCACAAGACCGATGTACAAAAGATAATGTATCTAAAATAGAAAGAAAAGAAAATATACAAAAAAAAAATCCTCACTACATCCCTCATATACACTCCCCTTATCACAAAAATCTCCTATACTAACCCTCCCCCTATAAGTATGACTATTCTCATCTCAAAACTACTCTCCCTTTTTGTCATGAGTGATAAAGGGCAAGTACATCAAGTAAACATCTCATCATCACTAGGTGAGCTAGCACCATCATCCTCAGCAGCATCATCACTACCGGAGCCATCATCACTCTCACCGTCGGACGCCAGTGGAGATGGAGAAGAAGCAACAATGAAACCACCTATGACAGCCTGTCGTCGTGCGATATGACCAACACAGGTGTTCACTTGATACAACTCATCACTAGGAGTGTCAAGGCGAGCATCCATGCGCATAAGCTATGCCATGATGGCCTCAAGTGTCACTTCACCCGCAGAAGATGAAGGAGCGGAGATGGATGGAGCAGTGGAAGCAAGAGGAGTCGCTGTCTCTGTCCGGAGCCGCCTCGGTCTGAGCTGTGCCTCGCTCTATCAAACGATAGCGGGATTTATGGCGCACATAACCGAAAAATGAGGAGACTTAGAAAAGGAGACAGAAAAGTGGCGAAGAAGCCGCGTGATAGCCGAAGGATAAATGAGCTTATCACGGGTCGTCGTATCCCTATAGACATCTGCAAGGGATAGAATGAAGTGAGAAGGTGTTAGGACATATTTGTTTCACTTGTTTAAGAACATATGTCATTCTTTTATGTAATTGGCTAATCCTTTGACAAAACCCACTTTACTTGTAATTGGGTAGTTCTAGGTGTTTTTAATACTTCAAGAAACAAGGTTTCAAGATCAAGTATTGAAGTCATCAAGTCTGTCCAAGAAAACAAGCTTATAGTGCAATTTCATTAAAGCTCGATAGCTGGTTCAATAGCTGCATCTATCGAGCTTAAGAAAGTTGTCTCAAGCCTGTAAGCTCGACACCTACTCGACAGCTTCTTGACACCTTCTATTTGTCGAGATTTAAGAAATTCAGAATTCTGATCTGATTTCTTGGGATCCATGAATGTGTCTTTGGGCCTTCTTTTCTCCTAACGCTAGACATATAAAAGGATTGTTTTAAGGGTTGTCAAAGAGTTCACAAGTTGTGCAAACATTGAAAAAAATCTGTTGAAGTAAATTGTTACCAGAGACGAAGTTCTTGACCTAGTTCATCTCTTTTGAAGAAGTTGCTGTGTATTTGCACCTTTGGGTTTTGTGACCAAGCGTCTTCTTGATTTTCATCGTGTAGGATGAACTGAATAACTTTGCAGCCAACCTTTTTTTCAGTTGGTGTTGAAGTCGCGTACTGGGATCCGCGCATTGGTTAGTCACGTACTTGGGAGCCATGCATCATCTACAAAACAAGTCCAATTGGATATTGGGGTAAGAGTTCAACTGTAGGTTGGTAAGGTACTTGGGATTCCTTTACTTGTAACCGCTTGTTGTGATAATAGTGGAGTTTCGAGAGTGGTGACTTGAAAATCATCCGATGGGGTTTTTGCCGTAAGGTTTTTCCCCATTCGTAAACAAATCACCATGTCATTTATTTTCCGCTGCATAATTAGTTTATTGGTGATTTGTTTGTGCTACCACGCGTTTGCATGTTAAATTGATTAATTAATAATTTGGCTAATTAATTAATTGGTTTTATCAAAAAGGGTCATTTAGTTTGTGGTCTATCAAGTGGTATCAGAGTAGGCACACTCTAATTAGGTTTAATCTTTGCTGTGTTGATCCATTGACCCCTGTTTGTCATGGATAGAGGGTAGTCATTAATCATACCTCCTTTATTTGATGGCACTAACTATGCATACTGGAAAGTATGCATGAGAGCTTTCTTGCAGTCTTTAGATGAGAAGGTGTGGCAAGCTGTAGAAATTAGCTGGACCAAGCCAAAGGAAGCGCCGGCCGATTGGGATGAAGCCAAGATCAAGGCGGCAAACTTCAACAGTAGAGCGTTGAATGCCCTATTTAGCGCAGTCACTAATGAGGAATTCAAGAAGATATCCTCTACTGAAACTGCAAAGGAAGCATGGACCATCCTCCAAACAACCTATGAGGGTACAAAGGCTGTTAAGGATTCAAAGCTTCAGAGGCTCACTACAAGCTTTGATGAAACAAAGATGGAGGAAGATGAGTCGTTCGATGAGTTCTATGCCAAGCTCAAGGACATAGTGAACTCAGCCTTCAATCTTGGGGAAACCATTCCTGAACCCAAGATTGTAAGGAAAGTGCTCAGATCTCTACCCGATAGATTCCATGCGAAGATTACTGCTATAGAAGAATCAAAGGACATTGACAAGATTCCTTTAACTGAGCTGGTTGGAAACTTGCAGAGCTACGAGATAGGATTATCTAGGATTGACAAGTCTGGTAAAAGCAAGAGCATGGTCTTGAAGGCAAAGAGCAGTGACACAGATGAGTCTTCTGATGATGAAGATTCCAAGATGAAGTCCTACATCACTAGGCAGTTCAAGAAGTTTATGGAGAATGCCAATGGAAGGAACTTCGACAAGGACCGTAGACAATTTAGTTCTTCTCAGTCTAAGGGGCAAGACAAATGGAAGAAGGATGCTAAGGATGGCGGTCAGTACACTTTTCCTGCAGGACCAAAGTGCTTTGGATGTCATGGATTCGGTCACATGAAGCATGAATGCCCCACATATCTTAAAAGCATTGGGAAGAGTAAGGCACTTGCTACAACCTTGAGTGACACTGAGTCTGAAGATAATTCCGATAATGAGGATGACGGAATCTTAAATGCCTTCACTGCCATAGTCAATCCTACTAAAGGGATTGTTGATGAAGTGGAAGAAGAAGAAGAATTGGTGGATTCTAAGTGTGAGAAGATGGATGATTAAGATGATATCCATTCAGTCTATGAGAAACTATACAAGCTCTCTGAGAAGCATGAGAAACTGTATAGGCTGACCACCAAGAAGCTCAGTGATGTGGAACTTGATCATGAAGAACTTTCTACAAAGTTTGATGAAGCTAATCAAACGATTGGTGCACTAAGGTTTGAGAACAATTTCTTGGCTGAGAAGACTAAGAAGTTTGAAGCGGAGCAGTTTCAAGTCAGAGCTCAATTGGAGAGGACTTCAAGTGCAAAGCTTGATGAGATGCTTAGCAATCAGAAATCTGCTTCGGATCGAACAGGTTTAAGGTATGGTCTTTCTTCCTCTAATACTGCTTCTACAAGTGCTACAGTTTTTGTTTCTCCTACTAATAATACTGAAATTGAAAACACTGATGTTAAAACTAAATTAGCTAGTGAAAACCTAGACAAGGGTAAATCTATCTTAGGAGCACCCCCTAAGCAGGATAAGAAAGATGTTAAAAACCCTAGGGCTAAGAAGGCTAACTCTCAAAAGCCTAAACAGAAGAAGCAGCATTTTTGTCATCATTGTGGAGCTGCCGGTCATACACGACCAAATTGCTATAAGTGGTTAGCCACTCAATAGAGCAATGACATGATAGCATCTAGAAGCCAAAATCAGCTTCAATCCTTTCTTGCTTCTCTTGGAGATCTTCTGAAAGTCCTCATGTTCCTTTCGAACTTGAATGGTTTCAATTCTTCCCCCTCACCGCCGATTCAAGGGTTCAATCAAAGGAAAGGTTCTTCCAAGGTGTGGAAGAAAAAAGATTCTAAGTGATTTTATCACTTTCTGCTATCTTCTTGTTTTTGTTTGTTACATTACTTGTGTGTTTTGCATTTTTTTTAGTCAGTCTAGTTTTATGCTTTGCTTTGATAATATGTTTTTGTTTGTTTATTTTCAGTTTTGTTTATTTTGTTTTTGATATAAAAATAAAAAAAAATTAAAAAATTGAAAAATACAAAGACAGTGTATGTTATGTGTACTTTGGTATTTGTGTACCTTGGATGGCCATTGAAACAAAGTTTTCTAAACTTTGTATTTTTTGTAGCTTAGATGAGCATCTCTATGCACAATTAAGCAAGTGAGTTTTGTGGCTCTTGTTTGTGATGAGTAAGATTAAGTTATCTCTTGAACTTAACACTCATATAACTCTTTTTGACGGGTAAGATTAGAAAATCCTAAGAGAAAGACATAAATAACCATCTCACCACTGTTGCCCGTCAATCATAATATGACACCTGTATGCTTCGGCATAGCAAAAGTGCAATGTCAAAGACATCCGTATGCTTCGGCATAGCAAAAGTGCAATGTCAATGCTTAACATCTTGGGTATTTCTTTTCTCTCTCTTATATACCCATGCATGATATGCTTAAAAAGAAAATATGCAAAGAAAATAAAAAGCAAAAAGATTAAAATGCTTTAAATATTATTGCAAGTGTGTTTTCTAGGAGATGTGGGAGTTATAGGATGTACCTCAAAGGTGATAGTCCCCATCAAACAGTTATGATTGTGTGTGAGTTAAAGTTATTTTCTCATATCTCAGATCGTTATAACATGTATACACATATGTAATCTTGCGATGTTTTTCACACACAACACGCAATATTCTTTGCTACTCTTGATACATGTGCAGGTACAATGTGATTTGGTCATCACAAGTATTTACATGTGCTAATGTATGCTCACTTAAATGTCTTGACTTGTTTTTGAAAAATAAAATTGGTTAGACTTGTTTAGTGTGTGTGTGTGTTTCTAAGGATTCATGTGCTTAAAATGTTTGATGAGAGATAATTTTGAGAGCTTAATATGTTGGTTGGATCACTAACAAGTCCTCTTGGCGATTTTTTATCCTTGTTGCTGATGCAAGGTCATATTGATCATGAAGCATTCGAAATATTACAAGTGTGTACACTTGTACTGCTTGCTTCAACAATGGAGAATTTTTCAAGCCCAACTGAGGAAACTTTTGCCTAGCACTAAATTCAGCTTGTAACTCTCTTTCTCGTTTTTGCTCAATCACCCGATCAAAATGTTCAAAAAATTCAGCCACATCCAAATTAGATTCAAGTAATCTTTTAAATCTTCATTCAAGCTTTCATTGAGTTGGGTACTTCGTATTCCCAATGTAAATTCATTCTTCATGTAACACTTTGCCCATTTTCCTTTCAATTTGTAGATAGTATCCAATCAACTATGATCATGTATAACATATGTGTCAATCATGTCCTCCCAAGTTTTTTCAAATTCATTTTCATCATTAAACTCAAACATACAAGTTTTAAAAACTTGAAGAAAAGAAGAACCATCCTTCATCAAATTCCCCAAATGTTTTATCCCATTTTGCATTATGTGCCAAGTACATAATCCATGGTAAGTGTTAGGCATCACCTCACTCAATACCTTTGCCATTGCAGGATCTTGATCCGTAAAAATTGTTTTAGGTCTTTTACCTCCATGTGCAACTAAAAAGCTTTCAAACAACCACTTAAAAGATTCTGCTGTTTCATCATATAAAAGAGCAACCCTAAAAACCGTTAACCCTCTATGGTGATTGAAACCGGTAAACACCTCTAATGGTCTTAGCTCTTTATTAGTACCATATGTAGTGTTAAACGTTATCACATCACCAAAATTAGCATAATCAATAACCATTCTAGCATCAGCCCAAAAAATGTTAGTTATCTGCTCAATATATCTAATTGTACTCCATATTGAAAGGATGGATTTTTAGTCAATTGTTCCTGAAAGTACCCTAATAAACATGCAGCTTGACCATATACCAAGTTTTTTTGCCGCCTTATTCTAAGGTAATTTTTCTGATCAAGCTCAGTAAATCCAAGATTAGCTCTCCCACCAGCCTCTTTACTCATCAACTCATGGGCTGCTTTTGGCTTGATTCCAGAAGAGGATGCTAACTCAATCAATCCCGCATGAACTTCTGAAATTTTTCATTGAGATCTCATCATATAAACTATTTCTGATAAATGAAGAGTGTGATTATGTTCTCCAACAAAATCAGACATTTTAAACTTTCCACTTTCTCGCACTAATGAAAAATAAAACCTTACAGGACAATTAGTCCTTGTATCATCTCGGTTACGTGTGCGAATCATATCTTCTTTTTCCTTACCTCGAATTCCCTGCTTAGCACATACAAATCCCCTTGATGTTACCTTACCATCATTCTTACTTTTATTTATGTAATGTTTTCTAACATCAAAGCCCACTTGCCTTCCATATTTTACCCAAAATTCCCATGCATCTTCTAATGTATCAAATTCCATACCAACTCTAGGATCCAAATTTGCATTGGCATCCATGTTTTGAGAGAATTCTCTCACCACACTATGCAATGAATTAAAGAATACTCCAGTAATTAACAAATGTACAAAATTATCTACTATTATAAATATAGAAGTTCATTGAAAATAAAAGCTGAAATTTTTTGTACCAACATTGTGCTTATTATATATAAGAATTACAACAGACCAATATATGATCATGAGAGATGATGACCCAATTGATAGAGGACAGTTTCAAGCTAAAATTTCATAAGAAACTGTTTAAGTGTATAATACCTAAAACACTACAGTTTAAACACATCCAGGACCTAAAAGCATAGAATTCAACCAATGTAACATCTAACTAAGTAAAATAGGGATTTTAGCGATATCCTCTGTACCACTGACCATCTATTTCTATAATTTTGCTAGGCCATATTTCACATGTCCATTTGAAAATGTACAATATTCAAGTTGCAGCAAAAAAACTACCCAAAAATATTCCTCAATACATAAACAAAATAATGATTCCATGGTGAAATATATATCACTAATAGAACTAAAATCAAACCCCAAAAGAGAGAACTCACTTTCTTGAGTTGTTTGATGTTGGAAGCAACCTAGGAAGATGCAGTATTTTCTTTGTGGAGGCTAATGGGTCTTCGTTGGGTGATGCGGGCAGCGGTTGCAGCAGGTTGAGGGAGAGGCGCTTGGAGACAGAGAGAGGGAGAGTGTAAGTGTGAATGTTTGGGGTTAAGAAATTTCAAATGGGAAGAAGCTTTGTTTTGGCTGATGGGTCGGTTGAGGGAGAGACAGAAGGAACGGCGCTTGGAGACAGAGAAAGAGGGAGTGTGTGAGTGTCAGTGTTTGGGGGTTAAGAAATTTCAGAGGGTAAGATGAGTATTTTCTTTGTTTTGGCTGATGGGTCTTCGTTGGGTGATGGGGGTGATGGCGGGTTAAGGGAGAGGCAGAGGAGCTTAGGGAGAGAGAAATTTGATTTTATCAAATGTGAAAACAGCTTATACGCATCAGCAACGGCGGGACTCCAAAAATTTTAAGGGTAAAAGGGTCTTTTCAATTTTGGTGAGGTGTCAAAATAAGAAATCGTTGGATTAAATGAATGGCTGGGATTTGTGCAATTGCACACTGTGCAATACCCTAGGTATTGCACAGGATCTCAATCCCCCTATGGTCATACGTTGGTACAACCATGAAGGTAGGAGTTTTGGGTCGTGTGTCAAATCAAATAGGAAATTTACCTTTTATGCATTATTACGAGGCATCCCTTTTGTGGTTCAATTTCTAAAATTGGCATCATGTATAGTTTTATTTCTGGCCAAAATGGCCAAATACCACTTATTTTTGAAATTTTTAGCAAAAAAACACTGTTTCAGAAATAAATAGGAAACTACCACTTTTTCTAAAACTCGAGTTTCAGAAACTCGAGTTCCTTATCAATTCTCCACCGTGGCACTATTGAGCTGGAATTTCTGCGATTAAAAAAAAATTATGTGGTACTCGAGCTTGGTAAACTCGAGTTCCATGCAACACAATACTCGAGTATACTAGGCTCGAGTACATTTTATAAATACAGATAAAAAAATTTACATGGTACTCGAGTTTACCAAACTCGAGTACCGTGTAAATTTTTTTTTTTTTTGTTTGTTTGGGGATAATCGACAAATAAACATAAAGATAAAAATAAGTGGCTTTTTTTATGTTTTTACTTATTTAAACAAAAGCATTGTAAAATATAGAGATTTTAATTTCAAAATATGAATTTAATTTCTACATTAATTAAAATTGTTCACTATTTTCTATATAAACTATTTCTACGATTTTGGACAAAATTATTTTCTTGTCAGCATTATTTAAGAAATTGTTCACTCTCTTTTCTGCATAAATTATTTTCTGTTTACTGTTTAAAAAATTGTTCACTGTTTTCTCATAAAACACCTAGTGAAATCGTGTTTTCTAAACCAACAACATCAATATTTTGCAGAAAATGAATAGCCTAGTATACTTTAAATCATATAGCAGGTAGTGGATTCCATCTACTCATACCCGACACTAGTAATAAATTAGTTTTGCAATCTAATTGTGATAGCTACTGCTACAGTAGAATGTTATAAGTTATGGGGAAATAGGGACCTTTTTTTCTAGTAATAATATCTCTCTATTCCCACCCCCCCCCCCCCCCCCCCCCCACCAAAAACTACAAATACTACCCTTTAAACAAAATAATGCATATCAAATAAAATCAATCTAAGCCATCATACACAGTTAATAGAAGCGTTCAAATTTTATATTTGATAATTAAAATCATAATTTTGTTATCACATAACCCAAAAAATATATATATATTGATTATAGATTATACCTTAGCACTTTGCCGAACACTTTAAGGATATGGGGTTGCCTCTATTCTCTTCTCATGCAATGAATAACTATTACAGCATTCTGGTTTCTGTTATTCAAGAAGAGGTGTGAGTTGAAGGTGTATTGTCGATGGCATGGAGTTTGTCCATTGTTCATATGGTTACATATTTAAAAAAACACAAAAACCATTTAAGTGCAATTATCTGCGCCAATGCTAAAAACAATTTATGCAGAAAACAGTGAACAATTTTTATGAGAAAACAGTGAACAGTTTTAATTAATGCAAAAAACAGATTTTATGAATGCGGTAAGCAGCTTCGAATATACAAAAACATGATGTGTAGAGAGCAAATTTTATTAACGTAGAAACAGATTTTATCAATACAGAAAAACAAATTCGATTATTGTGAAATTTAAACATGAAAAAGTATTCAAATTTGGCTTTTAAATTTAGAAAACACGATTTCACTAGGTGTTTTATGAGAAAACAGTAAACAATTTTTTAAATAGTGAACAGAAAATAATATACGTATAAAAGAGAGTGAACAATTTTTTAAATAATGCTGAACGGAAAATAATTTTATGCAGAATACTAGAAATAGTTTATGCAGAAAATAGAGAACAATTTTCATGAGAAAACAGTGAACAATTTTACTTAATGCAGAAAACAGTTTTACTTAATGAACAGTTCTACATTCAACTAATTCGAACTTTTTTACAAATTCGAATTTTTCGAGGCATTTACCGTTAGGTGATTTATACGAATCATTCATTTTTCTTTCATAGAGTTTGTCAATTATACATATGGTTACATATTTAAAAAAACACAAAAACCATTTAAATGCAATAACTGCGCCAATGCTAAAAACAGTTTATGCAGAAAACAGTGAACAATTTTTATGAGAAAACAGTGAACAATTTTAATTAATACAAAAAACAGATTTTATGAATGCGGTAAGCAGCTTTGAATATATAGTAAACATGATGTGTAGAGAGCAAATTTGATTAACATAGAAACAGATTTTATCAATGCAGAAAAACAAATTTGATTATTGTGAAATTTAAACATGAAAAAGCATTCAGATTTGGCTTTTAAATTTAGAAAACAAAATTTCACTAGGTGTTTTATGAGAAAACAGCAAACAATTTTTTAAATAGTGAATATAAAATAATATACGCATAAAAGAGAGTGAACAATTTTTTAAATAATGCTGAACAGAAAATAATTTTATGCAGAATGCCAGAAATAGTTTATGCAGAAAACAGTGAACAATTTTTATGAGAAAACAGTGAACAGTTTTAATTAATGCAAAAAATAGATTTTATGAATGCAGTAAGTAGATTTGAATATACAGTAAATATGATGTGCAGAGAGCAAATTTTATTAATATAGAAATAGATTTTATCAATGCAGAAAAATATATTCGATTATTGTGAAATTCAAACATGAAAAAGCATTCAGATTTAGCGTTTAAAGTTAGAAAACACGATTTCACTAGGTGTTTTATGAGAAAACAGTGAACAATTTTTTAAACAGTAAACAGAAAATAATTTATGCAGAAAAGAGAGCGAACAATTTCTTAAATAATGTTGACAAGAAAATAATTTTATGCAAAATCATAGAAATAGTTTATACAGAAAGCAGTGAACAATTTTAATTAATGTAGAAATTAAATTCATATTTTGAAATTAAAATCTCTATATTTTACAATGCTTCTGTTTAAATAAATAAAAACATAAAAAAAGCCACTTATTTTTATCTTTATGTTTATTTGTCGATTATCCCCAAACAAACAAAAAACAAAAAAAAAAAAAAAAAAAACAAAAACAAAAAAAATTTACATGGTACTCGAGTTTGGTAAACTCGAGTACCGTGTAAATTTTTTTATCTGTATTTTATTTATAAAACGTACTCGAGCCTGGTATACTCAAGTATTGTGCTGCATGGAACTCGAGTTTACCAAGATCGAGTACCACATAATTTTTTTTTTAATCGCAGAAATTCCAGCTTAACAATGCCACGGTGGAGAATTGATAAGGAACTCGAGTTTCTGAAACTCGAGTTCTAGAAAAAGTAGTAGTTTCCTATTTATTTTTAAAACAGTATTTTTTTGCTAAAATTTTCAAAAATAAGTGGTATTTGGCCATTTTGGCTTTTATTTCAAGTAATCTTCCGGCCCCTGTAATCTTTTATGATAATAAGATACCTAAAACAATAAATATTACTAATAGAACTTTCAACTTCCATTTTATAGTCCTTTCAATTTCCATTCCATATACAGAGAGCTTTCCTTAAAATTTAGGTATTGCGTTTCAATTCTGATGGAAACATTGCTTAGGAGAAATTTATAAAGATTGAATACTTTAAAGGTGAGAAATTCAACCTAGAAAAAGTTAATGGATACCTTAAGAGTATCAGTTTAGAAAATATTTTTAGAAAATTTAATGAGAAAAGAAAAAGGTAATAAAAAATTTTAATAGTTTTTTGTATTTTTCATAAAACTGGTTTCAATATTTTCTTAAAATAGTCAATTAACAAATACCCTAATAACATTTTTTTTAACCGAACCTTTTAACTAAAACCAAACCCAAGACAGGAGGTAGAAACTGAAGTGATGGAAACCAAAGCGATTGAAACTCAAATGGACATTCACTACCATTATATTAATTGAAAGGTTGTCACTTGTCAGTTGTCACCCAAGGTTGTTCTGGTTGGGCCACTCTGCTGAGAACCCATGTTTCATTCTTTCATCTTCCCCGTCCTTTATATTTTACTTGTTCATGGTAGAGATGGGCTGGACCCTTAGTGATCTTCTTGGGCCTAAAGTATTATTTAGCTTGAAAAGAAATGTAAGATTTTATTTTATTTTTTTTAATTCAATAGCTAGAAATTAGTGTTAGTTGAATTACAAAATTCTCAGTAGATTGCAAAGTAAAAAACTTGGAAAACCCAATTATATTTTTCAGCCATTAATGCTACACTCTATATGAGAAAGGAATATCACACAATATCTTGCAGAAGGTTGACAAAAACATGGTACATTTTCGTGAAAATTGCATTGCCATATTTTAGTTTGAATTTGGAGAAAGGAATTCAATTTCACCTGTTAAAAGGTACAGAAATCACACTCCTAATGGATTATTTTTCTTTCTGCTTCACCTTCTACCCACTTTCTTTCAATAAATTGTAACTTGCACAAAGTTAAAGCTTCGAGTAATATCTAATACCCACTTGAGAGATGACACAAGAAAGTGTACCATTGTTTTGTAGGCACCTCTTAAGATTTCGTTTAATGTAACTATCTGGTTAGTGGTTGTATCAAGTCAGGTTGAACAAGTCAATCTCATTTATAGCTAACTAGTAATACTGAATGAGTTTGAAATTTTTTTTAGTCAATGGTCGGGTTTGGGTTACACTTGGTGTAACTGTAAGTAATGTTACAATACTCAATAACTTGTTATAGAATTCATATTTTAAAAATCACACCGTTAAATCACATTTTTTTTTTATATATTCTTAACATTCATGCCAATTTTCATATCAATTGGGTTTTATTTACTATTTGATCTATAAACTCATCTTTTATACATTATTTTAAACTACAAAAACTTGAATTTAAACAATTAATTGATGACATGACTATTAATCTTTAATCATCTTGAAATTTTGCAAGCATGAAGAATATATAAAGATAATGTAATCTAAGAGTAGATTGGAAAAATTCACATCTAATTAAAAAGAATTAAGTGGAATAATATTGATTAGAGTTACACCATATGTAACTTGAACTCAACTCCCATATATATATATATATATATATATATAACGCATATAGTGTGTGTATATATATGTATTATATATATTTTTATAAGTATATTATATTTATTTATTGCTTATACACAAAAGAAAGTTTGTAATTTTCATTTATCATATGATATTTTCTTACATAAATAAAAATATTTACATCAAGTGAGTCAATCTTTGCACCAAAAAGAGAGAGAGAGAGAAAGCAAGTCTTGATATGTTTAAAAATATAAAAGTCAATTTAATAAAAATAAAACACAATTAAATTATGTATGGTATACATTGAATACACTTTGATATATATATATATATATATATATATATTGAGAAACAAACACAAACACATACAAGAAATAAGGAAATGGGTTCTAACACAAAGGCTCACCAAAAACTCCACTCAAAAGTCATGGTAAATACACTTTGATTTAATGAGCCATGTATGATATAGGATTAATTAGAGGGAACAAAAATGCATTAGACAACTATATAAATGCATTATATGTTTTTAGTAAAAATATGGAGGGGCATTATTTAAATTTCATGTCCAAATCATATATATATTTTTCCAAAAATACAAGAGGGGTGAAGAATTTTTGAAAAGTGAAGGAGGCGGCCATGCCCCCACCCCCTCAGCCCTCCTCCCTCTGCCTCTGGTAATACATATACAGTGTTTAATATGGAGTATGGACACTCTTACACGAATGCCAAACTAGTGTTGTTTGTTTCATAACCAGATTGACAACCCTGACACTAGGGTGTTTTATAAATACAAATGGATGTGAATTCTACCATTGGCCAAGTTCTTAGTGACATTTCCTACTTCACAAGAGTTCCCAGGAAAGACTTCATTCATTATCATTTGCACCTGGAGCAATGGAATGCACTAGCAGCTTAGAATATAATTATTCTTGTTTGTAGAGTTCTCGAAAAATACATCACATCCATGAGATCACATTAGAGAGGGTAATACATTGTTCATAATATGCACATTTGTGTACAAGCTTTTCACTAGGAGTATAAAACTATAAATTGCAGCCCCACATAATTGTGAACCTTTTTGTCTTGGAGAGAGAGAGAGAGAGAGAGAGAGAGGGGGGGGGGGGTGGATTATACCAATTTTAAAAGTTGGATTTAAAATTCTCCTGCAAAAACTTGTAAAGCTCCTCAGCAACCATAGCAGGATACTCCTCTTGTGGAAGAAGAGCACCTGGAACCTCAACAAACTTGCTCACTCCTTTGGCTCCCTTTAAAGCTTCCATCTCCGCTTTTGACCTTTTTGGAGATCCTTTGGCGGACACAACCAGCACAGGTGTCTTTCCCTCCAAATTTGCAAAGAGTTCAAGAAACTCCTCCCGAGATTGGACAGGGTCAAGTACACCAGTTAAGAAAGCAGCAGGCAAATAACGAGCACCCTTCCGTTTTGTTAGTGCATATCTGCTTTCAATGATGCCTGGAGTAACATTGTCAGGATTGGCATAAACATGGGATTTGTACTGGGATTCAATCGCCTTTTCATTGCTGACAAGCATGTTATACATCATCCATCCCACAGCAGGAGTCCTTAAGGTGCCCCTAAGCAACCCGTACCTGGTAAGTGAATAAGAAAGCGAGTTAAAAAAAGAAGGAAAAGAAGAGAGAGACCAAGTAGGTCACATTTTAATTAACAAAACAAATTAGATCTTCAAAATTTTGGTTTTGGTTTAAGAAATTAACGTAAAATATTCCAAGGATTCAACATCATTTGGTGGATAACATTCAGAACACTCACTACTATCTCCAAGTGATAGGACAAAAACACAGAGAAATGAGGCTGTACAACCTAGCACCAAATCCATTACCATAAATAGATTCAACAGCATTTGGTGGATAATATTCACACTACTATCAACAAGTGATGGGACAAAAAACACCTAGGAAGCATGGGTGCGGATTCGGGTTCATGTGTGGATTCGGGTTCGGGTGCGGGTGCGAGTGCAGTGCGGCTACTCGGCCATTTTTGAAAAAGTAGGAAGCAGATGCAGCGGGATACGTTTATTAATAAAATATTAAATATATTTTAATTTTAATTTTCTATACATTCCTAAACATATTTTTTCATATAATGATAAACATATACCAATTTTAGAGTAATAGTAGATAATAAAGTGAATACATAACTGTGGGGACTGGGTTTTTGGCTGCCCAAGCCCAATGGACACGGGTCAAAAGCCCAACGAACCCCGCAATGAATTTATAGAGAGTGGGTCGAAGGTCTAGGCGCCGGCCGGCGCTCTGGCGGCGTGAATCTCCGGACTCTTTTACTTAAGCAAATAGTCTTAACACAGTATACAATGGGGATGGGCTCCTCGGCCATGGACCGAGGAGGCTCTTGCCCTTTTTTCCTTCTTTCTCTTTCTTTCTTCTCTTTCTTTCTTTTTTCTTTTCCGTGTGTGTCCTTCCTTTTTTTTTTCGTCCCCCACGCAGGAGGGATTCTCTTACATTATATACCACTTGCCCAATCAATCCTAGCCCTACACTTGTTGAGTGATCATGACCTTTGCTCAGGTGCTTGTCCCATCAGCCGACTTCCCAGTCTCTTTGGGAGTTGCGGCAATCGAGGCAACGCTGGCGCAGGGTCTTTTCCTCATTAACGCGGTCAGGGCGATTGTCAGGCATATTTAATGTGGAGGTGACTGCTCGTTGCGAGCTTGTTCTTCGAACTCTCGGACGTCCGATGATGAGGTCATCCTCGGACTTCGATGTCTCCTCGGCTAGGGCCTTCGGCCCAGAAATGAAGTGGGCTGGGCCGTGGAATTATTTGGCCCCACAATAGCCCCTCAAAATTTTGCTGTCCGCGTCCTCGGGCAGAGAGGAGGATTTTGATGTCCTCGGGCATGCATCATGTACCGTTGGAGTTTGGCCCTCTGGGGGTACTGGAGTCTTTTCGCCTGCTTCAGAAGCGTTACTGATGCCTTGAAGGGCGCGACGTGCCCTTCATTAAATCCAGGCGGCTTTGTGCTCCCCACGTGCAACGGTTGGATGTTAATCGGACGGTGGGGATTCGCCTAACGGTTGGGAGTGGAAAAATCCGCTCTGTTCCTTGATTTTAGGGTATAAATACCCATTTGAAAGCCCGGTTCCCCTGCTTCTTTGCACTCAAGAGTCTACATTTCCAGCATAAAAGGTCTGTCCGAGGAGCTTCTACATCTTTCTGTAAGTCACTCTATCTCCCTTTGAACTTTCTCCTTTTCCATCTTTGCCTTTCTTTTGTTTTCTCCCTCTTAGCTCGTTTAGGCTTCATTTGGGATGGGTATTTTTAAGAAGTATGTCTTCACTGAGGAGGCGATGGAGAAATTCATCGCCGACTACAAGATACCAGCCAACGTGGGCTTGAGGTATTGTGCGGAGGGTGAGTGGCGCTTTCGGAGGCAGGAGGGTGAGGTGGTGATTCCCATTGTTGCCTTCGTTGAAGGTGGCATGAGGATACCCATGGGCCCGGTGATGAGGGACTATCTGATGCACTTCCGGCTAGCCCCCACTCAGTGTGCCATCAACGTCTTTAGGGTTTTGGGCTGTGTGGATGCCCTAAATGAAAAGATGGGCCTGAGATTGACCCACCATGACGTCAACTGGTGCTATAATCTCCAGTGCCTGAAGGGCGAAACTTACTATTTGAAGACCAGGGATGACAGAGTCCAGCTCATTCAGTGTCTCCCTGAGTCCAGCAAGGGGTTGAACAAAGACTTCCTCATCGTGTCTGGAGAGTGGCATGATGACCTTCACTGCCCGACAACGGAGGGAACCCCAGGTGGGCAGTGGGAAAATAGAGAGAGAGTTTTAGGACCCCGATCAGTTCCCTCCTCTCTTTCGTCTCTTTCTCTCGCACTGTTTGGTTTCTAATGTGGATGTGTTTCTTCTTGCAGATCCGCACGCCTTCACGCGCCACTTCAGCCTAATAAACCGGGAAGACTTGCAAAAGGTGCTGAGGGCAGAGGTGTTTGTGAACGACGACGATAATCAGGTTAGGGCCGCTCACGAAATTTTGAAATACGACCCGGCTCACAAGTCATTTGCAGCGCCGAAGCATGTGATCAGAGCAAAGGATCCTCGGCTTCGGAAGATAACTGTGACCGAGGGCGGGTTTCGGTTCCCTGAGGTGCCCTCCACATCGGAAGGCGCAATACCTGCAGGTTCCTCCTCCTCCCTTAGAATCTCGGAACCCGCCGAAGTAGGCCCTGAGAGGGAAGTGGAGGTTGCTGATTTTGGCCCTGCCGAGGACGAATTTGACGTGTTTGATCAAGCTCACCAGTCCGAGGACCCTCTAGGAGATTTGGGCGACCCTCGTCTGACCGAAGCGGATTTCTCAGCGTCCAAGTCCTCTTCTCGGCGGAAAATGGGCTACAAGAAGAAGCCGCAAGTTAGCTTGGCAGAACTGATCGAAGGCCAGCCGGGGAAATCTAAGCCGGAGCTCCCTCCCCCTCCTCCAAGAACTCGTTCTGCCCAGGGCAAGTCGGCTTCTACCCAATCGGGGCTTCCTCCCTCTCTGCCCAAGGCGAGTCTGCCTCCCAGACGTGAGCCTTCTGAGCCCAAACAGAAGAAGGATAAGGGCAAAAGGCCAGCTGAGGAGAGGTCCGAGTCCCCACGGGAGGAGGGCGATGATCGGCGGCCGTCCAAACAGTTGAAAATAGGCTCCCGAGGCCAGGACGAACAGGTCGAAGACCTGCCCGAGCCTCAGGCCTGGCTTCCTACCCCCATGCTCCGCGGGGCGCCGCTGAGGGAAGACTCCTCCCTCAGAGATTTCAACGAGGGCGAGGGCACATACGTGGTCGACGCGGTGGAACGGTGCCTGCTACTCCCAACCGACATGGCCGAGCTGGCAACTATGAAGAACAGGGAGGTCTTCCTCTGCCTCAAGCGGTACTTGGGGATGGTAAGCCCCTCAAAACTTGTAACTTTTCCTAGCTGTAGCTCTTCCTTTCCGCTTCTTGATCTCAGCTGATGGCGTATTTGTTTTGTTGAACAGGCCATTCAGGCTACTTATAGGTTGGAGGACGTGGCCCACGACCAGGGGAAAGCCATGGGGGTGGAGCGCGAGAAACACCTGGAGGCCATCCAGGTTCTTAAGCGCTCTGAGGCTGATCTATCCAAGGCCCGGGAGGAGCTGAGTGCAATGACCAGTGCCCGGGACGCTGCCCTGTCCAGTCTCTCCGGTTTTCAGAAGCAGGCCGAGGATTACTCGAAGCGCCTAGCTGAGGCGGAGGAGCAGCTGAAGGCTGCAAAGGGGTTGCTTGCAGATTTGCCCGGGAAGGTGGCTGCCGCTGAGTCAGACAAGAAGGCAGCCGAGTGGGCGAGAGACGAGGCCGTGAGGGCCAAGTTTGAGGCTGTCCAGGGCAGGAAGGAAGCCCTGGCCACTGTGAAGGAAGCCGAGGAGGAGGCTTACGCCGCGGGAATGGAAGAGACAGCGGCAACCTTCAGATCTGAAGTCCCCGGGTTGTGCAGGCGCTATTCTGCCGAGGTTTGGAGGGAGGCTCTCAGGCAGGCTGGGGTTGAGGCCTCATCCGATTTGTGGAAGGAGGAGAATGTGTATTATCCTCCTGCCATCCGCGAGGCTGCTCCAAGTGGCGCTAAGGCCGAGGAGGCTGCGGAGGAAACCGTCACTGCTACGGGTGAGGACACATCAACTGCTGAGCTCGTGGCCGAGCCCGCCCAAGGAAGTGACCCTTCCAAGGTGGCAGAATCGGGTGAGGGCCCCGTTGGGGAGGCGCCCCAGGAGGCTGTGAAGTCTGGCGCTGGAGCTGGAGCTCCCGCTGCTGAGGAGGCAGCTATTCCTGCTTCGCCTTCGCGGGCCGTCCCCTCTGGCCAAAGCTCAGGAAGCCTTGATGCTGCTATGGTCCAGCCCCCAGCTGAGGGAGGAGTATAAGTGAGTGGGGCAGGCTCTCCGACCCTGTTGTCTTCCTGGTCCTTTGTATTTTCTTCTTTTTTCTTTTGGCTTTGTGACAGCAATGTGGTACTCACCATGTAATATTTGTGAACTTAATCGAATGTGAGTTTTATTTCTCTTCCTGTTTGTTGTGGTTGTTTGCTTATTCGCACATTATTCGTTCTTTCCTTACTTGTGTAATTTTATCTTTGATCGCACCTCGGCCAGTCGCGGCACCAATTGTTGCAGCGAGGGCATGTATGCTCGAGTGGGCCCATCTTCCCTAAGGGCCGGGTAGAAAATTCTTTAGGTCGACACTTAGGCTCCCCTTGATGTGATTGACTTCCCCATAAGTTTGGGTCCGAGGACCATACAGCGCTTTGGGTTCCGTCTAACACTTGGAATCCTCTGAAGTAGTTAGTTTCCCCATAGGTCTGAGTCCTGGGATCATGCAGCGCTTTTGGTTCTGTCCAACACCTAGAATCCTCTGAAGGAGTTAGTTTCCCCATAGGCCTGAGTCCTGGGACCATGCAGTGCCTTGGTTCTGTCTAACTCTTAGGATCATCTAAGGTGGTTGGTTTCCCCGTGAGCCTGAGTCCAAGGACTGTGCAGAACCTTGGTTCTAGCTAACACTTAGGTTCATCCGAAGTATTTAGCTTCCCCGTGAGCCGGAGTCCGAGGATCATGCGGTGCCTTGGTTCATTTGCTGAGTGGTTAGCTCCCCGTAGGCTTGAGTCCGAGGACCATGCAAGACCTAGGTACAGTTGCTAAGTGGTTAGCTCCCCGTAGGCTTGAGTCCTGGTTAGCTCCCCGTAGGCTTGAGTCCGAGGACCATGCAAGACCTAGGTACAGTTGCTAAGTGACTAGCTCCCCGTAGGCTTGAGTCCGAGGACCATGCAAGACCTAGGTACAGTTGCTAAGTGGTTAGCTCCCCGTAGGCTTGAGTCCGAGGACCATGCAAGACCTAGGTACAGTTGCTAATTGGTTAGCTCCCCGTAGGCTTGAGTCCGAGGACCATGCAAGACCTAGGTACAGTTGCTAATTGGTTAGCTCCCCGTAGGCTTGAGTCCGAGGACCATGCACGACCTAGGTACAGTTGCTAAGTGGTTAGCTCCCCGTAGGCTTGAGTCCGAGGACCATGCAAGACCTAGGTACAGTTGCTAAGTGGTTAGCTCCCCGTAAGCTTGAGTCCGAGGACCATGCAAGACCTAGGTACAGTTGCTAAGTGGTTAGCTCCCCGTAGGCTTGAGTCCGAGGACCATGCAAGACCTAGGTACAGTTGCTAATTGGTTAGCTCCCCGTAGGCTTGAGTCCGAGGACCATGCAAGACCTAGGTACAGTTGCTAAGTGGTTAGCTCCCCGTAGGCTTGAGTCCGAGGACCATGCAAGACCTAGGTACAGTTGCTAATTGGTTAGCTCCCCGTAGGCTTGAGTCCGAGGACCATGCAAGACCTAGGTACAGTTGCTAAGTGGTTATGCAGTGCCTTGGTTCTGTCTAACGCTTGGCACCTGGAAATAGGGGTTCGTCCTCGGTTTGCTTTACTGGGGACGATTCCTCCTTCGGAAGGCTTATGATCTTGCACGTGGCATTGATCTCATCTCCATCTCGAGCCCTCATCTCTGTCATTTGCGAAGCGTCCTTTGGCCGTTCGTATTCCGCGCCTGACGCTTCGGTGCGCGAGACGCGCCCTCATTAATGGCCTCGTGAATTGATGGCTTCGTTATTATCCAACGCTTCGGTAACCCTCTTTTTGGGCTCTGCGTGAATTAATTCTCACCAACCCTATCCCTCTATATAAGGCCTTCTGGGGGGAATGGTTTCCTCATACTCCATGAGCCTCTCAACACAAACGGAAAGAACACACCCTTCTAGCTCCTCAATCCCCTTTAATAACCCCGCCGGAATTGTGACCGAAGTTAGTTGGTATGAGGCGGTTTTGGGCGGGTGTGAGGACATCCGCGCCAAGAGCCATGGTGGCCGCAGCCCCCACTGGGCTTCCGGTGTGGCAGAGTCTAGGTGTAACCCCGATGGTGCCATGCACGCTGGCCCGGAGGGATGTCGTTGAAGTACCTAACATTTCTCCTCCGAGCGCACCCCCGACGGAGGAGACATGCGAATTCACATCATGGGCAGTGCCCGAGTGTTGCCGTCACCGACGGCCAACATTCGTGGGGGTTGGAGAGAATCAAGGGAACATCATGGGGAGGGCGTCCCGGAGCCCCTGTATCTGCTCCTCGCTTTGTTCAAGCTCCGCCGCTCCGAGAAAGGAGTTGTTGAGGGCCTTGGAACGAGCTAGCCCCAGCCCCCTCCAGCCCGCTTATTGTCAAGTTCTCCCATTCTCTTGATGCCAATAAGAGCACGGGTTGACACTTCCCTCTAGCTAGTTTTAGGACGAGTCCACCTGGGCCTCTGATTGTAGGACTAGCTGGTAGGAATAGTTGTAAAACATGCCTGCCTGAGCCTCTGATTGTAATCTGTAAATTTTTTATGAAATAATATAAAGTCTTTTTTTTTTTTTTTTTGTTGAATTTTCTGTCTTGAGCTTTTATCTTTCTGCAACGCTCTTCTTTCCTTTATAGTTCTTTTTCTTTTTGCATCACCGCCGATTTTCCATGGAACGGTTGTTTAGAACAGTCGCCTGTTGCGCCAACCGGTGCACTAATCCTCCCCACAGACGGTGCCAATTGTGGGGACTGGGTTTTTGGCTGCCCAAGCCCAATGGACACGGGTCAAAAGCCCAACGAACCCCGCAATGAATTTATAGAGAGTGGGTCGAAGGTCTAGGCGCCGGCCGGCGCTCTGGCGGCGTGAATCTCCGGACTCTTTTACTTAAGCAAATAGTCTTAACACAGTATACAATGGGGATGGGCTCCTCGGCCATGGACCGAGGAGGCTCTTGCCCTTTTTTCCTTCTTTCTCTTTCTTTCTTCTCTTTCTTTCTTTTTTCTTTTCTGTGTGTGTCCTTCCTTTTTTTTTTCGTCCCCCACGCAGGAGGGATTCCCTTACATTATATACCCCTTACCCAATCAATCCTAGCCCTACACTTGTTGAGTGATCATGACCTTTGCTCAGGTGCTTGTCCCATCAGCCGACTTCCCAGTCTTTTTGGGAGTTGCGGCAATCGAGGCAACGCTGGTGCAGGGTCTTTTCCTCATTAACGCGGTCAGGGCGATTGTCAGGCATATTTAATGTGGAGGTGACTGCTCGTTGCGAGCTTGTTCTTCGAACTCTCGGACGTCCGATGATGAGGTCATCCTCGGACTTCGATGTCTCCTCGGCTAGGGCCTTCGGCCCAGAAATGAAATGGGCTGGGCCGTGGAATTATTTGGCCCCACAATAACAATAGAGAAATATTATATCCACAACATTTTCACAACATATTTAGAGTGACAGGTCATTATGAGTTGATATTGAAGGGCAAAAAATTAATTTCAGTGGTAGGTTCAAATTAGAACAAATAAAAACCTTTAACTTATAATTTGTTGTGAAAATATTGTAAACAATTGCTTCTCCTAGTAATAATACCTCTTTTTTTAGTAATAAATAAACATTAATATATATTATATACCATTGTACGAACTAAATAGTCTGACACTTGCTTAGATATATTTTTTTAAATGTTTCTTTGTCATTTTCAAAGCTAATAAAGTGTGGTCTCAGTCAAAGACTAATAAAAGTTGAAACTTAAGAAGAGTACTCTAGAAGTCAAAAACATAAATTAAAGGAGGAAAAGACCGGTGCAAAACAAAGAAACGGAGAAGAAGAAGATGAAATGGAGAGAAGAAGAAGAAGAATGGCAGTTGGCAACATGTTGGCAACCTGGGTTTGTAGGTTTTTTTTTTTTTTTTTTTTAAAAAAAAAGAAGTATTTCGGCCCGTTTTGGCCTGTTTCGGCCCGAATTGGCCTGAATCGAAGGAAAAAAAAGGACACGCACGGACGCGCGTGTAGCTGCGTCGATGGCCACACAGCGTGTCCATGCGTGTCGGGTGCAGGTGCGGTGCCCCTGGAGCCGCACCCGTGCTTCCTAGAAAAACACACAAACTTTACTGCAAAATCTAGCACTAAATCCTTTACTATCAATATTATGACTATAAGGAGGATCCACATATCTCAAGTTTTGCACTAAAAGAGATAGAATGACAGAGAGGCAGACAAGCAACTAAAATAGGGTGATTTTTCCAGCAAATGTGTGGTTCTTCACTTCTGCTTTGTCTATTCAGTGTTAGAAAATAAAATGGTACTTCTAAACAATCTATCAATTCTCATCATATTGAAGATATCGAGGTTAAGCATACCTTGTTTCCATGCTGGAATCTCGACCAAACACAATAGGAAGGGGACCAGCCCAAGTGGGTGCCACAGCAGCTATGGCCACAGGTTTCACCAAATCCTTTTTAGCAGCACGGACTGTAATTGTCACTGCATGCCCTCCTCCAAAGACCACCAAATTATTCTCTAGTTTAATAACAGAAAATTATTAGCAAAAGAAACTCCAGATGATCAAACAAATAATTTCCTGGGAATATTCAAAGAGGCAAGAAAATCCTTGAGATGCAGAACAAAATTAAACAATATGTAAGGAAAATAAGTTCCCTGCAATGACACCCCCCCCCCCCCCCCCCCCAACCTCCTCTGGTGGTAGGGGAGGAAGAAGCATGATACCATTTACAAAAGGAAAGTTCTGATAAGGCTAATATAATATACACGTGCTAGAACTAGAGCACAATGAATTCATTACAAAGATAAAATGACAGACCAAGGAAAAACAACCAAAATGCATCGTTTTATCACTGTAAGAGACCAGCCAAAGCCAACCATCCCAACAGATACAAAATCATCTCCATTTGGAGCTAGGAAAGATCAACCTAAGCCAATGCTGCGATCATTCAACACTGTTGGCAAAGGTGTTATCAAATAGATTGAAGCTGGATATGTCAGGCAACATAATTTCTGAAAACTCAAAATGCATATGCTTGGAGGTGGGGTGGGGTGGGGGGGGAATATTAGATTAGGCACTTATTGCAAATTAATGCTTCGATAGTCGACTTAAAATTCATATTCTAGGACTGCTATGTAACCTGGATATTGAAAAGGCTTACGGCCATCTTAATTGGGAGTATTTAATCTATTTGCTGGGAAGAATGGGATTTGGTGACCGATGCAGGCGTTAAATTCACTCCTTTACAACCACAGTTTGTTTCTTAATTCAGGTTAAAGGCCCATCAGGTTTCTTCAACAGTTACAGGGGATTAAGGCAATGTTACCTTCTATTTTTGTTGGGGAGGTATTAAGTAGAATACTGATGAGAACCATGGAAAAAGAGAAGGGGGGGGGGGGGGGGGGTGTGGTTTCCATCGGGCTTTTGAGTTGGGAATGGCTCTAATGACAGCTTGGTGGTTTCCCATCTTCTTTTTGCAGATAACACAACATTATTATGTGACAGCTTGGTGCTTTCCCTTAGAAGTCTGGACAACTCCTTTATATCAGTTTGTATTACTAAACTTCGAAGTTATGTCAAGCCCAAAAGTCCATTTGGGCAAGAGAGATTGTTCCCATAGGACACGTTGGGTTAATTGATGAATTGGCTGGTCACTTTTGTTGCAAAGTTGGTAACTAACTTGCCATGAATCACTTAGGCATGCCCTTAGGATCGTCATTCAAGGCAAGAACAATATGTAATTTAATTCTACAGATTATAATATTTTGGTAAGTAAAATGGAGTGTAGATTATTGGGATGGAAGAGACAGTCAAGAACGGATTGCTGGCTCTCTTAAAAAGTATGTTATCCTGTGGACCAACTTATTGCTTTTTGTTATTCGCCATTCCTACATTTGAGGCTAACAGATTAGAGAGATTTCAAAGGAATTTTTTTGTGGGGTGATTTGAGTGATGAATTCAAATTCCATAATGTAGAATGAAATATGATATGTTCTCCCAAACATGGAGGATTTGAGAGTGTGCAAACTGGATGCTTTCAATCAATCTTTGTTGTGTTGGGGAAGAATTAAATCATTTAGGGAGATGAGTGGTTGATTTGAAAGATAGGAAAACTCGGGTCAATGGATATCAAGGGTGATCACAAGTACGCATGATGTGGCTTCTACACTCGTATTAGGGCTGGTTGGGATAGTTTTGTAAGTTATGTTCAGTTTGAGATTGGGGATGGCTTGAGGTTTTGGCATAACCTATGGTGTGGGAATCAATCATTGAAAGAGCTTTACATGAAATTATATGCACTTGCAATTTAACAAGCATCTCAGTTACTCAGGTAATCAGAATGAATGGGGTTCTTGCTCTTGGAATATCAGGTTTATTTGTGCTTATAATGATTTGGAGTTGGAATCAGTAGACATTGTGTTTAATACTCTGTACTCCAACATTCCAAGTGGAGCATGAGATGGAGGCTGCATGGTAATGTGTTTGATGTCCATTTTTATTTAGAGGATTTAGGAGGCTAGTGTGGTGTGTCTTTTCCTTGAAAGACCATTTGGTGCACTAAGGCACCAAGAAAAGTTACATTCTTTGCGTGGATGTCAACATGGGAAAATCTTAACAACTGCAACAAAAACAACAACAACAATCAAGTCTTCATCTCAGGCTTTTGAGGTCGGTTATAGATTCTTAATAGATTAGTTAGGTCAGCCCCATCTATTTTTTTCCTTAAGGGAAAATCTTAATAACTTTGGTAGATTGATGTTGTATGTGTTAAAGTGGATGGTGAAATTGTGAGTCATATATTGATGCATTGTGATGGGGGCCATGAGTGGTGGTTTTTTGTATTTGCATTGTTTGGGTTTCGTTGGGTAATGTCTAACTCTCTGTTTGGATTGAGGGGGAGGGAGGGGAAGTAGAGAAGAGTAGAGTAGAGTTGGCCCAAAATTAGCCTATTTTCAGCAAACTTTACTTCACTCCCCTCCACTCCCCCTCCCTCCCCCCTCAATCCAAACAGGCCCTAAGAGTGTAGTGGTTCACATTTTGGATGGAGAAATACTTTTGGTAACTAGAAAGGTCCTTTGTTTGGTATATAGCCACTTTATGTTTAGTGTGGGTAATATGGAGGGAGAGAAACAATCGAACGTTTGATGGAATGGGTTTGATTGATGGAGTGGAGGTCTCCATTATTGATATGGAATTTTTATTTTTGTGATTATTGTTTGAATGGTCATGTGTTCTTGGCTCTAATGAGAATCGCATGCATTGTAGAATTTTTAGACTATCTGTTTCATATTGTATCCTCGTACAATGTAAAGAGAACTTCCTGCACACATCCTGTGTACACTAGGATCTCCTCCTTATCAATAAAACTTAAAAAATACTATAAATCATGATCTTTGTAATATTTACAGTTATAAGGTGTATTATTCAACCTTCTAAGATTAAAAATCTATTGAAAATAGATGCCAAGCTCTTCAGAACCTGAGAAATGTTTTAAGAAAAGTAAAACATCAGGTGATGATTATCTTCAAAACAGCCATACCAACCTGAATCACTAACTGGGCCATTGGGAGCGTTGATTAAGTCAACAAGGAATTTCTCTAGAACATCGGCATTGTATTCTATCTTTGGCCTATCCGAGTATCCCAGACCAGGCCAATCAACAATAGTGGCTCGCCAATTGACTTCACCGACTCGTTCAACAATGTCTCTAGCCACTGATCTCCATTCTTCAACAGTACTAACATCAGAAATGGTTGGCATCATAAGGATATTTTTAGGAGGATCAGGGCTTTCCCGGTTCACATGTTCCTCATAATATATGTTAATATAATTGTCCTTGAATTTCCACTGCCAATTACTAGTCTGAAACAGAAACACATAATTTGTGATACAAACAGATGGGTAGGACTAGTAGAACTCCTATATTTGTTACAAGAAATGGCAAACAAGAGCAACACTGTTAAATAACTTTCACTAACACAGTGAACATATATTCAAAGATAAATACTTTCATTCCCCAATGGTTTCCACAAATTGTCTAAAACGATAAATTTAAATTCAATCAGCATTGTAAACAACTAAATTGGACCCTCATATATATAATACATTGAGAAAACTAAGAAACAAAGAGAAAACCAATTTCAATTACAGTAAAAGGCATAGCTTGGCCTCACCTTTGATGGGCTAGGAGTCTTATCTCCAACAGAGACCTTGGAGTAATCCAAGGTGGTTGAAGCCTTCACTGTTAAGGGTTTAAGAAAGTAAACACTCTGAGAGTAAAAGGGTTTGTGGGTTTTACAAGGAAGAGTGAGGGAAGGTGATGGTGATGGAGATGTGAAGAATGCTGCAGAAATCGCCATGGGTTGCGCAGAAATGGAGGGAGGTGAAGGGTGTGTGTAACTGTGTCTTGTGTTAGTATTGTAATGTATTGACTGACTCCAATGGCTTGTGTCTCCCAGTTCCCACAGTTCACACGGTCATACAATGTATCTGTGAAAACAAACTGAACCGTCGTCGTTTTTGTCTTCCCACGTAGAAAATCTAGGACCACCACTTTTTTGGCAAAAAAATAAAAAAAAAAGAATCTAGGAACATGTAATTTTGTGAGTTCCAGACCGTTACAAAAGGTGAAAAAATTTAGAGTACAGGTGAAAGTGATAAATATACTAATATAGTATGCAATATATGATGGTTATCTAGAAACACGTATTTTTGAGTCCTAAACATGGGAAAGCGGTGAGTCTATGCAAAAGTAATACATGATAATCTAAAATATATGATAGTTGTAGAAAAGTGTATGGTCCTAAAATTACTTATTTTTTTTCATAGCTTTGATGTGAAAAATTGCGAGTGATGAAGAAAAAATAATAGGTTTATATGAAAGTGATAAGAAATTATTCACAATCTACCATATTATCAGGGCAGAGCCATGAGCATTGGTGAGGGGCTATGGCCCCCCAAATTTCGAAAATTTCTTCAATATATATATATATATATAATTATTTTAATATTTTCAAATTTTAGTCTACAAAAATAAGAGTTGCCCCCTAGATATTTGAATTAATCCAGTGACACTCTTAAAAAAAAAAAATTGATCTAATAGTTATAGAGACAACTTTATTTTTCATAATTTTCTTTTTTATTGTAAAATGTGCTCTTATATTTATTAAATATTTGATAAAGTTTGGTACCATACATGTTTGGATCTATCTTTTTCAACTCATTATGTGATGGTTAATAAGTCACTGACTCGTTAAAAATAATTTTGTCACTAAAATTACACATGAAATGTCTCTTTAGTTACCACATAATGGGTTAGAGTAAGATAGTTTCAAATGTGTTTGGAGCATAACTTATTACTCCAAGTTTTGGATCATTCATATTTTTGAAAATTTCATTAGTTCAATTGAATGATTTTTTACTTACTCTAATATAAAATTTTATAATTTGTATTAAAAATAAAACTTTTTAAGAATTTCACTATGAAAATGGTAAAAATGAATTTTATTTCATGAAAGATCGCCATCAAACATAATTTTGATTGAAAATACTAATTTTTTTTTTTTTGTTGGGTGTGTGTATATATATAACTTATCAAATAAAAAAGTGTGTGTATATATAATAAAAAAGTGTGTGTGTGTGGGGGGTTGTCTTGATAAATATATTAGTGCCAAAACTTGGAGCCCCCCCAAACAAAAATTTCTGGTTCTGCCCTTGCATATCATAATGGTGGCAAAGTTGTAGCCCTATAACTCCTTGTCTTCCCCAATACCATGATTACCATCACACAAGAAGGTTTTTTTTTTATTTTTTTATTATAGGGGCAGCTTCACATTGAAGCCAGGGTGGTCACAAGACCACCATGACTTTGAATAATTATTATATATAAAATTTTAAAATTTATGATTTTTTTACCCTTAAAAAAAATTTGTGACCATCCTAAATTTTTTAGGTCCAACATAATTAAACTTTGAACAATGTTTAACAACGAATTTGATTGTAGATTAAGGCTATAACTCCACTTAATTTTTTTTTTATTGGATGTGAATTTTGACAAATCCACACAATTGGATTACATTTTTTTTCTTATATTCTCCATGCTTGCAAAATTTCAAAAAAATCAAAGATGAATATCTATATCATCCCATTTTCCTCTCCCTTGTGTGTAAGTGTGTGTTTGTTTCTATAAAAAATAATAAAATAAAATAAAATAAAATAAAATAAGGTTATGCCATCAATCAAATATTTAAATTTCGAGTTTTTGTTGTCTAAAATTATACATGAAAAATAAGTTTATGGACCGAATAGTAAATGACATCCGATTGACATGAAAGTTGACATATGTTTTAAGAATATAAAGAACATGCAATCAACGGTTAGCTTCTCAAACTATGTAGCCATGTTAATCGATTTAGTGAGAGTTGTTAGAGCACCCACACTAGATGTGGGATATGTGCCAAATGCTAAATATTTGGCACATATCCCACACCAAACCCAATTTTAGTCCATTTAGTAGATGTGGCATATGTTATTTTTTTTGCAACATGGAACAGTACCGTGGCAAATTTGCCACAGTACGGAATGCATGTGGCAAAATTTTTTTTCTTTTAATGTGTAGATTGTGTTGATGAGTTGTAATAAATATTATTTAATGTGTAGTAAATATTATTTTAATATATAGAATTGAATTATAAAACATCTGATAAATGGGATGTTGTAAAATGATGTGGTAAAATAATAAAGTAAGCCTTTAGTGTGGTAAAATGGCATAATTTTTAGAACATCTGCTACGGATGCTCGGCTACAACTAAGTTTGTAATCAAATTTTGTCCTTAAACTTTGGTCCACTTAACAATATATTATGCCCTTACAAACAAAAAGAAAATGCCAAGAAAACTTTTATATAACTAAAATTTTAAAAGAGGTATAGCTTGCAACAATTTAAAACTAAGAAAACTCATAGAAAAATTGTAAGACCTTTATGTATTGCGTGTATTTTTTTTTTTTTTTTTTGGTCAATATATGAAGTTCTCTTTTTATTAGATTTTTTTTTTTTTTAATAATCTAATAAAATCTCACTAACACCCTTATTTTGAGTTCTAGTAGGACCCGATATAGCATTCTTTTTATTCTAACCAATAATAGGCTTGTCACCTTAACTTGATACAAAAATATTGTGAGATTTTAGTGCGCCAATGAAAGAGCTCTATTAAAAAAATTAGTATTCCAATCTTTTAATCATATTATTCAACTTCCTGCCCATGGGGTCATGAGTCACCTCGAAAATCTCATGAACTAGATTAAACTTGAGTCCTCCAAATTTAGGTTAGATGCTAAGAAGTAATGTGACAACCACGCGTAATACCACCTATATATTGATTATATTCCCCATGTGAGGATACAAAAAGTCATTTTATTAGAGTCTTACGAATTTTAGACATTACATTTGATGTTGTTGAGGTGACAAAATAAGTCTCAACTTAACACTTGTTTTTTTTGTGGTAAATTCCATTAACCTCCCCTGAGGTTTGGACAAATACCACTCAGGTCCAAGATATTTTTAAATTAACTAATTAAGTCCCTAAAAAACAACTTAATCCCTAACACCCCTAACTCCGTAACCCCCTCCGTTACTCATTTTTCTTACCTGGTCTCTTCTCTCTCTAACTCTCTCTAGTCTCTTCTCTCTTGTTCCTCTCCCTTAGACCACTCTTCACTTATCTCTGTCTCTAACCTTAAATCTGCTCCAATTTTACCCATACCCAATCCTAGCCAAACCCACAACAACAAAACCCAAATCTTACAACAAAACTTAAATCCAAAAAATTCAAAAAAAATTCCAGCCAAACCCACAACAAAACCCAAATCTTATAACAAAACTCAAATCCAAAAAAACTCAAAACAAACCAACCACCACATCAGAAGCCACAACCGCCCCCACTCCAAATACACCCATATCAGAAGTGGCTCTAATTTAATTGATCTGAACCCAAATATAAAAGCTTTCAAACCAAAATCTGCCCAAATATGTTTCAAGTTGGCTTCAATTAGAACCTAGATCTAACGATTTTGAACCCATATTTGGTTCGTGTTGGCTCTAATTTGGCTCATAATATTGAGATCTTCTTCATTTTTACATGTTTGTGTGGCTGGTATTCTCTTTTTCCTATCGAAGATTGGAGCACCAAAAAACATTTAGATGAAAATCGCCACCGTATATGCTGAAAAACCAACCTTAGGTTGTCTTGATCGATGCCGGTCAAAGGGAAATCGCCCACAATGATTCAGTTGCGAAAGTGCCCAAAAATCTTCCCAATTCAATTGATGAACAACCCAAAGAGAGAATGGGTCGAGTTTAAGAGAAAGAGGGCTGAGAGAGAGAAACATATGGGGCAAGAGAAAGAAAAGAGGTTTGAGAGAGAATGAGTGGAATGAGAGAGAAGAGACAGGTTTGAGTGAGGGAAAGAAAAATAGTAGTGGAGGGGGTTACGGTGTTAGAGCACTCACAACAGTACATCTATATTGCTATATTGCTAAATTATAGCTCTTCAAACATCAAAATCTTACTCCAGCAGTAGAGCTAAATCTATTTTTTTTAGCTCCACTGCTATAGTGCACATCTATAAATAAATGTGCACTGTTCATGAGAGCTAAAAAAATATATATTATTTTATTCTGCCCCGGAGATTAAATATATTATTTCATTCTCTCTCTCACTATGTGCCTCTCTCTCTCTCTCTCTCAGTCACTCAGCTCTCATCCTCTCCCAAGACTCTCTCAATCTCTCAAGCTCTCATCCTCTCTTAGTCACTCTTCTCTCTCACCGTCACTCTCTCAATCTCCCTCATTCACCTCCGCCAGCTCGACCCAGCCGTCCCAAGCCGCCAATCGCCTCACCGTCACTTTCCTCTCTCACCGTCACTCTCTCAAGCTCCCTCATTCACCGCCGTTGGCCCGACCTAGCCGTCCCAAGCTGCCAATCGCCTCACCGTCACTCTCTCAAGCTCCCTCATTCACCACCGCCAACCCGACCTAACCGTCCCAAGCTGCCGATCGCCTCAGACCCACGCTGCCGATCGCCTCAGACCAACGCCGCCGACCCACCCCTTTTGCCGATGTTGTGCTTGTTTGTGATTGGTGATTTTTTATTTTGTTTGTGATTAGTGATTTTGTTTAGTCTAGGTTGAGGAAAAAAATTAGAGATTTGGGTGTTTTTTTTTTCCCCCCGCTTCTTCTTCCTGCTGTGGACTGCTAGTGCTGGTGTTAGTGGTGGTTGTGGCTGTGGTTGTGGCTGTAGCTAATGGTAGAGGTGGTTGTGGTTGGTGCTGTGTATGTTTTTTGGGTAGTGTAATATATTATTTTATTGTAATGGTTATATTATTTTATTGTGATGTTTATATTATTTTATTGTGTTGAAAGCTAAAATAGATCCATTACTGCAGCATGTGTGTAAGTAAAATAGATAAAATAACTTTTGGTGGAGCTAAATTGTTAAATTTTTAGCTCCACTGCTGTGGATGCTCTTAGGGATTAAGTTGTCTTTTAGGACCTAATTAGTTAATTTTAAAATATCTTGGACTTAGGTGGTATTTGTCCAAACCTCAAGGGAGGTTAATGGAATTTACCCCCTTTTTTTTTTTTCAATGGCATGATAAAGGTAAAGTGCGTTATATTAAAATATGGTATATGTTACGACGGTTCCTTAAGGGTGCATTTGTGTAGAGTGGCTGCATTTGCGTTTGTTTCCCTTGCCTTTTTTTTGGTTGGTCCATGGCACTGTTCATGGACTAGCCAAGTAATAAAAACGGGTGAAAAGTAATTTGTAGCAATAAAAAATATTTTGCTATAGTGTTTTCAGTAATAAATTTTCAATTTTCAGCGAAATAAGCGATATCCAAACGCATTCTGAAACATTTCAACAGACAAACATGCAATGAAAATAGAAAAGAGAGTAGAAGCTTGTTAAGGCGAAAATTAGTTTCTTTTTGTATTGGGACTAATGCCACCACAATTCAGCAAACAAATAAAAAAAAATTGCACACTACCACACCTTCAATGCCTATACTTTTGGTCTCAGTTGTTCATGTGATATGATTTTAAATTTCAAGTTTATGACAATTTTTTAGATGTATGTGTCTGGTCGGATCTTAGTGCAATGACAAGTGCTTTCACCAAAAGCGACATGTCGTAAGTTCTAGTTCGAAATTCAATCTCTTTAAAATAAATTAGAGGTAGTAAGTGTGCCCACTCCTAACTCTTCAAAAGTGGGAGCTTTGTACACAAATTAATTAGTAATAAGCAAAATTCCCTGTATCATATCAATTTTTGTTAAGTTTTCTTCATTGGTCACTACATATACAGTTATACACCCTTCTCTATCACCTACCAGCACTACCTCGAAGGCCTACCATCTACGAACTCAAGGTCATTTACCATCTACGAAAGGAATTCTAAAACTCACAATTTTTGTTCTTTATATGTAACTTAGAATTTTGTTCTTAATTTATACATCTAAATTTTTATTATTGATTAGTAGTATGTAATTACAATTTAATTGGAATGTAAGCCAAATGTTGTGTATTATTAATTCCCTCAATTACATGATTTGCAGATCAAAATTGTTGTTCTTAATCTATTCACAAGATTTCCCCCCTTATTTCATGTTTATTTATTTTTGATGCATGAAGCAAATTTAAGAGTGTAAATTCAAAAAATAAAATTTCTTGAATAGTTGAATGTATACTTTTTCTTTTAATTTTTAACTCATTGATTTGGAGGGTGAAATTTGAATTCCAAAATGATATGTTGTAAAGTGTGAGAAAAATTTTATAAAAAAAAAAAAAATTGCTTGGAACACTATGTTTGGAATTGTTACGCACATACAACAAGAGAGGAATTTGAGAGAGAGAGAGAACTCTTTGTTATCACTACTTTCAAGAGCAAGGAGAGCATTTAATGTTAGATGAGATATTATATAGAGATAGCCAATAAGATTTAGACATGTGTTTGATATTGATTTAAATGATGAAAATAATAATATAATTTAGATTATACGATGAACATTAAGTTTTAGATAAAGAGCAATGAGGAGTTTTATTATTTTAAGTGTTATGTGATATAAGACACTTACCAGATGTTACCTATTGGACACTGACCCGTCAAAATTCAGGGAATTGGGGAAGACATGCCAAGCAATATGTTTCCTTTATCAACTTTGAATCGTTGGAGTTTTACTGAACATACTTCTTGGCCCTCCAAACCACAACTCTCAAAATTCCTCCAATGAGACTCATGAGCTTAATTGAATCACAAGCCGAAAATGAGATGATGTGCCATGAGCTTGAACTGGGCTTTGATGAAATAATATCGTCACGGGCTTTGGTGTCATTTTTTGTAAATATGGGCTCTTTTGGGCTTTATAAGAGATTTTATCAAAATCTATAATTTGTTGATGTGATGCGGGTGCCAATAAAATAAAACCATGTGGCATGAAATTTTTGTCCTCAACACAAGTCTAGGGAAAAAAAAAAAAAAAAAATCGCACAAACCATTTGCAAGAGTTTTGAAGAAACTGAAAATATATATAAAAAGAAGCGCACAAGGAAAGAAAATGTAAACGTAAAGGAAGGAAGCAAGGAGATAATGTTTCCTTATATTAGTCTGAGTTGGGAGAAAATGGGCAAATGCCCTTTTCGCGCAAATTATTTAGCGTTTTGTCCCATTTCCCAAACTTGATAGGCCACAAACTGAATGACCCATTGTGATTAAACCAATTAATTAATTAGCCAAGTTATTAATTAATCAATTTAACATGCAAACGCGTGGAAGCACAAACAAATCACCAATAAACTAATTATGCAGTGGAAATTAAATGACACGATGATTTGTTTACGAATGGAGAAAACCTAACGGCAAAAACCCCACCGGGTGATTTTCAGGTCACCACTCCCGAAACTCCACCATTATCACAACAAGCGGTTACAAGTAAAAGAATCCCAATTACCTTACCAACCTACAGTTGAACCCTTACCCCAATACCTAATTAGACTTGTTCTGTAGTGGCAGTTTCCCTTTTCAATGCACGGCTCCCAAGTACGTGACTAACTAATTGCGCGGATCCCAGTGCGCGACTTCAACACCAACTGAAAGAGAGATTGGCTGCAAAGTTCTTCAATTCATCCTACATGATGAAGATCAAGAAGATGCTTGGTCACAAAACCCAAAGGTGCAAATACACAGCAATTTCTTCAGAAGAGATGAACTAGGACAAGAACTTCGTCTCTGTTCACAATTTGCTTCAATAGAGTTTTTTCAATGCTTGTGCAACTTGTGAACTGTTTGACGGCCCTAAAAACAATCTTTTTATATGTCTAGGGTTAGGAGAAAAAAAGGCCCAAAGACACATTCACGGATCCCAAGAAATCATATCAGAATTCTGAATTTCTTAAATCTTGACAGATAGGCGGTGTTAAGAAGCTGTTGAGCAAGTGTCGAGCTTACGGGCTTGAACAGCTTTCTTAAGCTCGATAGATATAGCTGTCGAGCTTTAATGAATTTGCACTATCAGCTTGTTTTCTTGGACAGACTTGATGACTTCAACACTTGATCTTGAAATCTTGTTTTTTGAAGTACCAAAACACTTAGAACTACCCAATCACAAGTAAAGTGCGTTTTGTCAAATGATTAGCCAATTACATAAAAGAATGACATATGTTCTTAACAAATGAAACACATATGTCCTAACAATCTCCCCCTTCGGCAATCCGTGACAAAACCACAATAAACAAATGAACATATGAGAAAAGTCATAAATCACTCAACTCATATTCACTTGTTGAATACAATAAAATCTATCCTAACACAAACCCTTGAAAAACTTTACAAGAAAAGAGTTTATGGCAAGTAGACTTTGACAACCTGTATTTCCGAAACACTTTAAACAAAACTCATCAAGGCATCTTGTGTGAAACAAAAATAATAGAATCTGATGCCCTTACTGACACTACTACATCTATTATACCTAACTATTCTCCTGGTCCATCAGATTCTCTTAATTCTATTCCTCATGTCCCTAGAAGATCCACCAGACCCTGTAAACCACCTTCTTACCTCCAAGCTTATCATTGTAATCAAGTGGCCTCAACTTCCATTCCATTTCCCTCCAGCTCAGGTACTTCTCATCCTATCCATGATTATCTCTCTTATGCTAACCTTTCACCTGCTTACAAGCATTTTTGCTGTTCTATTTCCACTGTCCCTGAACCCACACACTATCACCAAGCAGTTGGCAATCCCAAATGGCAAGAAGCCATGGATGCTGAAATAGCAGCATCAGATCCTCTTAATTTTGTTCCTCATGTCCCTAGAAGATCCACTAGACCCTGTAAACCACCTTCTTACCTCCAAGCTTATCATTGTAATCAAGTAACCTCAGCTCCCATTCCATTTCCCTTCAGCTCAGGTACTTCTCATCATATCCATGATTATCTCTTTTATGCTAACCTTTCACCCGCTTACAAGCATTTTTGCTGTTCTATTTCCACTGTCCTTGAACCCACACACTATCACCAAGTAGTTGGCAATCCCAGATGGCAAGAAACCATGGATGCTGAAATAGTAGCATTAGAAGCAAACAATACTTGGACACTCACTTCACTTCCACCAAGTAAGAAGCCTATAGGATGTAAATGGTTGTATAGGGTGAAATATAAATCAGATGGCTCAATTGAAGGAACAAAGCTAGGTTAGTTGCCAAGGGTTTCACTCAAAAGGAAAGTCTAGACTACATTGAGACCTTTTCCCCTATGGCAAAAATGGTTTCTATGAAATGTGTGCTTGCAGTGGCTACTGTGAAAGGCTGGTTTCTCAACCAACTTGATGTGAATGCCTTTCTTCATGGGGATTTGTATGAGGAGGTTTACATGGCTCTTCCACCAGGCTTTCACAGTAAGGGGGAGCATTCACAGGTAGTTTGCAAGCACAACAAATCTCTCTATGGTCTTAAACAAGCATCTAGAATGTGGTTTCCAAAATTTTCTGCTACATTGATTGGATTTGGTTTTGTTCAATCCAAGGCAGATTACTCTCTCTTTACTAGACAACAGGGTGACTCATTTATTGTATTGTTGGTCTATGTTAATGATGTTCTGGTTGCAAGTAATGATAGAAAGTGGGTTGAGGAGTTTAAGGTTTTGTTAGACTAAAAGTTCAAGTTGAAGGATTTGGGTGAATTGAAATATTTCCTTGGTTTGGAAGTGGCTAAAACAGCAAAGGGTATTTCCTTGTGTCAAAGGAAATATGCCTTAGAAATATTAGAAGATGCTGGTTTACTTGGATGCAAACTTGCAAAAGTTCCTATGGAGCCAGCCTTAAAACTCAGCAAATATGAAGGAGAATTGCTTGATGATCCAAGTCAGTTTAGAAGACTAGTAGGCAAGCTACTCTACTTGACCATCACCAGGCCAGATATCACCTTTGCAGTGCATAAACTAAGCCAATTCATGGCTAAGCCTAGAAAACCTCATCTTGCAGCTGCCTTGAAGATTTCGCATTACTTGAAGAATGAACCAAGAAATGGTATTTTCTTTTCTGCAGAATCACAGCTTCATGTCAAAGGATTTACTAACTCAAATTGGGCGTCTTGTCCTGATACAAAGAGGTCAGTTACAGGTTACTGTATCTTCATTGGGGACTCATTGGTTTCTTGGAAGTCAAAGAAGCAATCAATTGTTTCAATGTCTTCAACTGAAGCAGAATATAGAGCTATGGCTGTGTCAACATGTGAAATCGTGTGGATTCTCTATTTGTTAAGAGATTTGTAGGTTGTTCATGATAGAGAAGCCTTACTGTTTTGTGATAGTTAATCAACTTTGCATATAGGGTCCAATCCAATGTTTCATGAGAAGATCAAACATATTGAGATTGATTGCCATGTTGTGAGGGACAAGGTTCTATGTAAGAACTCAGTGTCAGCTGGCAAACTTATAAACAATTTTCTGAGCTAGTGCCCAAGATAGGACTGATTAACATTTACTCTTCCTCAATCCATCTTGAGGGGGAGTATCAAAGCCAAAACAAGAAAGTTGCAGTGAAGCAACCTGAAGATTCAACTTCTGCAAATGAGGGTTCAGTTGCAGAGCAGGTGGAATTGCACTCATCCAAGTAGATTGGATAGACAAAGTCATCAAGTTACCAAGAGCAAGAAGCATCGAGTTGTCAAGAGAAAACAGTGAAGTTGAATAACAAGCTGCACAAACGGCAATGTAGTTTATGTTCTGTAAATAAAACTTGTACATTCAACGACTTGTAGTTTAGCAATTAGAGTTAGTTAGTTTTTAATTCACACGTGTCTTGGTTAGTTATTCACTGTAGCTGATTTAGGAGTTTGTTAAGTTAGTTACAGGGTGTATCTCGGCTTTGTATATAAAGTGTAAAACTCAGTTAATGAAATCAAGAAATCAGTTTTACCAAATTGCAAATTTCTCACATAGTTTAGTGGTCTTCTCAGTTTTTAGAGGGATTACTGTTTTGTTATATTGCTTTGGGTGGGGAGATGTTGGATTGGCCTATGCTAGAATTGAGAAAAGTGAGTAATATTAGGACCACAACTTTTATCGCAACTTGCTCACATGGCAAATTATGAGTGGTGGAATTGTGGACCCACCACTTTTACTCCACCACTCACAACTTGCTACGTGAGCAAGTTGTGACAAAAATTGAGGTCTTAGCATTTCTAAGAAAAATTAATTACAGGCCACTAAACTCATTCCTCTAAATTATGTAGAAGTGCAATTTTTCCTAAAATTTTAACTTTACAAAATAAATAAGTAAAAAAAAAAAAAACAAATCTAGCTGTTGACATGACATTTGGTGAACGTTATATAATAAAATTAATGTTAGTGGCGGGTTTATATCAAAGTAACGATACTTCAATTAAAATTTGCCACTTGAGTATGTTGAAAAAAAAAATTTAAATGTAAAAGATTTGTGTCTTTAATATAGATAAAAAATATAAAAAGTTAAGAAATTTTATACGTTAACTAAAAAAGAACAATTGATGCCAGTGACAGGACTATATTAAAGATCTATTACCTTAATTATAAGTTGTTAATAAAAAAAATAAAATAAAATAAACAGTCTCAATATATTGACCGAAATAAAAAGTCCAGAGATTTTAAACTTTAACCAAAAAACAAAACAATAAATCTACCAATTTAGTAACACAAAATTTTCATAAATTTTTTACAACTGTTGAAGTGATTTGTTTTAATTGGTACATAAAAATAAAATTGCTCAACTTTCTACCTTTCATTTTCTACAAAGTATGGTGAGGAATATTTTGGGTGTGAAATATTGAAGAAAATGAAGGAAAAGACAGAGAGAAAGGAAGAGAGAATTTGAAGAAATTGAATGAGTTCACAGTGTTATTGAATCAATGGCTCTTATATACAGAGTATACAATCTGATCGTACTGATCCTCTAACTTAAGCACCGATAACTCGTGCTGTAAAACAATTTTACTGAATCAACACTAGGACTGAAGTATACTACAATGTACAACATGGTGGACTATATATTAAAGATGTTAGAAATACTAAATAATTGTATTGTATTTCTCACTGAAAGAATATACACAAGTGCCTTTATATAGGAGGCATATGAGTGTAGTACAAGTAACAATGTAGTACAAGAATGTGTGTCGTACAAGTAATCTAGTTGTGCCTAAAGCCCACAACACTATACATGTTAACAGCCCCCCTCAAACTCAAGGTGGATGTGAGACCAACTTGAGATTGTCAACCAAAGTACGAAAGCGTCCCTTAAGATGTGACTTGGTGAAGATATCTGCAAGTTGATCTTTAGAGGAGACTGAGATCAACTTAAGAGCACCATGGACAAGATGATAACGAATAAAATGACAATCAATCTCGATGCGTTTAGTCTATTCATGGAATACATCATTGTGAGCAATATGAATGACACTCTGGTTGTCACAATAAAGAGCAGTAGCAAAGGATGTAGACACACTTAAGTCTTTGAGAAGCCATCGTAGCCAAAGGAGCTCAGATGTGGTATCAGTAAGGGCCCGATATTCTACTTCAATACTGGAGCGAGCCACATGAGTTTGTTTCTTGCTTCGCCAAGAAATCAAAAAAGAACCAAGAAGAAAGCAACAACCAGTGGTGGACCTGCGATCAGTGGGATCTCCTACCCAATTAGCATCAGAAAATGCACGGAGAATAAAAGGAGACTAAGCAGAGTAGAAGAGACCATGGAATAGAGTGCCTTTAGGCATCGAAGAATACGCAGAACAGCAGCATAGTGAGTCGATCATGGAGCAGACAAATACTGACTCACCTAGTAAACAGCATAGGAAATGTCTGGATGAGTGACAGTGAGATAAACTAGGCTTCCAACCAAGCGTCTGTAAAGAGAGGGATTAGACAATGGTTTCCCCCCTAAGGGAGTTAGATGCGCATTAAGCTCAATTGGAGTGTCAACAGTCTTGCTATCAGTGAGTCTAGCTCGAGACAAGAGTTCAAAAGCATACTTGGCTTGAGTAATATAAAGTCCGTCTGTAGAATGAGTGATTTCAAGACCCAAGAAGTAGCTGAGATGTCCAAGATCTTTCATCTCAAACTGCTGACTAAGAAAATCTTTGAGTTCTTGAATGCCACTAAGGTCATCACCAGTTATGATCATATCATCCACATACAGGAGAAATAAAATAGTGCAATTGTCAGTGCGATGAAGAAATAAGGTAGAATCATAATGACTGGCCATGTAACCCAAGTGAGAGATGGTAGAGCTGAATTTGGCAAACCAAGCTTGTGGAGCTTGTTTAAGGCCATAAAGTACACGTCGAAGGTGACAAACCTCGTTTGAGTCAACAGAGAGACCAAGAGTAGGTTGCATATAAACTTCTTCACTTAAATCCCTATTAAGGAATGCATTTTTGACATCCATCTGAAAAAAGTCCCATTTACTGGCAGCAGCAATAGCTAAGAAAGCACAAAAAGATGAGATACGAGCAACCGGAGTAAAGGTCTCTTCATAATCAATCCCATACTCCTGTGTAAAACCTTCTGCAATAAGACGAGTTTTGTAGCACTCAATAGACCCATTAGAGCGAGTCTTAATCTTGTAGATCCATTTAGAACCAACCACAGAATTCCCAGGGGGGAGTGACACCAAATCCCAAGTATGGTTTTTAGATAATACATCAAGTTCCTCTTTCATTGCAATCTGCCATAAAGGGTTAGTGGAAGCCTCACGATAGGTGTGAGGCTCGTGTAGTGTAGCAAGGGCAGTGTAACAATGATAGTCAAGTAAATGTGCAGGAATAGATTTTACCCGAGTTGAGTGACGAAGTGGAATGTCTTGTGCAAGATCTTCAGGCAAAGCAGGAGCAAGGGACCCAAGCTCAAGGTTGGGGTTGGGTAGCTCGTCTTCAACCTGTTCATCTTCCACTTATTCATTAAAGGGTGAACTAGGAAAGGGATTAGTGATATTTGGTGGTTGGACAGAGAAGTCTACAGGAGAATCAGGAGCAAGTACAAGAGGATCAAGAGCAGATATAGAAGGAATATGTGCCTCATCTGGAAAAAAATCTAAGACAGATGAGGAAGACAGGGAGGCACGAAAATGAGAGAGCTTGACAAAGAGGCGATGTTCCCAAAAGACAACATTACGGGAGATACAAAGACGATGAGAGATAGGATCATAACACCGATACCCCTTTTGAGTTTCGCCATAGCCAAGAAAACAACAAAACCTTGATCGAGGCTCAAGTTTGTTATGCTCATGTGGCTAAAGAAGAACGAAACAATCAGAACCGAAGGAGCGAAGGTGGTGATAGTCTGGAGGTGACCCAAAAAGGTGCTCATATGGAGTTTGGTTTTGGATAACAGGACTCGGAATGCAATTAATAGCATGAAGAGCAGCTTCACCCCAAAAAAGAGCAGGAACTTTGGTAGAGAGAAGAAGAGCATGAACAGTGTCAAGAATATGACGAAGTTTTTGTTCAACTCTACCATTTTGCTGAGAAGTACCTGGACAAGTTAGTTGATGAACAGTGCCATAGGAATGCAAAATAGCTTAGAAAGCATATTGAGTGTATTCAAGAGCATTATCAGATTGAAAATTTTTTATGCGTCTGGAAAACTAAGTTTCAACCATTTTTGCAAAATTAGAATATACTTCCAATAATTCAGAACAATGTTTCATATTAAAAATCCAGCTATAGCAAGAGTAATCATCAACAAAGACAACAAAATATCGAGACCCACCACTACTAGAGACAGAGAAAGGTCGCCAAACATCAAAATGAATAAGGTCAAAGATATCAGTGGATATTGATTCACTAGTATTGAAAGGCAAAGCTGGTTGTTTTCCTGACTGAAATGAAACACAATTAAAATTTTCTATAAACACTGAACCTAACAAACCTCTTAAAGCCAATTGTTGTACCAGAGAGGAAGATGTGTGACCAAGTCGAGCATGCCAAAGTGCAAGGGAAGGAATTGAAGAAACTGTAGCAGCTGAGCAACAGAAACAGGAGCAACAAGCGGAAGACAAAGGTTGTCCACGGGAAACATAGGCCTAACTCTAGGACCGATCCCAAGCTCATGTCCCGTCCTTCGATCCTGCACAATACATCCAGAATAATCAAATATAATGCAATAACCCAACTCAGCTAATTGTCCCCAAAAAAAAAAAAGTTGTAAGAAATGTCAGGAACATTAAAGACCCCCAGGAACCGAGAGGTTGGAGGTTGAAACAAAACCTATATTATGGCTAGACATTATGGAACCATTTGCTGTGCAAATATTAAGAGGGTGTTGTGCAGGTTTGAGTTTAGAAAATAAGGACGAGTGATGTGTCATGTGATTGCAACAAGTGGAATCCATAAGCCAAGAGGAAGGAGACATACCAGATAAAGCTGAGAGAGAAGAGGAATAAGATGCATTACCAACCATACGAATGACATTGGCGATGATGTTTTTAAGGTCATCTGTGGACATGGTGAAAGTGCGTCCTGAAGATTTAGACTGTGTAGAGACAGGAGTTATTGGCTGGACACTCTCAGTATTAGCAATAATAGCAGCAGAAATTGAAACAATTGATTTGTTGAGACGATAGCAAGTCTCAATATTGTGGCCAAAACGTTTGCTAGATAGTCGGTTACGATTATTGCAACAAGAAGAATACATGTCTTTATTCTTCATTTAGAAGAAAAATATGAAAAAAAAAAAAAAAAAAACGGACTGCAAAAATGAAATCTACGCGAAAAAACTGGTAAGGAGCACCTGGACTGCAAAAGTCAACCTTGAAAAAAGTCAATGGTCAAAGTACATGTCTTTATTCTTCATTTAGAAGCAAAATATGAAAAAAAAAAAAAAAAAAAAAAAGGGACTGCAAAAATGAAATCTGCGCGAAAAAACTGGTAAAGAGCACCTGGACTGCAAAAGTCAACCTTGGTCAAAGGTCAAAGTCAACGGTTGGTCAACGGTCGGTCAACGGCGATGTGGCTAGTGACGTCAGCAGAGGACTGGATGACGACGTCAGCCCTAGCTGATGTGGCAGTGATGACGTCACTTGATGACGTCAGCAGGAGCAGAAGGTGGCGCGTGAGGTGTGTGACTGAGGCGCAACTTCTTTGGGCAGCGCGTGCAGCCTCCGATGACTGCGAGACTTCCACAATTTAGTAGATCGAGGCGAGACGATCACTATGGTGCCTGCAAAAAATTAATTGGAGTAAGATGCACGGCGAAGACGGTGAGTGTAGTGGTCTGTGTGGTGAAGGATTCCTTGACGACGGCAGCTGCAGGTCCAAAACCCAAAGACAATGGCTGGAAGACGCCGGAGGCGCGGAAGCGATGAGAATGGAGTAGCACCAATAAAGACAAGACTGCTGAGAAAATGTTAGAGCAATAGCTCTGATACCATGTTATAAATACTGAATAATTGTATTGTATTTCTCACTGAAAGAATATACACAAGTGCCTTTATATAGGAGACATATGGTTGCAGTACAAGTAAAAGTGTAGTACAAGAATGTGTGTTATACAAGTAATCTAGTTGGGCCTAAAGCCCATAACACTATACACGTTAACAAAAGAAGTAACAAATGAAACTTTAATATGTCAAAAAAAAAATCCATGGAGTTTTAAAAAGTAACATATCAATGTAATTTGAAACTATGAGATTCAATTTGTTACATCTCTTAAACTATAGAATTTAAAATGTGATTTAAGATTCAATTTCCTCTATAGTTGCTTTGTAGTTACTAGTATTTAGTAGACATAATTCTAAAACATTAGACAAACAAAATACTAAAAAGATTATAAATATGAAATTCTGATATAACAAATTAAATACTTATAGAATCATATATGGTTAATGTGATGGAAATTGCTCAAATTGGGGGGGTGTATACGTGAATTTCTTGATGACTTGAATGCCCTCAAAACACCCCGGATTTAACTTATTAGATCTACCCCTTCATGGTTGTGCATTGTTGATTGTCTAGCTTTTTCCACCGAAGGTTCCAATCCTTGTCGCGGTGGTTGTTGATGTTGATATTGTTGGAGAACGTCGATCATACACTCCCAACCGGAGGTCTCTAATCACTGGTTCCATCCACTATCCATAAGCTCTCCTAAGGTATTATTTTAGCCCCTACATGCAAATATGATTCACGATTTCCTACTGTTTGCTTGTGTTCTACTGTTGGCATTAAGCAATTGTGAATTATAATAGCCCTAATGTCAAATGGAAAATGAGAGTTTTCGAACTAGTCTGAATAGGATCTAGGAGAAAGTGGGCAAATGTCCATTTCAAAAAAAAATCCAGCATTTTGCCCCATTTTTCAAACTAATTAGGGAAATGCCCATCTTTTGAAACTCAATTTTCTTAAAATCGAGTTATTAAAAAAAAATTCTGAAGCCCTGTAGCGGCGTTTTTAAGGAACTTATAGTGACGTTTTAAGAACCTATAGTGGCGTTTTGTAACTCGATTTCTATAAAGTCGAGTTACATGCAAATTTTTTTCTTTTTTTTACCTATAACTCGACTTCATGGAGATTGAGTTACAAAACACCACTATAGGTCCTTAAAACGTCATTATAGACTCCTTAAAAACGCCGCTATATGACTTAACTCGATTTTGAGAAAATCGATTTTCAAAAGAGAGGGATTTCCCTAATTAGTTTGAGAAATATGACAAAATGCTGGATTGTTTTTTTAAAAAGGACAAAGGCCAATTTTTTCCCTAAGATCTGACACAATAATTTTAAAAAGGTAGCAGTATTTTATTATTTGGGAGGACTACTGAGTAAAGGTGACATGTTATTCTCGAGGATTGAATAATTTCTTGAACTCTAGAGGATCCTAGAACAAGTGAAAAAACTAACCCAACTGTAAATGGCAGATTTGTTGGACAAATTGTTTAGGTCAGTGTAGCGGAGACTACTTGCATATAAATTTGTTGATGTGGGCCGTGTGGCTTGTATTGCCAAGCCCAAGTCAACGAATTCTTGTTATATTAGGAGACCAATGTTGCCGACCTATGACATATAATATATATATATATATATTATATTAGGTTTGAAAAAGAGAGTGCCAGGGTAGCCGTGTGAGTAGAGAGAAATAGATAATTCCTAATAACCTAGCAGCAGCCGCATAAGAAGAAGAATAGTATTTTCTTGTCTTGTGGGTGAGAGAGAGTTAGGGTGTATTGGGATTTGGGTTTCTTAAGAGTGTTCTTGTGCACTATTGTATCTCCCTATATTTTATAGTGAAATTTCTCCGTCGGCCCCGTGGAGGTAGGCAGTTTGCCGAACCATGTAAATTCTTGTGTTCTTTGTGTGTGCTTGTTATTTAATTTCCGCTTATTTACTGTTATTGATTGGAGTCCTGGGGTGCTATCTGCACAACAAGTGGTATCAGAGCCAGCTTAGGATTCAATCCTTTGAATACAGTAAAGATGTCAAGCACAAAGTATGATGTAGAGAAGTTTTGTGGTAAGGAAAATTTTTCTCTTTGGCAAAGGCAGATGAAGGATCTCCTAATTCAACAAGGAGTTCACAAGGCCTTACTTGAGAAGGAGAAGAAACCGGAAACGATGAAGGATGTAGAATGGGTAGAGATGGATGAGAAAGCAACTAGCGCTATTCATCTCAATCTTGGTGATGAAGTCATTCATAACATCCTAGAAGCAAATACCGCAAAGGAGGTTTGGGAAAAACTAGAAGGTCTTTATATGAGAAAGAATCTGACGAACAAGTTGTACGTGAAGAAGCAACTGTATAGTTTGCATATGAAGGAGGGTTTTGATCTGTTGGAGCATCTCAACACATTTAATATGTTGAACACCCAACTGTCAAGTTTTGAGGTGAATTATGAGGATGAAGATAAAACATTACTCTTGTTAGCGTCGCTTCCTACTTCTTTTAATCATCTAGTGACTACGTTGATGTACGGCAAAGAGACTATAGTACTCGAGGAGGTGACTAGTGCTCTCTTGTCACACATAAAGATGAAGCAAGATGGTGATGGTTCTCAGGCTGATGGACTTATTGTAAAGTCTGAGTCAAGCAATAGAGGTAGAAGCAGGTCAAGAGGACGGAACTCCAACAGGAACAGATCACAGTCTAAATCACGTGCAAAGAAAGATGTAGAGTGCTTTTATTGTCACAAGAAAGGACACTACAAGAATCAATGTAAAGAGTTGAAAGAGCATTTAGAGGAGAAGAAGAATGGAAAGAAGCCCCTAGAATCAGCTAGTGTTGCTGAAGAAACATCAGATGACAGTGAAGTTGGTGCAGATTTACTTTCAATTTCATCAAGTAACAACGTTCTATTGGAATCTTGGGTTTTAGATTCAGCATGCTCTTATCATATGACTCCAAAGAAAGATTGGTTTGACACGTATAAGCTTTACAACGGTGGTATGGTCCAAATGGATAATGATGCTACATGCCCGGTTATTGGGATTGGTACCGTGAAGATCAAGATGTTTGATGGAGTTGTGAGAGTTCTTAGTAATGTCAGACATGTTCCAGATCTTAGAAAGAATTTGATTTCTTTAGGAGTATTGGATGATTTGGGCTATTCATACTCATTAAAGGGTGGAATCATGAAGATTACCAAAGGTGCTTTGATGGTGATGAAGGGACAGAAAGTAAGCACACTTTACAGATTGATTGGGAACACAGTTGTAGGAAGAGTTGCAGTCACCACTTCGATAGAGTCCAGCACTGACGACACAAAATTATGGCATATGCGACTTGGCCATATTGGTGAACGTGGTATGTTAGAGCTGCACAAGAGAAATTTATTGAAAGGGGTGAAGACATGCAAGCTAGACTTCTGCAAGTATTGTGTGTATGGGAAGTAGCATAGAGTCAGTTTCAAGACAGGCTCTCATACAAGTAAGGGTGTTCTTGATTACATTCATTCAGATGTTTGGGGTCCAGTATCAGTTTCTTCTCATAGCGGTGCTCAGTATTTTGTCAGTTTCATTGATGACTACTCTAGAAAGGTATGGATTTATTTTATGAAGCATAAGTCTGATGTGTTTGACATATTTAAAAAGTGGAAAGCACAGGTTGAGAATCAGACTGGCAGGAAAATAAAATACCTTAGAACAGATAATGGACTAGAGTATAGAGATAAAGAATTCATAAGATTTTGCGAATTAGAAGGCATTACTCGTCACTTCACAGTTAAAGAAACTCCACAGCAGAATGAGGTTGCAGAGAGAATGAACAGAACCTTAGCAGAAAGAGCCAGATGCATGAGATTAAATGTAGGGTTGCCTAAGGTGTTTTGGGCAGAGACAGTTAACACAGCAAGCTTCATTATTAATAGATCTCCATCATCAGCCATAGATTTCAAGATTCCAGAAGAGGTTTGGTCAGGTAGACCAGTTGATTATTCGAGTCTAAAAATTTTTGGTTGTCCAGCTTATGTGCATGTGCAGAGTGGAGAGCGTTCTAAATTGGATTCGAAGTCAAGAAAATGTGTATTTCTTGGTTTTGAAAAAGGTGTTAAAGGCTACAGGCTTTGGGATCCAATCTCAAAGAAAACGGTGACCAGCAGAGATGTCATATTTGATGAAGCCTTTATGTTGAAACAGAATGAAGCAGAGACATGTGATGAGAGTCCACAGGAGAAATTAACTGTTGAGGTGGAGTTTGACGAGAATAGTTCATCCAGTGATAAGGGTGATGTTGAGATTGATCCACAGCAGCAACAAGAAGAGTCTTATTCAATTGCTAAAGGTAGAGAGAAGCGGGTTCACAAAGCACCACAAAGATATGGCTTTGAAGATATGATTAGCTTTGCTCTCATAACTAGAAGTGGAGATCCATTGTCTTACAGGGATGTAGAAGAGATGAGGTCACTACAGAAGAATAAGATTTGGGAATCCTCTAGTATGTTGACTAAGTTAGTTCCAACAGACAAGTTCAAGGGCTACTTGGACTTGATTGGTATTTGCAGCTTGTGAGCCCTTAAGGGCTAAGGTGGAGGCGATGGAGGAGTTTGCTCGTGTAGATTGATCAATTCAAGCCAAGGTGGAGATTTGTTGATGTGGGCCGTGTGGCTTGTATTGCCAAGCCCAAGTCAACGAATTCTTGTTATATTAGGAGACCAATGTTGCCGACCTATGACATATAATATATATATATATATATATATATATATTAGGTTTGAAAAAGAGAATGCCAGGGCAGCCGTGTGAGTAGAGAGAAATAGATAATTCCTAATAACCTAGCAGCAGCCGCATAAGAAGAAGAATAGTATTTTCTTGTCTTGTGGGTAAGAGAGAGTTAGGGTGTATTGGGATTTGGGTTTCTTGAAAGTGTTTTTGTGCACTATTGTATCTCCCTATATATTATAGTGAAATTTCTCCGTCGGCCCCGTGGAGGTAGGCAGTTTGCCGAACCATGTAAATTCTTGTGTTCTTTGTGTGTGCTTGTTATTTAATTTCCGCTTATTTACTGTTATTGATTGAAGTCCTGGGGTGCTATCTGCACAACAAAATTTAACATTTTCACTAATTGTTTGGTCTCACATTTTTGTGCCCTACTGCCAACCTTCGAAGGGATAGATTGAGACTGAAGGTTAAAATTGAATGAAAGAAGAGCTTAATATCATTTGAAGATGTTGTTCATGGGGGCTCGGTAACAAAAAGTAAAAGCAGTACTAGAATATAGATTTAACAAATAGGTATAATCCCCCACCCACACCACACAAAACATATAATTAGACGGATAAATCTATTATTATGACCTTAAGATGCCAATTGGAGGTTTTAAATCTAAGACCTCATGAATCTCGTTAGACCTTGAGAACTACTAGACCAACGGGGTAGGATTTATTTCAACTTTTCCATTATATAGTCGGTGGAGTTAATTTTTAATTATCACGAGAATGTAAATTTGATAGCAAATTTTTTTGATATTGAAACTAAATATATAAGACAAAAGTAGCTATATGCCTTAGACCAGCCAGCTTAATTAACAGGAAGAAAAAGCAAATAAGAAACAAAACAAGACTGGAAATAGAAGAGAGGTCAGTGAAACCCAACAACCCATCCAGGTTCTTTGCTGCCACTTATTTCGCTACAGGGTCAAGCTGAAGTAGATTTGAGAGACTTCTCTCTCATATATTTGAGAAACCCCACCACCTTTTCATGAGAGGGGAGTGACTCCTTCACCACAAGTAACTCAAATGACAACCAAGAAAATAGAAGGGGGGTGGGTGGGTCTATAAGCTTCAGACCAAGATATTCTTCCAGAGCCTTATAGTGGCCAAATGTAGATACAATTAAAAGGCCCAAGAGTCCCACATTCTTCTGATCAATGTGTTAGGTTCTAAGAATTTAGGATCTAAATGTATTAGAACTTTAATGTGTAATGTTGGCAAACCATGATCAAAACTTAGAGTCTAGAATTAGACTGCTCAAAGTATGTTTAGTGTAAATTTGGAATCGAGTAATTGCAGAAAATTACTGTTCACTTTCTGCAAGACTCAATCGATTTAAAATTAGACTCGATCGATCGAAACTCGTGCAGATTATTTTTCTGCAAATTTTTCCAACTCAAGCCCAAGCCCGTATGACATATAAGGTTTTATGTTTTTCCTTAAGTATAAAAAGAAAAACCCTAACCACATTTTGTAGTTGTTGTTTATGCTGTGTATATGAATTTCTTGTGAGATCTAGAGGTGTTTGCCTTCATACATACTTAGGGTTTCCAATCTCAAGATTGATGTCAAGAGCTTGGTAATCGCTTTAGTTGCTACATAAAAAGCTTAAAAAAACACAAGTGAGAGTACTTGTTGTTGCTGTGAATCCAAGAAAGAAGTAGTCCATGGACTCGGAGCTGTCACATGGTCGTGGTAGTAAGTTTTCTACTCGAGGTAGCAATAGGATGTTAGTGGTCCAAGTCGCTATTGTAAAACTTCAATTCTTTCATAGTGGATCTATTTTACCTTAAGGATAGCTAGGTTAAATCCTCCCCAGGTTTTTTACCGATTTGGTTTTCCTAGGTTATCATATTGTTGTTATTTATTTTCCGCACTATTTCAATGATATGATTTACTTGTGTTAACCTAGATCTGAATAATTTACCTAAGTTAATCACTTGACTAAATAACTAGGTTAATCTGTTTATATTTAAGGGGTCTAAAAACGTACACAATGATTTTAATCCCCTCTGGAAAAATGTTCTTAATTTCCTCTTCAAGCGTGTTTAATCTCTCAAACACTTCCTTCACAGCTTTCTCTTGCGCTGCTCCATCGGATTTGAGTACTAAGGTCATGTTCTCAAATACCTACATGCCAGAACTTACAAGCATTAGTTCATGTATTAGTTTGAATATAGATTAGTTCTTTTAAACATGTGAGATTGTTCATTGTGTTTTGCACTTATTACTATGTTCCTATAACTCTAAACTATATATTTTTAAACGAATATTTATGTTCTAACATGACGAAATAACACTTGTCTGTTTGGGATCTGCTTATTTTACCGAAACTAAATTATTTTTGGCAAAAGTACTTTATTTAAAAGTTAACTGAAATAGTACAGTAGGACTCATAAATAGTAGCGAAAATAAGTTGAATAGTAAAATAAGTTGGCAAAATTAATCATGTCAAACAGATTTTCTATACTATAAACTATGAAGTTATAACTTATCCTGATAATTAAGTCAGCGTGATTAAATAAATCCTATGAATCTCAACTTGCAATATTCTATGTTATTTTATACATGCGTGTAAAAATGTTTATAGTAAATATAAATCTTACTAAAAAATATTTATAAATTGATATAATAATGTATACAATCGGTGTTACTTCTAACAATATAATAAATAAATCTTAAATTATATTTGTTTTTTTAAGTGGTGACACACGTCAATTTATAAGATTTAAACTTTAGAATTTTTAGTATTCCAATTCTCTTAATATAGATGCTGCTTAATATCTCCAACAGTATAAATCTGATCAATAAGCCAGGTTATATTTACCATACAAAGAGGCTTAGAGGCATGAATTCAAACATGAATTTTTCACTAACCTGTTTATGGACGAAGCTACACCAGAAGCGAATTTGTGCTCTTTTATATGGATCTTCAGGTAGAAATCGAGGACCATTCTTCCAGGTTTCATCAATATATTCGAGGATGATGAGTGACTCAACAAGTGGCTTTCCATTAAGAACAAGTACAGGAACCTTCTTATGGATAGGGTTGTACTCGAACAGCACTGAACTTTTGTTCTTCAAATCTTCTTCCACGTACTCATACTGTATACCTTTAATTTCGAGGGCCAGTTTCACAAGCCTAGCGAAAGGACTAACCCACATTCCATGAAGCCTCACTTTGTTTTCCTCCGCCATCTCTCTCTCTCTGTGATATTGAGATTCAAATTGCAATGCAATATTATATGGAGACTCATTGTCACTTTCTCCAAGCCAGCTATAATAAACTTTCTTGGAAAAAACCAAAAAATAAGAAAAACAATGGCTCTTCATGGATTACGTTGGTCACAAAGCTAGTCCCCTTTCTTTTGGCCATTCCCATTTGTCATCACTAATAAATAGCCTAATTAAAACTTCTTTTTTTAATAAACTCATACATACGAAGAAAAGAGCAAAATATATATACGGTCATGAATAACAGACTAGCGATCCCTATCTGATAACCAATTAAGCAATCAGTGTGCATAAACTAGTATCTAGAACCCAAAAGTTATGATTCTTCCTTTATTTCAAAATCAATTGTTTCTCTTAAAAAAAAAAATTTGAATCAATAGTTTTATAACTTGTCCCAGATAGATTTTGATTTTCAACTTAAATGATAACTGATAAGCCATCAAATATAATAATTAAGATAAAAGAAATTATTAATAAATTAATAATTCTAAAAAGTAGACAAACAATAACTGAATCCGTGACAAAATTTCTGATCAAATAAACCAATTACACAAAATACTTGAGAGAAGAAAAGTCATATACTTGAGTAGAACTTTGCTTTAGCTTTTGGAGACTTGAACTGTAAACCATATGCTTGTCAAATCTAGAGCAAACTCGCAAACTGAAACTATGAATACAAATTCTTTCACGGCTTAACAGGAAGAAAGAGTAAATAAGAACACTTCTAAGGGGGTCAGGATGCGGCCGCCCCATGGATTTTGGGCCGAGAAGAAGATTCCAAAGATCCCTTTCCACGACAATGGCCCGGCACATATGCAAACACGAGATAGCCAAAGCCCAGAAGAAGAGAGACCATTTGGGCATGTTCCCAAGGTAATCCGAGGAACCTATTTGTCCCAAGGTAAGGTGCAGCTGACTCACCAAGGATACAACTTCAACTATCTTCCCAATGAATGCGAAGAAGAAGACGCAGAGTCCAATGTAATAGTCACATTTGCATTAATGCACTCTTCCTACCTAATGTCAGTCCCATTAAATGCTAAATGGAACCATAAGACCACCCCAAAAGTCTACCTTCATGATCAAGAAATGGTAGAAAGGGAGTTTGATGGGACAAATATCTCCACAAATTCAACTAACAAAGGAATAGCTTGAAAGAGGGAGGGTGAGTATAAAAGAAGCCACCAACAGGAGGAGGAATCCAGAGAATTTGGTAAGGAAGAACAAGAGAGAGAAAACAAAGAGAGCAAAAACTTTTCTTTACTTTTAGAATCTTCATTTGTACCTCGAGAAACCAATTTTATCAATCAAATTGTCCATTTCTGCTTTCTTTGTCTTTGATTGCCTATCTAATCTTCCCATTGTGAAATATTACCCATTTCTGTTTAGACATTAATTGTGTTGATCAAAAACCCAAGCACTATTGTCAAAGTGCTGTGTTTTTGAACCCCACAACTTCATTCACATCTTTCTTTTGTGCTTCTCCATTGGATTTGAGTACTAAGATCATGGTCTCAAATACCTGCATGCTAGGACTTACAAGCATTAGTTCCAATATTTCTCTAAATCTAGGAAGCATGGACACTGACACAAGCACAGGTACAGACATAGGTACAATACTGTGACATGAACAATTTTCTGAAAGATTATAACATAAAATGGTTAATACGATACAAATACAACATAAGTACAACATCCTAAATGAAATGCCTATGTTTCCTAAGTCTGAGTGCCTATGTTTCCTAAGTCTGAGTATAGCTTGTTCTTTTGAAAATGCAAGATAACTCATTGTGTGTTCAACACTGATTAGTATTTTAATTAGTATGTTCCTATAGTTCTAAATTATATATTTTTAAACATATATTTGTGTTCTTACATATGTATAAGCATGCATCTTGACTAAAGAACACAAACAATCTTCTACACAACTAGTGTGACCTACAGATAAAACGCAATTCCTAACTTTTTTGACAATTTTTTCAATTTTCCATAAAGATCTTCCAAAGCATATATTAACTGGACTCAAAAGTTAATAAACAAAAGATCACCCATTTCAAAACTAGTCAAACGGCTTTTTTTGACTTAGGATACTTTCTATTTTTTAGCAAAGACTTTTAAAGGATACCTACTTCTTTTTCTTTTTTTCTTTTTTTTTTTTCTTTTTTTTTGAGAAACGACTTTTAAAGGATACTTAAATCATCTGATAAACCTACTGCACTTCTGCCTCCTAGGGGCTAGGATATATTATCCCATACTTACACCGTCATTCCTTTTTTTTTCTTTTTTCTTTTTTTAAAATTTGGCGTAAATGCACTTTTATTCCCTACATATTGACTTTTTTCCATTTTACTCCCTATATTTTATTTTTACCATTTTTAGTCCTTAAACCAATTAACGTGGGACATTTAAGTCCTTGAAGCACCATTTTATCACCAAACTAACGGGAAAACTGACGGATCAATAAAATAATAATAAAATTTCTAACCTTCTTATTTTTTTAAAAAGAAAAGAAAAGAATTAAATTAATTTTGTTTTTCTTTTTTTGGGAAGAACATGAAGAATCTAGAACATGTGTTCTTCCCTGGTAATCATGTTTTTCATTTTCTTCCCAGCAAACCTTGCCCAAAAATTTAAAAAATCAATATTTTTTTTTCTCTTTTCTTGTATTTCCTTAGTAACGAAACCCATAAAATCAATCAGATTTACAAACACAAAGACATGCCCACAGATTTACAAAACACAAAGACATTCAACAGTTACTCTGTCATTCTTTACATTCCCATTAAAAACACAAAGACCTGATTCAAAATACCTTCAACAATCCCAAAGTCCTTACGCGCCTTAATCCAAATTTTCAGACCCAAGCAAACCCAAATGGAAAAAACCCAATCTAACCGTCTAGATTGAAGATAGAGAAAGGGGATAGATCTGAGTATATTCATATCAAGGAAAGAGAACCAGGATGACTATGGTTGGCCATGGAGGCTCGGGTTGAAGGAGAGATGGTGAGAGAGAGAGAAAGAAGATTCTAGAGAAGATGAGGAAAAATGGTTGCGTACAACAACAACAACAACAACCGCTAGTCGGTGGGTTTTCTGGGTTGAGAAGAAAGAGATTGTAGATTTGGGTTTGCTTACCCAAAGGAAAATTTCTAAAGATCTCTTTCTCCGACCAAAATATCCCTCTCTCTTTCATCTTTCTAAAGCTCTAAAGCTCTAAAGTCTCTCTCTCAGATCGTGGATTTGGAAAAATCTCTAAAGCTCTCTCTTGGATCAATGGTTGTGAAGTGGTGGTTAGTCCGGTGGTCGATAAGGGTGGATCGTTGGATGGGTTTGACGTTGGTGTGGGTTGTAGTGGCTCAATGGACTAATCGATGACAGTGGTGCTGACTGGTGGTCTGATCTGTTCATGTGGTTTGGTCTGATTGGTGACAGTGATGGACTGATGGGTCTGATTTGTTCATGTGGTCTGATCTGGTGGTCTGATCTGTTCATTGGTTGGGTTTGTTGTTGGTTTGGGCTTCGGATTGCAAGGTATTTTCTGGGAGTGGTTTCGTTGATGTGGTAGTGGATGATTTGATTCAGTGGTGGCGCTTTGCTTGTTGCTGGGTTTCTATTCTTTTGCTTGGGTTTGATCTTCATGTTCTTTGATTTGGTGGTGGTGATTTGGGGTTTTTTTTTTTTTTTTTTTTTTTTTTTTTGTGTTTGTTTGTTTGCCAAGAAAATTTATGGGTTTGAAGGCTAAGGTTTGCTTTACTGGGGATATGGGTTTGGGGTTTGGTTAGGATCTGGGTTTAGGGTTTTTTTTTTTGCTAGAGATTGATTATAGGGAAGAACACTAGGAAAGAACACAAAGAACATGAACATGTTCTTCTGAAAAAACTAATGAAAAAAAAAAAAAAGACAAGAAAGACATTTAATTAATTTATTTTGTTTTGATGTGTTTGGTTATAAAGAAAGTACAAGAAATGAAAAGAAAATGATAAGAAAATAAGGATTAATTTGGTAAAAATATGAATCATATACGGGGAAGAACATAAAGAACATGAATATGTTCTTCTGAAAAGAAAAAAAATTGGAATAAAAAAATTCATTTTAATTAAAAGAAAGTAAAATTTTTGTTTGAAAGAAAATAATTTTTTTTGTTTTTTTAATTAAAATTGAGTAATTAATTAATTTTTTTTTAAATTTTGGCATTTAAAAAATGTCAAATAATTTTTTTAACAATATTTTAATGCCCACGTCAGCTTTTTCTGTTAGTTGGCTGACGAAATGGTGCTTCAAGAACTTAAATGACTCGCATTAATTGGTTTAGAGACTAAAAGTGGTAAAAATAAAATGTTTGGACTAAAATAAAAAAAAAAAACCAAAATATAGAGACTAAAAGTGCATTTACGCCTTAAAATTTTAATGCTCATAGAGATTCACTATTCCCTTATTTTGTATGTCACTCCCTTTTTCATTATTATGGTTTCCTTTTTTCATTTTTTTTACTGTTTTATCCAATATTCAATTAAACTTCAGTATTTGGGCATTCAACCTTTGGGTTATATAATTTTGATAATTACATATCAATAATATATCTATTATTTTCTAAATTTATGTGATATAATATAATTTTTTTTGGTTACAAATTAGATACATGACTTTTTTTAGTTAATTATTATTTTTATAATTAAAAATATATTAATCAGTAAATTAATAAACTTATGCTTCAACCACTAAACCAGTCTTTCAACCAGATCAATCTTTGATTCAGTTCTAATAACTATAAGTCCATAATCTATACTATGAGGTTAATAACTTGTCCTAATAATATTTAAGTCAACGTGGTTAATTAAATAACTCCTATGAATTTCCATTTGCAATATTCAATGTAATTTTATATACGCACGTAAAAATGCTAAAGTAATTATAAATCTTACTACAAAATTTTTTTTAAAAAAAAAACTTACAAAAGATATGAAAATATATGTGATTGGTGTTAATTACTTCAACAATATAATAGATAATGTTAAAATAAAAAATTTGAAGTTGTGACAAATTAATTTATAAGACTTATATGATAAAATTTGTAGTTCCTAATTTCCAACTCTCTTATTATAGATGTAGTTTAATATCTCCAGCAGTAAAACTCCGATTAGCCACTTTATATTTACAATACGAAGAGACATGAATTCAAACGTGAATTTTTCACAAACCTGTTTGTGGACAGAGCTAGTCCAGAAGCAAATTGGTGTTCTTTTATATGGATCTTCGGGTAGAAATCGAGGAACATTCTTCCAAGTTTCATCAATGAAAAAATTCTAGTATCACAAATTATTACACTAATTTTTTGCCTCAAATGTGATGTGAGAAGAAAAAAATTGTAGGTTTATGTGTGCAATTGGCAACTACTCACAATCTGTCATGTCAGAGTTGTGGTAAAAAATTGTGAAACAATTTATGATGCTAGAATCACTCGACTCATAAATATCACTTATTCTAGTGTTTATCAATGACGGTATACAATCTGGTACGGACTAATGGACCAGTTTCCAGGTATCCCTTTGATTTCAAGGGCCAGTTTCAAACTCCTAAAACGTCGGAACTAACCCACATTCCATGCAACCCAACTCAGTTTTCCTCCACCACATCTCTCTCTCTCTCTCTCTCTCTCTCTCTCAACGGTCATTGTTAGTAGTTATTATTAATTTGTCACAACTAGCCTCCCACAATTTGATTCTCTGTTTAATTATTGTGATATTTATGTATTTTTCCTCCTTTAAAATCTCAGTCTTACTTCTATTTATGATAAATATGAATCCATGAATGGTTGCTAAACTGAACAAAATTCAGAAATTGTCCATTGTGTTCCATATATTATGAATCTCAAGGTCTAATGATTCCCAAGACCTTGAGAAATTCATGAGGTCTTCAGAACTTTTAGTTAGCGTTTTAAACCATGTATATGGGATGGGAGGACTACACACATCTAAGATATAGCAAGAGTTTTGATCACCCTTTTTAGCAAAAAATTAAAAGAAAAAAAAATTGTTAAGCATAAATATTTACAATCGCTTTTTGCTTTTTCTACATTATATTTACAAAGGCAAGCATAATTCACTCATTACTGTTTTCATAATTCACTCACAATATTATTCACATTAATAATATTGTTTTCATAATTCATTTCAAGTAATTCTCCTTTCAAGACAATAAACTTGCACTCATTACCGTTTTACGCAACAGAGGACTGAAACCTATGGAAATCCCCAAATGTGAGTAAAATCAATGAAATTATAAAAGAGTGAAGAAAGTTGTACAAAGGTTTATATGGTTTTTAAGTTTGAAGCTTATTTATTTTAGTTTGTTTAGTGATATAATGGAAAATTTTATGACGTTATTTCCTCTCACATTCATAGCAAATCTAATTAATTAAACTCACGATGGAAATAACTATGAATAATTATATTCGGGAGTACTAATAATTTTCCATTGATAATAAGGGTCCAATAAATTAGGGTGATTGGCTTTTTTAAGAATAAACTAATAGATTTGTCTCTTAGATTTGCATCCGAGTCACATCAATCTCCTAAATATGCCCTAATTACTGATGCACAAGAAAGCAAGAAGAGAACTTCAACGATGACTTTTGACATTTGATTTGTTGAACTTTAAATCTATTTTATAGGAAAAATACAAATAAATAAATAAACAAAAAACAGTTATGCTTCAAAGTGAAAAAGGCTGAAGAGAATGATAGTATGGCATTTGTTAATGGACTATTCTAGGAAGGTTTTAATACCATTTTATTGGAAAATATTAAAAGTTTTCAAAAAATTAAGTTACTTTTTTTTCCCATTAAAAACTTCTAAAACTAGTTCTTAGACCAATGTTCTTAGAATATCCATTGACTTTTTTTCCTATTAATCATCTAAGCCTAAAAAGGATGAGAATGTGTAAAGTAATTTTATGATAAGTTAGAAGTTTAAAGTTTGAGAAAAAGTCCTTGAGCCAAACTCGAGGACAAGCTGATTAGCATATTACTTGGATCAACAGATACAAAAATAATTCAAGTTCTGTAAAATGAAAGCCAAGAGCTATGGTAAATTGTTCAGTATATAAATGGTAGACCAAAACCAAGCGCCCAAGCCAAAAATCACATAATCAAGTATATTAGACAAAGCCTCATCTAGTAGATGCATAGAGCAATTCTAACAATGTTGAACATGCAAAGCCGGTATCTCATGCGCCTAGCGCATGAGACCAGCCTCTCACAAGTAAGTGGGTTCCACATAGCAATTCTAACAGTGTTGAACATGCAGAGCTGGTATCTCATACGCCAGACGCATGAAACCAGCCTCTCACAAGCAAGTAGGCTCCACATATGTGAGGCCCACCTACCTATGAGAGGCAGGTCTCATGCACCTAGCACATGAGAGATTTTTCCAAACATGCAATTTACATTACATTAATAAACTTCAGGATTTAATGGCAATAAATGAGCAACAGCAAAAAAAATATATATATATAACTAAAAAAAAGATACATTGGGTCCGTTTTGATACAACTTATTTTTGCTGAAAACTTATTTTTGCTGAAAATACTATAACAAAATAATTTTTAAATGTGTGAATAGTACTATGAGACTCATTTTTAATATTTTTTAATGCGTGAACAGTGTATGCACAGTGCGTAAACAGTGCATGCACTGTTCATGAACAATAAATATTGTCTCTCAAAGTCAACAAATGCGGGCCAAAAAAAAAAAAAAAGGAGAAAACGCGCTTTGAAAACGCAATGCCGGATTAATTTTATCCAAACCCACACATTGTCTTAAATGTAATTATCTTAACTCATTTGGATTTAATAATTAGATAAAATGCCAAGGAATTAAAATCTCTTATACCATCCTCAGATCCAATCATAAATGCGTACCAGATCTGTTCATAATTGCAAAACTTAAAAATGACCCTATGTTGCCCCATTATGTGTGGGTTTGGATAGCAATTAATCCGGCGTCTGCATTATCAAAATGCGTTTTCTCCTTCTTTTTTTTTTTTTTTTTTTTTTTTTTTGCCTGCATTTGTTATTTTAAGAGACAATATTTACTGTTCATGAATAGTGTATGCACTGTTCACGCATTGTGCATACACTGTTCACGCATTAAAAAATATTAAAAATGGGTCCCACGGCACTATTCATACTTTTAAAAATTATTTTGTTACAGTATTTTCAACAACAATCAATTTTCAGCAACAATAAGTTGTATCCAGACGAACCCTATATCTCCAAAACCCTCTGTTTGACACGAATCAAAATAATAAAATCCCCATAATTTTTTTTAAGCATATAAACAAAAATATGAAAAAATAAACTAAAATCAGGAAAATTAAAAATCCATAGACATTTTTAAGCTTCCAGGGGATGAGTTGATCAATATGGTGGCAACCAATGGTCTAACTATGCCTTCAGTTGACCAAAGATCCTCATATACATGTATAAATACTATATTTTTTAAAAAACTTCTTTATAAAATCGAAAACTTATTAGTTCAAATTTTATAATATTAAAACTAGTATAATATTTTGTATTCATTATATATATATATATATATATATATATATATATATATTGTATATATTGTATTCTCCTCAAATTTTCAAAAATCATCATTTTTTTTAACTTGTAAGAAAAAAGACACACTCAACTATCAAATAAATAAAGAATCTGATAGAAGAGCATGTCTATCCCTACAAGGGTAAAAAAAAAAATAGTGATTTGAAAATTTGAGTAAATACAAATTTTTTTTTAAATATAAAATGAATATATAATTATACTAGTTAATATTTGAAATTTGAAATTAATAAATTTTTTTTTTTTTTGGAGAGAGTTTCAACCTATGACGTCCACTCCTGATAATAGCTCTTTATTATCAGACCAAAATACCAGTAAGTTTTTGGAGTGGACGGGGATTAAACTACAGATCTCTTATACAACCATCAAAGACTTTACCAGTTGAGCTAACTGGAACCCACAAATTAATAAATTTTTATTTGTGATTTTTTTAAAGGCTTTCCAAGAATATTGTATTTATAAATGGATATAAGCATGTTCGACCAACTGATGAGTGCATAATTAGAGCACTTTGATACCAGCCATTAGCTACCACCAAATCAACTCATCATTTTGAAGTCTTTAAAATGTACATGTATTTTAATATTTTAGTTTTCTCTATTTTTAGTATTTTTTTTTTTCATATTTTTTATAACCTTGCATTTGAATTTTATGTTTTTTATTCGTGTTACTTTTAAGGAATTTACAAAGATTTTGAAGAATGGTATAGAAATGAATTGTTTTAGCATCATGAATCGTTTCAGCACCAACCCTGACTACATAAGCAGCCACAAGGGGCGCCTATTTTGATTTCATTCTATCTACTGATTGACGAGAAGCTCATCCAGCTCCATCAGGTTCGGGTTCGATCCATGAAAATAAGGGACATGTCATGCTCTTCAAAAATGAAAGGGTAAAGATGCGCGCGTGCACACACACACGCACAACTATGCAACACACACACACACCCAACTACTGCACAAAAAGGAAAATACAAATGCCAAATAAAAAACTCATTAATTAAATACTTAGGATTAAATCAAAACACCTAGGCTTGAACTCTCTAACAATCCCAGTGGAGTCACCAGGATGTCGTACCTGTATTTTGGCCGCGTTTGACATTATCCCCCAACTGTTGAGGGTTTTTCATTCGACGACATGTGTTCGGTGCTAAAATGCAAAAAGTGTGTGCACGTGTACAACACTAGGGTGAGAAGTGTGCAAGTGAACTTCCTTGATTATATTCATTTTTAAGAGTCACCACCAACCGTTAGGATTATTGGTCAGCTAAATCTAATTGATTTTATTACCTAATTTTACTTAAGAAAACCCTAGGGTGTTAGGTACCTACAGCGCCTATCCAAAAGGATAGTACCTCATTTCAAATTTGATGTTAAATTTCACCATTTAAATCACTAAAATATTTGTCATTTAGTTTTTAAAAAATGATATACATGTACATGTGAAACGAAACAATAATCAAACTTATTCTAAGATGACATGTGAGTAATGACATGTGAAATCTAGACTAAGATGACATGTAAGAGAATGATATGTAATCTATCCTAGGATGACATGTGAGAAAGACATACAATCCATCCTAAGTTGACATGTAATCTATCTAGGATGGCATGTGTATGCATGGGCATGTAAACAATTTATTTTATAAAGCAAGATAAAAATTTTAAAAAATATATTTATTAAGTATATGATAGCATGGCATACACTAGGAAAGTAAATGCATTCTTGAATTCTTGAATTTGATATAGCTAACCTCACTCCAAAGCATTGCCTAACAAAAGCAATGGTGCAATTATTTTTTCCAAAATATTTTATCTCATGCATAATACAAAGAAATAACAAAAAAATAGGTTAAATTCCTATAAAGTCTAATAAAAATGCCTACAAAGAAATAACAAAAAAATAGGTTAAATTCCTATAAAGTCTAATAAAAATGCCCGTTTAACAAATTTATTATTTTCTTAAGGAAAATATTTTATTTTGACCAAACAAGAAAAATGCATTTTTGTGGCCTCAAGGGTATTTGCACAATTTTTGAAGTTTAAGGGGCCATTTTGCAATTTAAAAAGTTTTAGGGTCAAAATTTTAATTTGGAAAAGTTTGGGATCGAATATATAATTTTAAGAATGTTTGGGGTTGAATAGTAATTTTGGAAAATTTTTGATTGATAATGTGATTTGGAAAAGTTTTGGGGTTGAAGTTGCAATTTGAGAAGTTGTGGGGTCCTTTCATAATTTTGAGAAATTTTTAGGTCAAAAATATATTTTAGAAAAGATTTGGTGGCGTTTTTGTAATTTCGGAAGATATTTGGCTTGTGGATCCATGGGTTGGGCCTTGGAATGAATTCCCTTTTATTTGGATTGGAGGGCTTGTCTTGACTTTAATTTTAAAAGGCTGGTGGGCTTGTGTGAATTTTACAATTGGGCCGCTTATTTGTGTTGAATCTAATTGCAAGTGGGCTGATTGGATTTGAGTATAAAGGGATTGGGCATAATTTGAATATATTGGAGCTTAGGTGCTGGGCTAGGATTGAGGTTGGGCTCAGATTGGTGTTGAGGGTTGAGCTTTGTTTTATTTTATTTTTATGTGTGGACCAAGGTTTGAGTCCACGTGTCGGACCAAGCTTGACCCGGTCTACCCTTATCCTAATAAAATCCCATCTACCAATCAGATCCTAAGAAATCCCCAATGACCAATAGGAATCTGACACCAGCTCCCATGGCCGAAACCATCCTCCACCACACGAGCTACCTCAAGCCACCATGCGGTAGCTCTCATTTTCTGATTTTTGGGTTTGGGTGCTTGATAAATGGGATTTTTGGGTATAAGTATTTTGAAAAATGGGATTTTGATTTTGGGTTTGGTTGTTGATTTCAAAGAAAAATGGGTATTGCTATGACTGAATCTGTGGATTTATGAACTGGGTTCTGTTTATATGTTTATGATCATGTATGCACATGAACTAACTGTATGGAAGCGAGAACACATAACCACCATATATTGAAAGCTTGAGAAGGGAATAGATGGTAACCATATTTCTGTTTCTATCTATTGCTTTCCCTCCTTGGTTGCTTTGCCTTTCCACGTTTCAGCTTTTTTTTTTTTTTCCCCTTAGTTTTGCTTCTGCATTTTGCTACTTGCTGAAAAAGGAACGAACTTTAAGTGAGGATTTGAGCTAAAAATGAAAAAGAAATATAAGAGAGCAAGAGTAAGATACAGAGCCTATCTTCTTTCTTCGTTTTCTTTGCTTTACTTCCATGCCTGCCACTTGCTTTGTTGTATATATTCTTGCTGCTCTTGGTTGTGGTTTTTTGTTGTTGTTGTAGTTGCTGAGATGATGGAAAAAGGAATGAACTTTGAGGGATTTATTTTTTTTGTTTGATGGAGAAAGGATGGAACTTTCTGTATCTCTGGTTCTGTTTTAGTGGTTTTTGGAAGTTGCAGATATTTAGGAAGGCTGTTTGTAGCTTCTGGTTGTCAAAAAGGAGGGATTTTTCTTGGGTTTCCAGACTCTGTTGTTGAACTTTGAGGGATTTATTTTTTTTGTTTGATGGAGAAAGGATGGAACTTTCTGTATCTCTGGTTCTGTTTTAGTGGTTTTTGGAAGTTGCAGATATTTAGGAAGGCTGTTTGTAGCTTCTGGTTGTCAAAAAGGAGGGATTTTTCTTGGGTTTCCAGACTCTGTTGTTGGGGTTCTTGTTGCTGGAGTTTGGAGGGTTGAGTTGGCTTTGTGTTTGTTTGAGTGGGAAAGGAGGCACCTTTTCCAAAAGATTTTCGGGTTGTATTCCTGCAGCTTTAGAGGAGTTCTTGGGGGGTTTTTATTATAAATAACAATAAATATTAAAAAATTTAGTTAGTTGTCACGGCAGAAAAGAATGTTAAAAATTAGCATCTCAAATGTCTAAAACTCAAATTTCAAGATAAAAATCGAGTTTTTAAGTCTCGATTTGTAAGCGGATGAGTATGATGTGAAAAAAAATCCACGTGGAAATCAAGTTTTAAAGGCTCGAGTTTGGAAAACGCCGCTATAAGGCTTAAAAACGTTACTATATGGCTTAAAAATGGAGTAATAAAAAATTTAGCAGAAAAACGCCTCTATAGGGTTTTAAAACGTCACTATAGGGCTTAAAAACGCCACTATAGGGCTCCCTGAACCTAGTATTGATCACTTATGAAAAAATTTTGCAGGAAAACGCCGCTATAGGGCTTTAAAATGCCACTATAGGACTTAAAAACGCCACTATAGGGGCGATAAAACTAAAAATTTTTTTACATGGAACTCGAGTTTCTAAAACTCGAGATCTATGTGGCATTTTCAGATCTAAAACACTCTCAAAGCGAGTCTTTGGGACTCGAGTTTTAATATGGATCTCGAGTTTCTAAAACTCGAGATGCTATTTTTCATAATCTTTCCAAACGTTGCTTAACTTACTACATTGTTAAGCATTACACAGTTAGTTAGCAGATTTCCCCAGTTATTGGGTGTGATATCGATGGGACGGGCTGAATTCCGGCCGTGGGGATGTTTATGTGGGTTTTTTTTTGGGTTGTGCCCACACAGGGGGCAAGTGATTGTTGTTTGGAGAAAGATGCATATTTATAAAACACAATACGGGCTTTCCTCCTTATCAAAAAAAAAAAATACGGGACTTTCCTTGTGTGTAAAGGCCATTAAGGATGGGATTTAATAGAAATGAACGAGACCATCCTTAATTCCTTTTTTTTTTTTTTTTATATATATACAGACCATCCTAAATTCCTGTGTGCAAAAGATTAGTGCAAATTTGGGTTTTGTCCGCTTATTTTGTTGAAATATTAAATTTTTTGCTAAAATTATTATAAATAAAGGTAAAATTTAAGTTGAAGTAGTGCAGTGAAATCTATAAATAGTATCAAAAAGTACAATAAATTTATAAATAATAATAAAAATAAACTAACAAAAATAATTTTTACAATAAACGTGAGTAAGCATGTTTTTTTTTTTCTTTGGGTTTTGATGTTGCAGGTCTTGGTACATTGGACATTCCTTGTTGCAATACTAGCTGCTTCTTTGTATTTTTTGGTACAATCAAACAGAGCATGCTGTTCTGTTTTGTTTTGATGCTGCAAGTCGGCGAAAATGGGTAACTAAGGCTAATTATCGAACTATATAGTTAGTTGGCCCGGTTTGCAAACTATATTATTTAGTAGCATCTCGAGTCTCAAATGCTCGATTTTGGCGTCATAAATCGAGTCATTGAGCCTCGGTTTTTATCGTTTGACGTGGCATTACGCCACGTGGAATACACCTAGAACTCGAGTCTTAAAGACTCGAGTTACATATCGAGCATTAGAGTATCGATTTTTGGGCGATGAAAATCCACGTAGGTGCCACATAGATCTCGAGCCTTAGAGACTTGGTTTGCTAAAAGCGAAACCGAGTCTCAGAAACTTTATTTTGGTATGTGGTCAATCCACATGGACTGGTCATGTTTGGTCCCATCTGGTCATGTCACTGACTTCTGGCCATCTAATCTATCTGCTTGGTCACGTTTTTCTAGCTGGTCACGTTTTTGTAATTGAAAATATCTCTTACTTGAGAGAATCTCTCTATCAACAGAAATTGCTTCTCTCTCAACACATCCTCTCTCACTCATACAGACATTGCTCCTCTCTCAACTCTCATACTCATTCAATAGCAGAGTCTATGCTCCCCTCTTAACTCTCATACAAGCCCATCATTGTAGTCTCCCTCTCTCCCTCCCACTCTCACTCTCATACAATCCCAGCAGTACATTTGCACATCCTCATGTCAGGTAAGGGTCTCCTCACTCTCTAGTTGGTTGTTTAGTGTATATAACTGCTTTAGAAAGTGTTGCTTGTATTGAATTTGTCATGACATTTCTTGATAAAAATATTTGTTTGTATTAACCACTTATATATATATATATATATATAATTTTTTTTTTATTCATGATCCAGGAAGTCTTTTTGCTAGATTTCGGTGAAGTTAGCTGCTTCCTTTTTTCCATAATTTGAAGTAAATTTGAGTTTGTATATCACATGTGGTATATTTGACTGTATATTAGTGCCTTGATTTTGAAATTAGATGATATGTCTAATTTTGATTGCTCATGATCATATTCAGATTATTGTTTTTTTTTTTTTTTTTGGTAATGTCTGATGAACCCCTGCTCTATGTTATTTCATGAATACAAAAATATTTTAACTTAACTAAAATTCAATACTTTTATAAATAGTAAATTAATTGTTTATTTTGGTCAAACGTTATAATATTATTATATTTAGCAATGAAATTATTAAAATTAATATTTTTAGTTCCATCTTTTATTATTTATATTAAACATCAACATTTTCATGTATTAATATTTTTCTATAAACTGGATTTAATGCATCAACTGGCCTATGGTTGCAAGTGTTCCATTTGGCAAAAGCTCACCACTGTAATATGGATAATGGTATTGACCAAAATAATCATTCAAAGGTGCTTATTGCCTTATTGAGACCTTTAGGCTTCAGCCATGTGCTACCAAGAAGGGTGGCTTTGAATTTTGGAACCAGGACAATAGGTTCAGCTCAATGTATTTTGGGGCTTTAGGCGAATGTGACATTTTCTTATACTTAAATATTTAATTTTTGAAATCTTTTTCATCTAAAATTTTTGCTATGTTTTGTTTATTACTAATTTACTAAAAAAAAATTTATCCAAATATCCATTTTAATACTTTAAAGACAAAAAAATATCCCTCTAAGATTCAATTAATTTTTCAAGTTTTTTTTTTTTTTGGGGGATCTTTTTCAAATATTTTCATATCTATATGAATATCTTTCTAGTAGATATTTATAATTAAAAAACATTTATGAATAAATTAAACATGATCTATAAAAGAATTGAGATCTTAAACATGATCCTAAACATGATCTATTAAACATTATCTATATGAATATCTTTCTAGTAGATATTTGTAATTTACAAGTAAAACCAAGGTTATTAAAATTGAGATCCTAAACAGGACCTATAAGAGGTCCTCATAGACTAAATCATAGAATCGAATCGATGATCATAAGATTTTACTTTATGTGAAAAATAAAGTAAAAAATATTAGTAATAATGATATATTTTAAATAATCATTAAGTTGATCAAAGGAAAAGGGACATAATGCAACTTTCATGTCGTATTTCTAATAATTAAAAAAAATATTACATTTCTTTAACAACTAAATAATCATTAACTTGTTAATTTGGGCAGATTTGATGGAGGGGGCTAGAGTTGTATTTTTCTTGGGCCCAATTAGAATTAGACTCTAATATACCTAAAAAATGAAATTATATATGGAATGATGATGTTACATAATTGCACTCATTCATTTGCATTTCCTCATGACTTTTGTTGTTTGGTTTGATATTTTTATTTATATTTTTGTTAAAGCTGAGTTGAAATTTTGTAATAGGGGTGAGTTTTGTCTTTAGTTTTTTTATTTGTTTAAGTACGAAATGATAATGATTGCGCCAGTATAATTGTATGTGATGTGGGGTGAGAAGTTGTAATTTTTGTATTTTGAGTAGATAGAAAAAGTTTTGTAATTGATGTTAAATGAAAGAGATAAAATATGTCACTAACATACTATACTTGATTCTCTAATAGGTTCACAATCTCTGAAGAATATTGATATAAATGTATACTTCGGTGGACCCCTTGACAATCCTGGAGAGATTGACAGATTCCCATTGAGAGGGCCGGGTATCGAATGCATACATCGTAAGTTGAAGACGTTGAATGATTTGAAGAGCAAAATAATGGACAAACTGAATTTGAACCGTGCTTGGTATGACATCAAGATTATTTATCGTTACCCACAAGAAGTCCTTCATGAACGGATAAATTACAGGTATATGGCGATCAAAGAAGACAAACATGTAAAGATGATATTTAACAGGATACAGAAAATGCCCCAAGTAAATGCTGCTGAGATATACGTAAGTTTGGACGCACTTGCAGAAGTTGATACTGAGGTGGTGCAACAAACAACTACGTCGTTACAATTTACAACCCTAGATGATGGATGCACTACAATGAGAGGGTATACAATGGGAGGTTATATGCTCCCATCTCAAGATCATGTTGCCAATACTGGTGAAACCCTCCATCCTTAAGAGACACATTTAGAGGAGGAAAACGAAGACGAAGACGAAGATCATGCTGCGAATGATGGTGAAAATATTGATGGTGTGGATGAGTACGAAGAGATGATTGAGCGAGGCGACTTTGAGAACGATGTAAATGACCACGAAGTCGTTCCCAATTTTGAAGAGGAAAATATGGAGTACCATGATGAAGGTGCTGCAGACGATGATATTAGCATCCAGCATGATACAAATACGACCACTGGCTACAGACCTCCTGCCGACTCATTCTACGCAAATACTTGGGAAAATATGGTTGATCCTTCACGTCTTCAGATACCATTTGTTTCTACTTGGGAAGATGGGATGCTTTTTTGTAAAGGATTGACTTTTGCAAATAAACAGGCGGTGAAGCGTGCATTGACAATATACGCAGCAACTGATAATAGAAATTTTAGAATCCGAAGGTCGACCACAACTAAATTGTGCGCCGCATGTGTTGACGACAACTGCAAGTGGTACGTTAAGGCATTTATGAAGGCTAAACTTAATGGTCTGTGGATGGTCACGTCTTATGTGGGTCCACACACTTGTATACCCTTTGGCCTGCAAAGAGACAGTAGAATGATGGATTCTAATTTTGTTGCATCAGAAATTGTGGAAAAATTGCGAAAAAATCACACTGCTCGTATTGATGAGCTCTGGGAGATCATACATACTAAGTATAATCATGAGCTTTCTTATTATAAAGTATGGCATGCAAAACAAAAGGCAATTGCGAAAGTTGTTATTGGCATACTTGGATCAGGATTCGGGTACCCAGTACAACTATCACACCATACCTAGGCCACTCAAAGGTACTGCGTTATTGCACTATGTATATTGGGCATTTGCTCCATGCATTGCTGCATTCCAATATTGCAGTCCGGTGATCAGTATTGATGGGACTCATTTGTATGGTAAATACAAAGGGGTATTGATGATTGCAATGACAACCGATGCTAACCAAAAGGTTTTACCTATCACCTTTGCTGTTGTGGACAAGGAGTCAAGGGCTAGTTGGGGGTGGTTTTTAGAGTGTCTCAGGACTTTGATAGAACATGTCATACCTGACCAGGACATTTGCATTATTTCTAACCGACATAAAGGTATCAAATGCGCCATTCGAGAGTGGCCTAGAGGTCAGGACAGAACAGAACGGGTATTTTCATCGATATTGCCTTCGACATGTTGCTAGCAACTTCAACACACACTTTGATGACCCGACTCTAAAGGCATTGGCCCTGAAAGCTAGATATGCGACTCATGAAGCTAAATTTGAGTCCATAATGCAAACCATTAAGGAGGCCGAGATTAATTTACTGAGGGGTGTAGACCCTACTGATCGCCGTGTTACACGCTATATGCCATACACATATCTAATGAGTAAGGATGTGGAGAAATGGACCCAGTCACATGATGGTGGAAGACGTTACGGGGCAATGACAACCAATATCTCTGAGTGCTTTAATGGGGTACTTAAAGGTGCCCGTGGTTTGCCCATTGCTATAATGGCTGAGTTCACTTGGGCCAAACTTGTTGCATATTTCCACGATCGACATAAACAAATTTCTTCTGATCTCTCTCGAGGTAAGCTGTGAAGTGATTATGCAATGGAGATCTATAACAAAAATGAGCAGAAAATCGCAGGACACACTTTGAGGCATTTTAATCATGAAACTGGTGTATATCAAGTGGTTACCCCGTACAACGACCATAGAGGTGGAGGGGGAAACCACAGTCATGAAGTGCACGTATTTGCTAGGACATGTGGTTGCGGAAAGTGGCAAAACTTGAAGATCCCTTGTTCACATGCAATTAAAGTTCTTCAAGGTCTGCACCTCGATGCGACCAGCTATATTGACACATGTTACAGTTTGAGCAACGCGATTCAGACATATTCACATCATTTTGTGGTGCCCAAGTCAGAGTCCTTGTGGAGGGATGTTCGCGGACCACGGTGGGTGCCTGACCCACAGCTGTTGCGGGCCAAGGTCATCCTGTGAAGTCAAGATTAAGGAATGAAATGGATGGGGTACGGCGAGAACGAGGAAGCCGGAGGGAAGATTCGGACTTGAGGGAGATTCAACCGAGGCAACGATGTGGACTGTGTCATCAAGAGGGGCATAACCACAGATGCTATCCCATTTCCCATGGGGCTTTGACAAGTGGTAGTGTTATAAACTAGGCAAGTGCCCTCACTGTTTTTATATAATATTCTTAGAATTTCATTTGGTTTTTGTTCTTCACATTTGGGAACTAACGACCGTATTTTAATGTTTGTCAGGTGAGCGGAGACTCGATTTTTGGAATGGCATTGTACATGGGATTTGTGGTTATCTTTTGTATGGACAAGTGATAGGTGACATGTAGACTATGTTGTATCAGTATGGACAAGTGCTAGGCGACTATGTAGACTATGTTGTATTGACTTAGTTGTTATTTTGTTTATTGCTAAATGTTGTTGTAATTGAACTATTTGCTATCCATTGTACTTGTTACATTAGTTACGTTGTGCAGCTTTTGCCTATAATGCCAGCAATGATATTACTTAGTAGCTACTAATTTGGCAATTTCAACCACAGGAGCCTTGTTTGAAGTGATGATAACTAGTATTGAATGTTTTTGTGTGCTAAGAGGGCAACTATAATGCCCATCAATAGTAACTGTTTTAATCTCATGGTTCTTTGACTAGTATCATATGCTTGTATCTAGTTGTTTACCGTTGCCCATTAAATGTGTTATGGATCTAGTTTACTGCTGCAGGGGAAGGGAAAACTAATTCTTGTTTACTGCTGCAGGAGTAGCTGCAAGGAAAAAAAAAATTCCCAGTGGAAATCGAGTCTCTGACACTCGATTTCTTTTATGGAACTCGAGTGTCAGAGACTCGATTTCCACTGGGTATTTTTTTTTTCGGAAGTCTTGGCCTGGCACAGTCGCTGAATGGAAGCAATTGCATCTCTTAAGGCTTTGGCTGGATATTACAATTTTGTAGTCATTCATGGCAGTGATCCTATAACTTGTCATCAATAGAGTTGTTTTATTTATTTATTTATTTTCCCTCCTATTTATATTGATTTCCAAAGCTTCCTTGAAATTTTGAACAAAAAAAGCATTAGTGCATCCATTTTCTTGCTTGTTAGCGCTTTAGAAAGATTGAAAAGGGCACAAATATTATGGAAAGTTGGCACGCGGTGCTCATTTCCTAACATTTAATAATCATGGCTCACAACATCTTCAACTTCTGTGTGATTATATCATGCTTGGAATCAGCACCAAGCACGATCCTATAATGCACAGTGTGATGATAGTGTCTTCAAGGCCTCCTATTAAAATATGTGTATTAAAATAGGTACTGTGTTGAAAAGCTGTTATTACTTGAGTCTTTAGACTGCAAGATTTTTCTTTTTTTAATAGCAAATTTGGTACATCTCCAACTTTAGAAGAAAATTTTATTGTTACCAAAATCCCCAAAGTAATATATATTTTTATAGTTACAAAAAATCTCATTTCTACACCCTACCACCCAACACAAGTAGGTACAAAAAATCTCATTTCTACAACCTACCACCCAACACAGGTAGGTACAAAAAATGGCATTTCTACACTTCATCCTACCAAACATAATGTAAGAAATCATAAAATCATTTCAACATTGCGGCATTGCCTGTGTAGAATCATGTATTATTCGGTATGAAGAAGAAGTGAAGAATCAGATGTTGCCTAAGACAATATAATGCAAATTTTAAATACCAATACAAAAAAAAAAAAAAAAAAAAAAAAAAAATCTTCAATAACAGCAATATATAGTAAAGCAGATGAACAAAGGTAACAAAGCAAACATGGCAGCCAAGATTTGAAATGGGGCAACATTGAATTCTCATTAGCTGCAATATCACTAGTTGAAGACCTTCTCTAAAAGCTTATATTGTGAAGCCTTTTCAAGCCTTTTCCTGCAAGGTAAAAAATGCAATTGGCACCTCAAATATGTATATATATAGATAAACATCATTTCTATGCCTATATAAAGAAGGAAGAAAGGAAAATAAATTTCTACACAGGCATTTTAATATATATGATGAATTTCAGATTGTAATAGAACGGAGAGTCATTTTTTTATAAGAATAATTTTATTGAAAAAAATACTACATACAAAAAGCACAAAGTAGCCAAAACAATTACACAAGAAAAAAAAAATTATGTTCAAGCACAAAGAGACTAATCCGTAGCAATAAAAAGATGACAATAATCCATATCATCATGTGCAATGAAGGTGATTCACTTAACTCAACCAACCAAATGAGTCTTGTATATTACACATGACAAAACGCGTCATATTCCTGGTTGAAGCCAAACCTTTTCCATAAACTTCAACTTGCCTTTCTTCTCTAAAAATAATAAAATCCCCAATGCACAAATGGACTTTATTTTTTATATATAGCAATTCTTAAATGAATAATTTCTTATAGATGCACGAATGTAGGTATAATTACACTATTAAACTAAAACTTTTTTTTTCATGGATAATTTCTTAATTCTAATGATTTATTCAACATACGAACTCTCTATTATTGTTCTTTTTGCATTATTCTTCAACAAAAAGTAAGAACTTATGATTTTCGATTTGATCCTACAATACAATTCTTGAACCCTTCCGTTGATCTTATGTAAGATCTTGATTTAACAACCTTGGCCATACCAATGGATATGACCAATGGAGTTGAAAATACCAGGAATGCAACTAACCCAACTAAACCAGTGAAACCCAAGGGTTTTTCCAAAAACCTATAAACTAGATGGCTGAACTGGATTGAACTAAAATCACCTTATATTTTGAACGTCCAACAGCAACACCAATGAACCATATGTGACACTATATTCTCTCTTGTTGAAAAACCCGTGGATGAACAATCAACTAATAAAACAAGTCATTCAAGAACCTGACAAGGGCCAATATAATTTTTTATTCTTCAAACAGCTAGAGAGAAGGGCAATCAAAGATCATCAGCTCATGTTTGAATAAAGGATCTGCATGTTTCCGCAAACTTACTAACTATATTAATCATACAAACTATACATGTAGCATCCATAAAAGCCACCGACTCAGCTTTTGCATGTTGTTTCTTCCATCAGAATGTTTTAGCTTAAATAATTTTTGAAAAAATAAATAGCAAATAACCAATGCTCAACATTGCCTCCAACATAAATGAGACAAACCTAATGGTCACCATAACTGAGACAAACCTAAATGCTACAATCAAGAGCATATTATAGCCACAATATCTTGTTCTCATATTCAATACCACCTCAACATTACATCATACATAACTCAAATTATTTTTTTGGAGGTTAGGAGGGGGAAAGGCAGGGGAGGAATGGGAAGGGGAGGGCAAGGCGGATTTGGGGATATAGAGAGGCAGTGCTTACCTATGATTTACGAGGCAGCAGTGGCAAACTACTGCAGTTGCTGTTGCTACTGCTTCTTCCTTTAATGGGCCTACACATAAGCAAGCTTGCATCAAAACAAACCCAAATATAAATGAAAGCATGAAACATTTAAAGCTCCAAACACAAGTCCTAAAAAAAAAAAAAAATATATATATATATATATATATATCAACAAGGAACCTAATATGATATGTGTTAAAGGAATCAAGTTTACACTTTAGGCAATGTCAATAGAGGAGAGAACCTAGTTAGGAAATTGTTAGTCTATTAACTAACTAGAGGTTTGGCATGCACCATGTGTGAGTACCATGACTCACAAAATTTCTTTATTAAATTTATTTTAGTTGCTAATTCCCTTCTCCACAACTTTTGGTCCTAACAAGATCCCACTGCCAAGAAAATCTTGGAAAGTGGGAGATATAAATAACTTGAAATAATAAAAATCCAAATCCAAATTATTGTCTATACAACTATATCCTCAAAAGTTGAGATGAAACAGTTAATTCTTCTATCTTCCATTAATTTGGGGATAATGGAAAACGGAAAACGGAAAACATCTTTACACCAAGAAGAGAAACTACACATGTGCAGAGATTTATGATTTTTATTTTGGATAAATAATACACATAGCTTTGCCAATAAGGTGAGACCAAGGGTAGCTTCCAACACATATTTAAGGATAATATAACTCGGATAGACAAGAACTAATTGATCCATTAGCTTAATATTATAATCTTATTTTCCATATGCAAACCAACCATGCAGTTCAATCCCCAATTGCAAATCATGTTACTTCTCATCAATCCCCAATCTTTCAACTGCCGGTTCAAGAAGAACCCGAACAAAATTACCGTTTGGAGATACTTCTCATATAATTTCATAAGTGATCTTGGCCTCTCATAACCATCATCACTGCAGAACAATGCATAGTTCAAGATACAAATTTCTAATTTGCCTAATATCAACCCACGAACAGAACAAAGCGCAAAACAAAACCCAGAAAAAAAAAATTTCATCAAACCCACAAACCAATTCAAACTCAAAAAACAATAAAGATTCAATCTTTTTAACAGTTCTATTAGAATCAATACAGAAAGCAAAATAGAAGAAAACTTGGTCAAACCAAAGTTTATTTGATTTTTCCCACTGTTTCTCGGCAACCAAACAGTGAACTTTGTATAAACCGACTCACCTTTTTGTTTAGTTTTGAGAGACCGCATAGACACTGAAGGAACTTAAAGCTCTATACACGTTGTTGTGACTTTATCAAATCTTTTGGCGAAGGCGATGAATCTAAAATAGTGGAGACTGAGTGAGAGAACAATGAGTACGAGAAGAGGGTCAATGAGAGAAGACGGTGAGTGAGTGAGTGACAGTGGAGAGGGTGAGTGAGTAAGTGAGAGAGGCTGAGGTGTGCGAGTGAGAGGGTGAGCGTCTGTGTTGGAGAGAGGGTGAGAGTGAGAGTGGAGAGTGATTATGCTGTGTGAGAGGCGTTAATTTTGAAAAAACCCTATTTGAAATCGAGTCTTAGAGGCTCGAGTTCCATGCGGACCGACCACGTCAGAACCAGATGGTTTAATTACCACGTGGACCGACCAGGTCAGAGCCAGATGGCGTCTACATGGAACTCGAGTCTCTGAGACTTGAGTTCCATGTAGACGCCACGTGGAATTTTGCCACATCAAACCGAAAAAACCGAGCTTCAAAGACTCGATTTACAGGCCAAAAATCGAGTCTTACAGACTCAAGATGTTACTAAATAATATAGTTTCCGAACCGGGCCTCGTAACTGAATAGTTGGGTAATTATGTCTAATTACCCATTTTCGCCCTGCAGGTCTGGTACACTGTGGACATTACTGCACAGTGCACGCCTAGCCCTACTAGTGGCACTAATTTTTGTGTTTCTCTCTTCTTCTTTTTTAATACACTTTTTGTTGTTACATTTTCACCTTATTTTATTTTGATTTTTACTTTTTTACTTTACTGTTTTTTGTCCCTAAATGAAAAAAGCATTTTATTTTGATTCCTACCCTTACTCATATCCTACGTGATAAATAGAGTGCATTGTTGGCACATTAAATGCTGACATAGCCATTAAAATAATAATAACCCACATCAATAGTTTATAATTTTTTTGTAAAATTATTTATATCTCTAATGTTATTCAATAATAAAATACCATCACATATTTAAAATTATTGTGTCAAATCCAATTAAGAGCAATTATTGATAGGCTTCTAAAGTGGGTCTTATCAATCCTATTAATTTTTACAAGGGATGTCAATTAAATCCATTTATTCTCTATTATGTTAGAGAAGATGACAAAAAATTAAGCTCTAAAGTGATTTTTTTTTTTTTTTTAAGTTACTCAGGTTTTTTTTTTGGCTGAGAAAGTTATTCAGATTATTTTTAAGTTGCTTTCTTTTCCAATTTTTGGATATAAAACATGGAAACTTACTTAAAATTGTTTATATTTTTTTTGGATAATCTCTTCTTAAATATATGAATTATTATATTTTTATCTACTTTTTATAATTATTTACTTTTGTGGGTTCTATTTTTTTTTTTTTTGGGACAGCACACAAGCCCAAGTAGAAACAAGGATCCTAGGCCTTTTGCTTAAATTTAGGGGACTGGGCTTGGTTCATCGTAACTAAGTTGGGCTGATTTCGAACCAAGTTATGTACAAAACATAAATCCTACAATACATACATACTAACACATGGAAAATACATACATATTGCGCAGTAAGGAACAGTAAAGAATGATATAAGTAAAGGAAAAATGAAGTAAAACGTTACGGATCCTCAGGACAATAAGAAATGCTTCATTATTTTCTTAAGTTTTCAGTACATTATGCTCTCATTGCACTAGGATATATCACAAGGTCCAAATAATTTCAAAATCATAGACTCAAATAGCTCTTTTAGGCTTCTAAAACTTGTGAAGTTTGAATCCATTTGAATCCAAGTGTATTCTCTAATGTCTGTTTCAGGATCCCGGACGGTGCTTTCCCTCTTTTTTCCTTTTTTGAATTCTGAAGGAGTTTTCTAAATGGTCTTTTCTCTTTAATTCACTATTGCTAAATGATTTTTACTGTTGGCTCCCCCTCCTTTTATAATGCCCTCCTAGGGTTTTTTGGTGTACCAATGATTCCTTCCATTTGCTGGCCTGGGTACCAGAACTAATGTTGTGTCAACAACATTGGTGATTGGTCCCTTTCTTATTTCCTTACTATTTTCCTCTTTTAAGGTTCCCTCTCCAAAAGTCTCTAGCTAACTTTCCTTTTCTGGGAGGTCCTAAAGGCTGACTTCTAATTCTTCTTTTCCCAAAACTTCTAAATACTACTTTTTAGACCCACTTTTTGGCTGCTTTACCTTTTGTCATCTTCTCTAAATGGGTATATTCCTTTCTATTGGGCTAAAAGGTCCCCTAGCCACCTTCTTTCATGGTCTATCTCCCTGGGTTCCTCGAGGTACCAGTCTTTTTTCATGAAGTGTTGGTTCCCAAGTCTTCTGCCCTTTTTTGTATCATTGGGTGGCTGATGGGACATATCTGCTCTCGTTTTTTGTTTTCCTAGGCATGCTCCCTTGAGTTCTCAATCCCAACCTAGACTTACTGCATATCTCGAGGATCCCAAGTTTTTGGGAATCCCCAAGCATCCTGGTTCAACTTTCTCTCTAGGTTCCCCAACGATTTTCTCCCTTAAGGGCGGGCTGAGCTTCTCTTTTTCTTTGCTTCTTAAGGCCCAAAGCTTACCCATTCATGGGATTGGGCCCCTTCCTACTTATTTTTAGTGAGTTTGGGCTTTACCCTTTCCTTGAAAGCCCAAATGGTCCTTAGATTTCAATTCTTGTATTGTTTTGGACTTTGATATAATATTGTGATATTTTGGACCTTAACAACTTTTTATAATTACATAACTATTAATTATTTATTTATGACATTTTTGATTTAACCATGAATCCGACTCTTGTTGGACAAGAAAACTATGAGAACAACCCTTTTCAATTATTTGTTCTTTCTAATTTTTAAGAATATAGCTTCAAGGAAATGTGCAGAATAGCTGTGCAAAGGAGTTGTATATAGTTAGTTAGGCAACGCTTGAAAGTATAAGGGAAAGTAAACATCTCGAGTTTTAGAAACTCGAGATCCATATTAAAACTCGAGTCCTAAAGACTCGCTTTGCGAGTGTTTTAGATTTGAAAATGCCACATAGATCTCGAGTTTTAGAAACTTGAGTTCCATGCAAAAAAAAAATTAGTTTTATCGCCCCTATAGTGGCGTTTTTAAGTCCTATAGTGACGTTTTAAAGCCCTATAGCGGCGTTTTCCTGCAAAATTTTTTCATAAGTGATCAATACCAGGTTCAGGAGCCCTATAGTGGCATTTTTAAGCCCTATAGTGACGTTTTAAAGCCCTATAGCGGCGTTTTTCTGCTAGTTTTTTTATAACTCCATTTTTAAGCCCTATAGTGACGTTTTTAAGCCCTATAGCGGCGTTTTCCGAACTCGAGTCTTTAAAACTCGATTTCCACGTGGATTTTTTTCCACACCATACTCATCCGCTTACAAATCGAGACTTAAAAACTCGATTTTTATTTTGGAACTCGAGTTTTAGACACTCGAGATGCTAGTTTTCAACATTCTTTTGCAACATGACAACTAACTAAATTTTTTAATATTTATTGTTATTTAGAAAAAAAATTCATATAGCTTCTATCAAAGAAAAGCGTATGGTTAAAAAAGCAAAAGGACGAGTGACTCATATATATATATATATATATATATATAATAGTTGTATGACGTTATTATTATTTTTTTTTTTTTAAGGTTGTATAACTATTAGGCTATTGACTAGTGGTGACAAATGTGAATGGTCAAAAAAAAGGGGGGACCAGTGACCGACGTAATCCATGACGAACCATTGTGGTTTCTTTATTAATTATTCGTTTTTTACAAAAAAAGTTGACTAGAGGTAGCTGGCGAACGGTGACAAACAACTATGAATAAGTCTCCTAGTGCAATTTGAATCTTAATAGTTAATATCACGCAGAGAGAGAGAGATGGCGGAGGAAAACAAAGTGAGGCTGCATGGAATGTGGGTTAGTCCTTTCGTTAGACTTGTGAAACTGGCCCTTGAAATTAAAGGTATAGAGTATGAGTACGTGGAAGAAGATTTGAAGAACAAAAGCTTAGTGCTGCTCAATTACAACCCTATCCATAAGAAGGTTCCTGTACTTGTTGTCAATGGAAAACCACTTGTTGAGTCACTTATCATCCTTGAATATATTGATGAAACTTGGAAGAATGGTCCCCGATTTCTACCTGAAGATCCATATAAAAGAGCACAAATTCGCTTCTGGTGTAGCTTTATTCATAAACAGGTTAGTGAAAAATTCATTTTTGAATTCATGCCTCTTTGTATGGTAAATATAACCTGGCCAATCGATCGGATTTATACCATGGGAGATATTAAACGGTTTTTATCATATAAATCTTATAAATTCAAGTGCTGTACTTACAAATAACGTTTATTTATTATATTCTTAAAGTGACACCAATTGCATACATTTATCAAATCAATTTGTAAATTTATTCAAGTGAAATTTATATTTACCGTTAACATTTTTACATGTATATAAAAAATAACATAGAATATTGCAAGTTGCGATTCATAGGAATTGATTTAATCACGTTGATTAATTAACTATTAGGACAAGTTATAACCTCATAGTATATGTTAGAAATATATATATTAGACATATTAGCCGAATATAATAGGCTCAAGCACACTTCTGCTTGTACTAGTAGTCTAAGGTTTAGTTGTTTATATATACTCATGTTAGGGTTCATTGTAACACACGTTATTGTACTACACTCTCACATAATAAAGATGTAACCCTTAAGGGATTCATCCGTGAATGTAAGCCGACAAGACTGAACCACGTAACCCTCATGTTCTCAGTGTTCCTATTCTATGTTTCTCCTTCCGCATTATTTAGTCAAGATGCATGCTTATGCATATGTAAGAACACAAATATTTGTTTAAAAATATATAATTTAGAGCTATGGGAACATAGTAATCAGTGCAGAACACAATGAGCAATCTCGCATGTTCAAAAAAAGAACTCAAATCCGATGTTAGTACAGGAACTAATGCTTGTAAGTTATGGTATGCAGGTATTTGAGACCATGATGTTAGCACTCAAATCCGATGGAGAAGCACAAGCAAAAGCTGCGAAGGAAGTGTCCGAGAGATTAAGCACGCTTGAAGAGGAAATTAAGAATATTTTTCCAGAGGGGATTCAAGTCATTGATCAGAAGAATGTGGGACTCTTGGACCTTGTAATTGTATCTACATTTGGCTACTATAAGGCACAGGAAGATTACCTTGGTCTGAAGCTTATAGACCCAGAGAAGACCCCCCTTCTATTTTGTTGGCTGTCAGCACTACTTGAGTTACCTGTGGTGAAGGAGTCACTCCTCCCTCATGAAAAGGTGGTGGGGTTTCTCAAATTAATGAGAGAGACGGCTCTCAAATCTACTTCAGATTGACCCTGTAGTGAAATAAGTGGCAGCAAAGAAGCTGGATGGGTTGTTGGGTTTCACGGACCACTCTTCTATTTCCAGTTTTTTTTTGTTTCTTATTTACTCTTTCTTCCTGTTAATTAAGCTGGCTGTTCTAAGGCATATAGCTACTTATGTCTTATATATTTAGTTCCAATATCATAAAACCTTGCTATCAAATTTACATTCTTGTGACTATATACTACCAATGGAAAAGTTGAAATAAATCCTACCCGGTTGGTCTAGCTAGTAGTTCTCAAGTTCTAATGAGATTCATGAGGTCTTAGATTCAAAACCTCCAATTGGCATCTTAAGGTCATTATAATCGATTTTTCCGTTTAATTATATGTTCTGTGTGGTGTGGGCGGGGGACCACACCTAGATTGGTTATATCTATATTCTAGTACTCTTTTACTTTTTGTTACTAAGCCCCCATGAACAACATCTTCAAATGATATTAAGCTCTTCTTTCATTTAATTTTAACCTTCAATCTCAATCTATCCTTCCGAAGGTTGGCAGTAGGGCACACAAATGTGAGACCAAACAATTAGTGAAAATGTTAAATTTATATGCAGGTATTCTCCTCTACAATGACTTAAACAATTTGTCCAACGAATCTGCCATTTACAGTTGGGTTAGTTTTTTCAACTGTTTTAGGATCCTCTAGAATTCAAGAAATTATTCAATCCTCGAGGATGCCTAACCATAACAGAAACCAAATTTGACCTAAAAACATTAAAAGCACCTAAAAACAAGGAAACAATGACACGAAACCTAAAATAATGAAAATTAAAAATTAAATACCAAAATTAATAAATTACATTAATTAAGTAGTAAATTGTGTCCTACACCAGACCCCTCCACTTCAAACAAACTCATCCTTGAGTTCATCTTTTAAATCTGAAATCTTCCACTCCAAATAAACAAATACTTCAAATACTTGAGCCCCTTAATCTTCTTTCCATACTTGCAACTTATCAATGGAATAAACAAATCAACTTAAAGTTCTTTTTCCTTGGTCTTCATGTAATTGTAGAGATTTACCAAATAAGAACTAATAATTGAGTCAAATCTATCAACCCCAATAAACTTCAGTGTATCTCTTACCACCAAAATAAAAGAATCTTGATATTGATAATCATTTGATTCTATTTTGTCAAACTCCTTGACAATTTCCTTTTCAATTTCTTCTTCAATTGTTTCTGCCATCTTGACTTCAAGATCTTTCTCTATAATAGGGTTTTCTTTAATCTCCTCCACAATCTTGATTTTAGGTTCTTCTTCTATAACAGGGCCTTCATTAATTTCCTCAAAAATATCTATATTTTTTTCTTTGACTTCTACAGATTCTTCAAGAACAATATTTTCTTCAACATGCAATTCTTCCTTTAATGGTGGAATATATGTCCCTTCAAAATAATTTAATTATGAACTTCTTGGCCACTAATAATCTTGTATTGTATACGACAAGATATCTTCACAATCCAAAGGATAAAATTTGATACCAAGCATCTTTTTCATCCTTGGCCATAAACGAAGTATGTCTTTACTTTGTTGGATTCTATCAGATTGTACTCTTCCCACCAACATAAGGCATACTCACTAAGTTTATACAAAGCAAGTCCAACTTTTCTCTCCTAATAAATATTCTCAAAGTCAAATAAATCCTCTAAATCAAGTAACCAATCAACAAAATCTTCTTTTAAAAAATAACCATTAAAACTTGCAATTCTTTTATAAGCCCTATATGAGATTTGCTTACCAATAGGTTGCCTACCAGTTATGTCGTTGCTGTAGTTATCCCTATTGTTTCCATTCTTCAATGACGCCATCCTAGCATAGATATTTGTGAGTGCTTATTGTACGTCACGTAATACTCACTAAGTTATTCATCATTGTTGTAGTGGTGGTTACCGTCTCGCTGGTTAGCAATCAGACCAGGGTAACCTGGCTCTGATACCAACTAATGTTGCAGAAGCCTGAAGAAATCACACACAATACTTTCTTTGATGGTTAAAAACTAAAATGTTAGTTTATAGGTAGTAAACCTCGAATCCACGAGGAGATTCTTGAATCCACACGGTGATAAACTAGAATCTACTAGCGAAATAATTCGACAAAAAGTCTGTATTTTATTAATAATAATCTATGAAATTTTTTTACAAAATTAGGGACCTATTTAAGGGCTCCATAAAACTTGATAGTTAAGAAAATATATTCTAAAATAACTCCTAATTAATACCTAACTATAATAGGAACCAAATTTGACCTAAAAAACATTAAAAGCACGTAAAAATAAGGAAATAATAATCCTAAACCTAAAATAACGAAAATTACAAATTAAATACCAAAATTAATAAATTACAATAATTAAATAGTAAATTGTGTCCTACATCACAACTGATTCAATAACTCTATGAACTCATTCAATTTCTCTCTTCTTTGCTCTCTCTATCTTTACCTTCATTTTCTTCCATCTTTCACATCCAAAATATTCCTCACCATACTTTGTAGAAAATGAAAGGTAGAAAGTTGAGCAATTTTATTTTTATGTACCAATTAAAACAAATCATGTCAACAGTTAGTAAAAAAATTTATGAAAAATTTGTGTTACTAGATTAGTAGATTTAATGTTTTGTTTTTTTGGTTAAAGTTTAAAATCTCTAGACTTTTTATTTCAGGCAATATATTGAGACTTTTTTTTTTTTTTACAACTCATAAAGGTAACAAATCTTTAATATGGTCCTATCACTGGCATCAATTGTTCTTTTTTAGTTTTTTTATCTATATTAAAGATGCAAATCTTTTACATTTTTATTTTTTTACATCTTACTCAAGTGACAAATTTTGATTTAAGTAACATTACTTTGATATAAACCCACTACTAATATTAATTTTATCATATAACTTTCACTACATGTCATGTCAACAACTAGATTTTTTTTTTTTTTTTTACTTATTTATTTTGTAAAGTTAAAATTTTAGGGAAAATTGCACTTTTACATTTTTTCTCGAAAAATACTAGGACCACAACTTCTACCATAACTTGCTCACGGTGCAAAGTCATGAGTGGTGAAGCAAAAGTGGTGGGTTCACAATTCTACCATTCATGACTTGCCACGTGTGTAGTCCTAGCATTACTCATTTTTCTTAATACTAGGATAGGCCAATCCAACATCTCCCCACCCAAAGCAATATAACAAAACACGCATCCCTCTAAAAACCGAGAAGACCACTAAACTAAGGAAGGCTATATTTTGAATTGATATGTTGTAAATATACATTTTTGTTTTTATTTATTTGGAATGATATAAACAACTTATTTTCACTTTTCATGTAAAAAAGAAAAAGAAAAAAAGAAGAAGAAGAGCAGTAATAGTCAAATCGTATTGTGGCATTTTTTGTTTTGTTTCGTTTTATACATATAAGGTATCATGGTAAAAAAAAAAATGTACTACTCAAACAAGAGCTCAATAATAAACAAGAAAATATATAAAAATACAGTATTGTTATTTAGTATTTACCTCAATCGTGTTGGGAGTGACTTGGGAGAATGGAAAGGGTTGGGAAACCCAAAAAAAATAAAAAATTACATGTAAATTGCCACAAATTTTTTTTGAGCTAAGTTAGATATCCTAATATACCTATAATGCTCTCCCTGAAGCTTGAATTTGTGATCATCCCTCCTTCCTTCCCACAAGTACTTGTACCATGACCACCATGCCAAATTCGCGAATAGTTATGGTGTAATTTGCCACAATTAAGTATTCAATAATTGGAAACTTGAAATATCCCTCTATCCATATAACAAAGTGCAAAGGGTATTAAGGTCAATTGCTTATGGCTCCAGATAGATTATAAGAAACAAAACAAAAAAATTCATTTAAACAAAAAGTAGTAACATAGGGAATTAAATGCTTATTATAACAAATTAATAGGAAACTGCTATATTTTAACCTCTAAATTAATAAAAGAATTGCCTATAATTAGGGGGGAGTGCAATTTGCCAAAAATTATACGAGAAATACCATGTCTAAAATATTTTTATAATAAATTTTAAGTGATAAGTTGTTACTAGCTATTTTTGGTTAGTAAAAAAGTAATTTTTTTTAGATAAAAGTAAAAAGTAATTTAAGGATAGTGGATTTAAAGTAGAAACAATAATAACTTATTACCTATGATTTATTGTGAAACTAAATATTGTAAAAATATTGCTTAAGAACACTCCTCCAACCATTTTTTATCCTCCCACTTTTTCACCCTCCAACCAAACGGACCCTTAAGACTTTCTCTACTCTTTTTAAGTGAGAAAGGGGGGAATTGGTTGATCAAAGAATTCTTGAAAACCAGGATGCATCTTTTGGCCAATGATAAGATGTCTCTAGCTTTATTCTGGAAGAATATATATATATGGTGCTTCCCCTCCTGTGGCCATAGTACCAATTAAGTAGGCAAGTAGTACCGGTATACTAAATTACTAATACAAGTTGTTTGGTTATCTAATAGGGCCTGCTTTTCCACTGTTGTTCCTCATGACCAGGTAAATATTTTGCTTTTCTTCTTATGGAAAATACACTTTGCAGTCTCACATAGCTGTCTCTCTTGGTGAATTTTCAGATAAGCTCACAAGTACCAAGCAAATACAATAGTTTCTTGGAATTGTTAATTACATGTCCAACTTCATTCCAAAGGTTTCCAAATATAGGAACTGTTTAGCTCAACTCTTGAAGAAGACCCCTCCAGAATGGAATTCTATTCACATAGAAGCAGTTCAACAATTAAAAAGATTAGCAGAAAAGGTTTCCCCTCTACAGATTCCAGGAACAGACAAACGAATTTTGCAAACAAATGCAAGTGACGAATATTGGGTAGCAACTCTTTTTGAAGAAGTTGATGGAAAAAGAAACATTTGTGGATATAAAAGTGGTGCATTCAAGCCTTCAGAACTTCATTACCACTCCACTTTAAAGGAGATTCTTGCAGTAAAACATGGAATTAAAAAATTCCAGTTCCACCTTCTTGGGCATAATTTCCTAGTTGAAATGGACATGTCTTCCTTTCCAAAAATGCTTTAGTTCAAAAGAAAAATGCTTCCACATCCTTAGTTATTCAAATAGTCAAATTGGTTTTCAAAATGGTCTTTCCAAGTAAAGCACATTAAAGGAAAAGATAACCTAATCACTAATTATCTTTCTAGAAAGCCTCCAGCTATTAACACCACAATTGTTCCTCTACCCCTTTGTGTATATCCTATTACTGATCCATCCTCATCCTCAGGCTCTTCCTCTACAGCCCCTAATGATATCCTTAATATGATAGAAAACCTTCACCCAGATATAAAAGACCAAATAAAGACCTTGACCCTTGAAGCCAGATCCAAAAGAATCATTAAAGTCCTTCATAATTACCTTAAAGAGCACCAAAGCCACTTCCTTGCCATTTATCCTGACGTGGACCAACCATGGAAAACCCCTTTTGCTTTTTGGGTAACCAACTAGACAGTCGCCCATTATCTCTACATGTGGTATTTACTCAATGAGTATTATTTGTGTCTTCATTTTGAACTAGGATTTTACAAATTAATTTTCTCTCATGAAAATAGATATTTTCAAAAATTCTAGTTTGAAATTCTAAAAAATGATGCTCATAGTGGAGATTGGAAAAAGTATCCCATCATAGTACATCCAAGATTTGGTCACAATATTACTAAAGGATGTTTAATTGCTAAACTTAATTCCATAAATGATATCCAAGCAGAAGGAATCTTTCACCCATCAGAGATGCATTGGATCACAAACCCAGATGGCACACTCCATTCACACATGGACATATCCTGACAGGCATAGTAATTGCCCTTGCAAAAGTCTATCTAGATAAAGATCAGTCTCCAGCCAGGCCCCTACCCCCTTCGCCACTTGTCAATTCATAATTTTGGCCCCTACCATCTTCTGAAAAGCATAATGTACATTGTCTCTAAGCTTCGTTGTCTATAAATTGAGTCCTTGAAGAGGCATGAGAGAAGAGAGAGACTCCATAAGAATGTCTATCAGAATGTCTTATGTCTAATGTAAAAACCCTGTTGAATATAATAATATCAATTAGTTTGTTGTATCTTGTTCTGTGTTCTATTCCATACTTCCATGTAATCTTGTATACTTGCTTAACAATATATATAAATATATATATATATATATATATAACGTTAAGTTCAAGTTACATTTGGTATAATTCTAAGTAATTTTATACCACCCAATAACTTGTTATAGAATTCATACTTTGAAAATCCCATCGTTAAATTGCATGTTCTATATCTTCTTAACACTCATGCCAATTGGATGTTATTTACCATTCGATCCGTAAACTCATTTTTTATGCATTTTTTTAAACTACAAAAACTTGCATGTAGACAATTAATTAATGACATGACTATTAATCTTTGATCACTTTGAAATTTTGCAAGTATAGAGAATATACAAAGATAATGTAATCTAATAGTAGATTTGTTAAAATTTACATTTAATTAAAAAATATTGAGTGGTGTAATATTGTTTAGAGTTACACGAAAAACACTACTTCCCATGTCATTAATATTTTAAAATTTAATTACTGCCTCCGCAATTAATGCACACCACTTTATTATTCTTTTTTGTTTAATGATGGGTTTCGGTCTAAACCGATTATTGCTTTGTAAAGCATATGCATCTATCAATTAGAACCATAAAGAAGCTTAAAATGTGTGGGGACTGTCACCATGTGGCAAAATTGGTGTCCAAGGTTTACAAAAAAGAAGTAATTGTTAGAGATAAAACTTGATTTTATCATTTCAGGCTTGGTTTGTGTTCATATATATAAAGATATTGGTGAGAGTTTAATAAAGGAGACTTTGTAACTTATTGATCTATTCTTCTTTCTCTATGTAGCATCTGCCTCTAAAGGGGAAACAAGATCAATTCTTCCTGTTCAATCTTTAACCATGAAGAGACAATCAATACTTTTAGCTGGTATTTGAGAGCTAGGGTGAGTCTCCATCTAAAACCCATTTGGTTTAATACGTTTAGTTCTTTAACCTCATCATAAACCGAACTGGTTTTCCGGCGAAGTGAGTGGAGATGTGGAAGAGGTGAACCAGAAAGACAAGGGAACTTGGTCAAATAAATAATAAAATAATATACATTTATTGTGGAAGCCGCTAAGTGATTAATTTCTAGAATATTAATGACATAACAAATTACTCTCTTTCTCACCATTATATCTTATAAAAATCAATGACTATAAAAAGGTGTAACTTTTTTTATGTATTACTTAATGTTTTTTAATTAGATGCAAATTTTAACAAATCCACCATTAGATTAATTATCTTCATATATTATCTATGTTTGAAAAATTTTAAAGTGATCAAATATTAATATTCATGTCATCAATCAATTATTTAAATTCAAATTTTTGTTATTTAAAATAATAAATAAAATATGAGTCAATGGATCGAATGGTAAATAATATCCAATTGGCATGAATGTTAGGAACATATAGATAATGTAATTCAACGATGAGATTTTCAAAATATGAATTCTATAACAAGTTATTGGGTGGTATAATATTGCTTAGAGTTACACTAATTGTAACTTGAACTCAACCCTATATATACATATATATTGGGTTGAGTTCCAAATATGATTGGGTTGGTTTTTTCAATGAGATCCAGATCATCTAGAGTTAAAGAAATGATTCAATCATTCAAGAGAACATGTCACTCTTACTTAGTGGTTCTCCCAAATAATAAAATACCATCATATATTTAAAATTATAGTGTCAGGTCCTAGTTAGAGCAAATAATCTTATTGATAGGCTTCTAATCTGGGGCCTATCAATCCTATTAATTTTTACAAGGGAGGTTAATTAAATCCATCTATTCTCTATTATATTAGAGAAGATGACAAAAAATTAAGCTCTAAAGTGATTATTATTTTTTAAAAATTTATTCAAGGTTTTTTTTTTTTTTTACAGAGAAAGCTATTCAGGTTATTTTTAAGTTGCTTTCTTTTCCAATTTTTGGATATAAGACATGGAAACTTACTTAAAATTTTTTATATTTTTTTGGATAATTTATTCTTAAATATGAATAATTATATTTTTATTTACTTTTTATAATTATATAACTATTAATTATTTATTGGCAAAAATGCAAAACTGACCCTCTAACTTTCACATTTTTTCATTTCAGTACTCTAACTTTCAGTTTTGTCAATTCAATCTTCTAAACTTTCAATTTTTGTCAATGCAGGGTTCCATTACAACTCAGTTAGTGGCTGCCGTTAGAACCACTGAAACGATGCCGTTTTGCATTTTTTTTTAATTCAGAATTAAATGAAAATAAGAAAAATCTGGGGAAAAAAAAAATAAGGGGAATGACGTCAACTACTACTTGTGTAACTTTGAGAGAGAGAGAGAGAGAGAGAGAGAGTGAACTAGAAGAGTCAAATACTCACTACAAAAAAATGGGTTTCTAGCCGCGTTTCAAAAACGCGGCTATAGACCCCAAAAACGCGGCTATAGGGTTAGAGTTGCGTTTCCTTAGCCGCGTTTCTAAACGCGACCTAAACACCGCAGCAACAGGTCTATAGCCGCGTTTTTCAAAAACGCGGCTATAGGTCAGACCTATAGCTGCGTTTTTAACCGCGACTATAGGATTCTACCTATAGCCGCGTTTTTAAAAAACGCAGCTATATCCCAGCTTGCAGCTGCGTTTATAATCGTGGCAAAGGGTTCGGACCTATAGCCGCGTTTTTAAAAACGCGGCTATAAGTTTTTTAATAACAAAAAAAAAATATTTTTGGGTTTTTTTTTCCAGAAAACAAAAAAAAAATATTTTTGGGTTTTTTTTTTTCCAGAAAATTCAAAATTCGAAATTCAAATAAAAAAAATTCAAAATTAAATGCAAATCCAAAAAATTCAAAATCAAATACAACATCCGCACAATACAAAAACACCCAAAAAATTCAAAATCAAATACAACATACTCACAATACAAACACACCCAAAAAATTCAAAATCATACACAACGTGCCCCAAAATATAAGAACACATACCCATTTAAACATAATCACAATATCAGCAACACAGTAGCACAAATTCAAGCACAGATCCAAAAAATTCAAAATCAAATATTGCTAGAATATCCACTTCATTCAAAAATTTTAGCATCTCCTCTGTTTTCTTACTAACTAAACATAAACTAACAAAAAAAAAAAAAAACTAGATCTATTGACAAATCAGTGTGCTTGAGATGAAGAAAAAAAGAAAGAAAAAAAAAAGTAGTAGTAGCTCCAAAGAAACAAAGAAAAAAAAAAGACTTACACAGATAAGAAGAAGGCAGAAAAAGAAAAAGAAAAAGAAAATAGAGTTACCCAGATGTGAGGAAGGAAGAAAGAAAAAGGAAAAAAAAAAAAAAAAAAAAAAGAAGATACACAGATGTGAAGAACGAAGAAAGAAAAAAGGAAAAAAAAAAAGTTACCCAACTATGAAGAAGCTGGAAGAAAAAAAAAAAAAAAAAAAAAAGAAGGAAAGAAAGAACCTGAAGAGCTACGGTAGAAGAAGAGTGAGGGAAGAATGAAGGAAGAAAAAAGAAAGAAAGAGATAAGAAAGAAAAAAGAAAGTGGGGGTAGGTGGGAAAGGGTGGGCACGTGAGAAGCTGAAGGAAATTTTTTTTTTTTTTTTTTTTTGTGAGCTCTAGCGGCGTTTTTAAAAACGCGGCTGTAAAACGCCGCTATAGGCCCCCCTATTACATATACGACTGGAGCTATAGCCGCGTTTTTCAAAAACGCCGCCCGCGTTTTCCAAAAACGCGGCTATAGATCACCATTAAAAAATCTTTATTCGACCAGACATCCTTTAAAAAATTATTTTGTTGGAGCTATAGTCGCATTTTTCAAAAACGCGGCTACAGCTAACTTATAGCTGCGTTTAAAAACGCGGCTTAAAGTCAGCTATAGCCGCGTTTTTAAAAAACGCAGCTATAGGTCGCCCTAAAAAAATTTTATTCTACTGGGCTTATAGCCGCGTTGAAAAACGCAGCTATAGGTTAGCTATAGCCGCGTTTATCAAAAACGCAGCTAAAGCCTCCAGCTATAGCTGCGTTTTTGATAAACGCAGCTATAGCTATAGGCTTTAGCCGCGTTTCTAAGAAACGCGGCTATAGGTTAGCTATGGCCGCGTTTTTTGTAAACGCGGCTAAAAAAAACGCGGCTATAGCCCGCGTTTTTTGTAGTGACTACTCGTTAACTAGAAGAGTGGTACGCCTGTAAGATTCCATACTCAAACGATGACTCATCTTCTTGTTCAATCAAGGTATATCCTTTTTCGCCCATTCCGTTTTCGTCAATGAAGTTGTTTGGGGTTCACAACACTCATGCGTACAGAGGGTCCCATCTGTATACTAAAGGCGGCATAGATCCCACCTCCGATTCCAAAATAGTCGATCCCTTAGATTACAATATTTATAAACTTTGGAACCTAAAGCTTGATAGTGATGGTGGTTGGAAGCCTCTTCCTCCCATGAATTTTCCTCATAGACGTTTCTCTTGCTACATCGTCCTCGACTCTAAGTTATATGTGTTTGGTGGTTTCTCTTCTGAGTTTTCTGAAAATTGTGGCTGGATGGAGGCTTATAACCCCATCTCAGATACATGGGAGTCCTTGCCCAGTCCTCCTCTTCCTGTTCCTGTTCATCCTTTTTCTGTTCGCATGCATGTTCGCATGTTTCCAGATTTTTCTTATTTTCTTTTAATTCCGAATTTTAAAAAAAAATGCAAAATGGCGTTGTTTCAGTGGTTCTAACGACAGCCACTAACTGAGTTATAACAGAGCCCTGCATTGACAAAAATTGAAAATTAGAGCACTGGATTGACAAAACTGAAAATTAAAGGACTGAAATGAAAAAATGTGAAAATTAGAGGGTCAGTTTTGCATTTTTGCCTTATTTTATTTATGACATCATTGGTTTAACCATGAATTCGACTCTAGCTCGAAAACTGTAAGAACAACCCTTTTCAATTCTATGATCTTTCTAATTTTTAAGAACATAGCTTGTATCAAAGAAAAGCATCTGGTTCAAAAAGGAAGAGTGACTCACACACACACACACACACACACACACACATATATATATTACCCCCTTCCCACTAAATGAATCAAACCCTTTTTTTTTTTTTTGGTTTCCCACAATGTATCCTCAAAACTTTTAATCAGAGACTAATCACTGTTCTCGACGGGTGGGCCCTAGTGAGGTAAATCACTGGCCTAGGGGGTTTTTTCAAAGTGTAGGTACCCGAACTCGAACTGGGGAGCAAACCCAATCGAACCTAGGACAAGCACTTTTTTCTTTGTAAAAAGTAAGTGGTTAATAGTTACTAATCGATTACGAACACACTTAAACTCTTTCCCAATTTTACAATATACTTAAGTTGTTGACTTCTAAGTAGATTTTAGTATTTGTACATGAGACTACCATAAGTACTTATTAAAGAAAAAAAAATACAAAAAAAAAAAAAAAAATGTAGATGCATTAATTAGAGGGTGCAACTTGAAAATGTGAATTAGGATGTGTACCGACAGACTAGAATCATTATAATAGTTACAGGTAAGTTCTCCCCTCCTCACTAGGGAAAGAAGTGAAAGGATGTGGTGACCTTAGGTCTTTTCCTATGCACTCACATTTAGGGATGGCAATAACAAACTAACTCGCTGGTACTTAACCCGACTCGATAAACAATAGGGTCAGGTCTGGTTTTTAAAATAAAACCTAAAGCGGGTCCGGGTCGGGTCTAAGTTTTGTTAAGAATCTCATTTTAGCAAGACTAATAACACAATGTTGATTTATTATTTAATATTATTTATAATTTATTTCATTGTTAAATGTGAGTTTGTGTTTATGTTTGTGTTGGTGATTTCTGTGTTTGTGAGAGGATTTGTGTTGCTATTTGGGTTTGTGTTTTGGTTTTTTTTTTCTTTTTTATTCTTTTTTTATGATTGTGTCGGATTGGGCCATGGATTAGGCCCAAAAGTGGCTGGATGGGGCCCGCAGGGCAGGTTTGGGGCTAAGAAAAAAAACTCATTTATTAAACAAGCCAAGTTCAGGTAACGGGAGAGGGGCCTGTGAGTCGGTTCCAGGTATCAAAAAACCCATCCCGAACTTGACCTGTTACTATTCCTACTCACATTTTCCAAATAAAAGGGGTTAATGATTTTTTTAATTAAAAAAAAATCAATCTGAATAAATTTTTTTTTTACATGAAAAAGTGAATTGATGTGGTTTTAAATGTTTCCTTTTTTTTTTTTTTTTTTAAATGTTACCAATTTTTATAACTTAAATATATGATACATGACCTAGAGTCATATCGTTTTGTGCGTGCACCCACTCATGATGAATAAATTAAAGAATGAGTATATACTCTCAAAAAAAAAAAAAAAAAAACTTTAATTTATGGTTTTAATTTTTTATTTCATCATTTTATAATTTTTCATCACTATTTTATCAAATTCTCAATTTCAAAATGTGCAAAAATTCTTAAATGTATCTATATATATGCATGAATGCATGTGTTATATGCCTTAAAAAAACTATTTAATTTGACTAATTATTTATATTTTTTAATAAAAATTTTGTTTAATTTTAAATGCATCCATGCATTTGTATGGAGTTAGATGCTAGTTTAATATAAAAGTTACCAAAATTTATATATATATATATATATATATATATAAATTTTTTTCATAAACACTATACAATATGAAAGCTCGAAATTGTATGAAAACACAAGAGCTGTGTAGACCCCCAAATTAAAAATTACAGCTCGGTTGATTTTACTCTAACTTAAACTAAGTGTGGAGTAGAGTAAACACAAGCGATCAAACAATATAACTACTCTAAGCTACATTCATCAAATATCAACAATAAAATGAAAGTTAAAAGAGTTTGGAAGAAGGATGCAAACACAAGATAACACCTCAATGTGTTATCGAAGAGGAAACCTAAGAACTTGGCAAAAAACCTCTCTGCCGCCCTCCAAGCGGTAAATCGATCCACTAGAGAATAAGTTGGAGTACACGAATAACAAAAAGACCCTCCAAACCTAGTCTACCCAATGTACTTAAACCCTCCAAGCTCCTGCTACCAACTGACTTAACGAAGCCTTGTCTTCTCTAGCTCTCCGGATCACGCAATTCATCCCGATTTCATCCACCAAACAAATGGCTTCTTCCAATACTTCCCAGTAGCACCAAGACCTCACTTTACACTCAAAATTGGTGTAGTAAGTGTTTGGGCTATCAACCTCTCAAGGATTTGGATATGAAGAGGTAGGAGCTGAGGAAAACCACACAAGATTGTGTAGAGGATTGTGAGTATGACAATCTCTAACTCTCAAGGGTTATGACTAGGGTTTTCTCTCTAAAAAACACTCATTTCAATATGTGGGTAATGATGGTATATATAGTGTGGGTGAAGACATAGTGGAGCAAATATGCCAAAATAGCAAAACAGAATATTTCGTGGGTATCTTGCGAGAAGGCCTTACTCGCGAAATACTCGCAAAAACCAGTTGTCATGACTCTTCGCATTCCAGTCATGTGCTGTGCACATGGCTTCACTTCGTGGGAAGTCTTCTCGCGAGCTACCCGTGAAAACTCATTTGATCTTCAATGTTGTCTTGAGTCTTCACACTCTCTCTCACATACAACCCATACAATGAAATCCCACATAAAATATAGGGGACAAAAGATTGAATAAAATTACAATCAAATTTGGCACGGAATTAGAGCCAACACCAAATAGTTGTAAATCACAACTTTACAAAATAAGCTACCAAAAAAAACCAATCCCTAAACAAACACTAATATCATTTGAAGATATTGCTCATAATGGCAGATTATAGATGGTCATAAATAAAGCTCCATGATTTCACGGAGAGCCAATAACAAAAAGTGAAAGCAATACTATATTTGGCCAATCTAGGTGTAGTCCCTGTCCACATCACACACCATATAATTACACGGACAAAACCATCGTAATGGCCTTAAGATATTGGCTTAAAGGTTTTTAATTTAAGTTCTCATAAATCTCATTAAACCTTAAGAACTGTGCGTGCCCAAAATTTACCTTGATGGACAAGGCTAGTAATTAGGCTCACAATCTATTTGTATTATGGGCTTTGTGTTTCCTACTATGGGTAGTTCCTTACTAGACTACCAAATGACACCTCTCTGTTTTCACAAATTCTCTCCCTTTTCTTCTCTAAGTTACTCTCATCAACTTTCTCCTCGCTTCTTCCTCTATCTTTTCCACAGAATTGCCAACCCCTTCTTCTCATTCTATACTCCTATTTATAGCTTGAGATGGGTAAAGGCATTATGAATACTTTTTGATCTCACTCGTGTGGGTGGGGTCCAATCTAATTATTCCTGGTAAGAATATGCTCTATTGGGAATAGTGGTAATGGCATTGGAACTGGTTCCAACCCCCAAAAGACTTCTCGACAGCGATATTCCTAGAGGCAATACCAGGCTGCTGAGAACATAAGTTGTTCTGAGCAAGCACATTCCCGATCAAGTTATAATTGATCGGCATGGGCTTGCTTCTAATACGTTTAAGACAAGAGGACTCATTATGGTATTTAGGCTCAGATTGGACCTTGAAGTGTGTCCGGACCAAGGCCAAAGGTCCAATGGGCATGGGATCATGTATTGTACCATAAGGCCAGGGCCCAAGGTTCAATGGGCCTGGGATCATACCCCGTACAAGAACTATTAGACCAACTAATTGGGATTTATTCCAAATTTTCCATTGATAGTATATAGTTAGTGGAGTTTTATATTATAACAAGAAAGAATGTAAATTTGCTAGTGGATTTTTTTTTTTTTTTTTTTTTATATTGAAACTAAATTGAAAAGTCAAAAGTACCAAAATGTCTTAGAAGTTAGTACAGACAGCTATTTGTTGGTACACGTAATATTATCTATTGTCGTTACATGAAAACCCCTCTTTTATCCAACGTTTTGCTGCCAACTTCACCCCAGATAATAGAAACAAAATGGGGAGAGGAGAAGGGGGAAAGGCAACTATTCAAATCAAAAGAACCAAAAATTTTACAATTATAAGAGACCACCACATCAATTTGTGTTATTGGTAATTATAGGTTTACATTGCTAGTACAATGTAAACTAAAAGGTTTTCAATTGTATTAAATAGAAAGTCAAGGTAAAGTAGATTTAAGAGCCTCCTGTCTCATATATTTAAGAAACTCCACCACCCTTTCATGAGGGGGGAGTGCCTCCTTCACCACAGGTAACTTAATTAGTGTTGACAGCCAAGAAAATAGAAGGGGGGGTCTTTTCTGGGTCTATAAGCATCAGACCAAGGAATTCTTCCCATTGCCTTATAGGAGCCAAATGTAGATACTGATGATGCCAAAATCGTCAGTTAGGTCACTCGTTCAATTTGAAGTATTAGACAATCTTGTAAAACCTACAAGATAAAGGAGAGATAGATCAAAGAGACCACCAGATTGTGCCCGGTGGGGGAGCCTCCGATGCTTAAGTTAGTATTAGCCCATATATTTCGTATATAGATAATGTTTTGTAGTATTTTGTAGTAGTTTTTGACATACCTTAGCTAGTGAGACAGATTGTCCCTTTTATAGGTGACTTAGGTAGCTGTTATACATAAATTAGAGTGATTATTACCTTGATTGTAACGTTCTTTGTCTTGATGAGAGTTTAAGACCTTTGAAGGTCGTTATTGAATGTGTTGAGCGGTTATCTTTGATGGCCTACTAATGATGCAAGGTCGTCCATATTAATGATGCAAGGTCGTCATTAATGGATGACCTTAATAATTTTTCTAGACTCATCAGTTGCACCCCATTCCCAAGTTTGATTTTGATTTATGCTAGTCAGGCTTAGGGAATATTTTTGACTTGTTTAGATTTAGGTTTCTTTATCTTCAACTACTTTCTTCTTTAGGAATGTTAGTATTTCTATGACGACCTCTTAGTATCTACCTTTTGAAGGTCTTTTTGGACGTATGAGGGATCATAGCTTGAAAGAGAGCTAATTTCTTTGGATGACATGTGTGAGTTTTTAGTTTCCTCTTTGGATCCCTTCTGATAGATTTCAGACCCCTTAAAACACAACAATTGGATTAACCTAGTTTATTAGCCAAGTGATTAACTTAGTCAAATTATGCAAATCTAGGTTAACACAATCAAATAATCATATCAAGATATAAAGTAGCGGAAATATAAATAACACAATGATATGATCACCTAGGAAACCACACAGTAAAAACTTGGGGAGGATTTGACCTAGCTATCCTCAAGGTAAACTGAATCCACTATACAAAAGAATCGAAGTTCATACAAAAGGACTTACAAGCTCCCCGCTTGACTTCCTAATGCTACCCACCAGTAGAACTTACTGACACGACCACGTGCAAGCTCCGAATCCATGGACTCCTTCTTTCTTGGATTCTCCAATTAGCTACAAGCACCCACGCTTGTTATTCTTTAAGCTCCAATGGCAGCAACCGAGTTGATCATCAAGATGTCGATATTATCTCTACTTTGAAAACCCTAAGTTTATGTGAAGGAAAGCTCCTCAATGATCTCACAAGAGATTCACACAAACCGCAATGTATGAGCAACAATACAACAAGAGCAACACGTAAAAACATGGCTAGGGTTTTGCCTTTTATACCTAGGGCAAAAACATAAAAACCAAAACGTTTAATGAGGTAGGGCTGAGTTGGAAAATTCTGCAAAAAAACATTCTGGCCGACTTTCAATCTATCGAGTCTAACTTTCGAGCCAGGCCGAAATGCACCAATGCATCTGCAGCCTCTCGATTCCAACTTTACATAAAATATATAACTTTGAGCAAGCCTAAACAAGACTAAACATATTGTTTTGATCATGATTTGCCAATATTACACATTAGAGTTCTAAATACACAAATTCCTAAATCTTTAGAATCTAACATACTCCCCCTTTGGCAATCCGTGACAAAACACAAATTAAAAGCTCAAAGTTTACAAGTAAAAGCCCTTTACAAAAAAATAGTGCTCATAAACACAAATTCAATCCTAACTACTATCCATCAGTTGCAAGTGTAGACAGCAGCTCAATTGAATCAACCTGTATATTCCTGAAACACTCAACAAACGCATAAACATATGTGTGACAAAAAACAGTAAATAAACAGGTATAACATTCTTGTATGATTCACACAACACATAATAAAGACATATATATATGAACAACTCATAAATATAAATCAATAAGCAGTGAATCACTAGAAACAAGAATCACATATAACAAACTAAATGTATCTCCCCCTAACATGAATAGCCCCAAAAATGATATACAAAGTGAAGCACCTAGACACAATCTAAAACTCCACTAGCTCCTCAAAACAAAAACAAAAAATCTCCCACATCAAAAACTCCTCTACAAGTGTCAAAACTCTACTAAAAGTGTCAAAACTCTACTCCCCCTTTTTGTGACGGAATGCCAAAGGGCAATCATAAGCCATCATCAAAAGGAGGTGGTGAGGGTGAATGAAGATGCGCCAAGTCGGCTCATAGAGCACGTATCTCATCAAGTAAGTCCACCAAAACTGATTATGAGCCGCCTAAACGGTCATGATAGTCTCTAAGGTACGACGTACATCAAAGTCATCCGAAGGAGGTAGAGGAACATCAGTAGCAGCAGCAGCATCACCAACAGGATCAGGAACATCCTCACCAGCAAGACCTGTAGAAGAAGAGGGATGAGGTGCGGTACCAGAAGGCTCAGACCTAGGGTGTTTAGAGCCAACTCGAAGGTAAGTAGCCCTCTATCTAAGAAAAGACGCACCTATAGGAGCAATAACATGTACGGGCTCAGAAGAAGGAAAACCACCAAGATCAAGATATAACAAAATCCTATGAATAAAAATAGGATGGACAAGAGCATGAAAAGAAGATGAACTCCTATAAACATCGTTCAAAGAACGAAGAAACAAATGAGGAAAGCTAATAGGAGCATCTGTAACCAGAGCATATAAAAAGACACACCGCTCGAGGGGAATGGTGTGAAGATGAGAAATGGGCCAAATAGAATGACATGCTATCCTAAAGAAGAGACAGTGCAACTCAAATAGCTCAGCAGAGGTGATCCTAGGATCAGAACCCCACTGAATAGAAGACCCAATGATGTAAGACATGACATCACTCAATAAAGGAGACTCATCATAAGGGTAGATTGGATGCTGGACCAAAGGTACCCTTAGAGCATCAGCCACTACCGTAGGAGTAATGATGTACTCTACGCCTCGTATCCAAATCTTTACCAAAGTGTTGGAATCATAGACGCGGATAGAGATGTTCAAAAAGAACTCTCTAATCAGGATAGCTGGAGGAGGAGGATCAGAAATATCCAACAGAGGTAACCAGCCCCGACACTCAAAATTTGCCCTAATGGCAGGATCAAGCTCATCTAAAAGAACAGTTCACTCAGACCAAATCTTTCTCCTAAGGTTCAGCTTATCATAAATCTCTTGATTTTTCTCACTCGGAAACTTCTCTCGGTCAAAAGAAGGTGGGGAAAGAGTAAGTAAGGGAATAGACCTATAAGCCCTAGTCTTCCTAGGCATAGTGCTAAGGAAAGGACAAAGACACAAAGAGAAAACCAAAAGAATACAAAAAAAACAAAAACAAAACCAAGATCAGACTACAAGTTAGCACAAAAGAATATAGAACAAAAATCTATATGATGCATGAACAATTACAATGTCATGATGCATGTACTAACGCAGTAAACAAAGCTCAAATTAAGTTTGATTGCACAAAATTGGCTTGAGCACAGAGTTTCTAACAAAAACCCTAAAAATTTGAAAAACCACTTGAATGTTTTGGAAGCAAATTGATGAATTGATCATCACACATAATTGAAAACAGATTAGAATGACAAATTTCACCAAAACAACAAGCCAATTTTATCAATTTAAACCCAATTGAACAAAATCTCCAATTCGGATCAATCACAAACCCTAGAATTTTCAATTTTTCACAAAACTCAAAATTGATCAAATTAACAAGCAAAGATCATGTTAATAACATCATAGGAACAAAACCTATTGATCAATTTCATAAAAAATGGATTGAATCATCAAAAACCCCAAAATGCATAGGTTCAAAAATCCCAAATTAAAATGCATGAAATGTGAAAATAAAATAAAAAAGAAGAGTAAAATAGACATACCAGCTCAAGGAGAGCGAAAACTTGCAAAAATTTTGGAAGAAAACGACAAAAAATTCGTTGTGGTGCCTTGCCGAGTCGGAGAGAGAAGAGAAAAGTTTGAAACTTTTTGAAAAGTGACTTTGAAAAAGTCAGATCTGAGTTTTAAAAAAACTTGATTCACGATATTCGATTGATCGAAAATTACATACAATCAATCGAATCAATCCGAGAATTCTAAAAGAATTTTAAGCAAATTTTGATCGATCGAAAAACAGATTGGATCGATCGAAACAGACAGTGGCTCACAACATTTTGAGAAAAATTACAGTTTTGAAAAACAACAACCACATTTTGAAAACAACTCCTCAAAGCATTAAAATTGATGAAACAAAATGCATGAGTATGAGATGGAATGCTTTTTCAAAAAAAATTTAATCCCAGTTTCTCCAAAGAAAATTTCAGCCATTCTCCCTTTAAATTCTCAAGCAAAAAAAAATGTTTTACACAATACTCAAGGTATTTTCAAACTTAGTCGGTCAAACCAAAAACACACACAATAACATGTACAGTGTTTAGCAAAGAGTAACTTGTGTAGTGTGTGCAACTAGCAAAAGCTTGAGATACATGTGAGGTGATATGTGAATAACAATCAATCACAAAGTCTACAAAATTCATCACATAGAATTCAAAAGAGACTATCACCTAAAGAGTTACATCATATAACTCTCACATCTCCTAGAACAAACATTGCAATCATGTAAGTTTCTTGAATTTTGCCCCATAATTAGATGAATTTGGCATCAAGCCTAATAATACACACCAGTTTTAATTATGTGAATTGGCATCAAGCCTAATAGTACACACCAGTTTTAATTATTAAGCAATTAATCGAGGCTACACCTTATGTTCTTTTTGTTCTCGAGCACAAAATCTTATGATATGCACTAAGGTATTCATGATTGGTTAGTGAACAGTGGTGAGATGGTTATTTATGCCTTTCTCAAAAGGATCAAGTCCGACAGTCAAATAACATGTGACTTCAAGATTAAGACAAAGTGATAAAAACCATAAACATCTTTCTCACACAACATGCACTACAAAGCTTCAACTAGTAAAGTGCAATAAATAAGCTCATCAAAACTAAACAAGGTACACAAGACATGTTATGTGTAAATAAATTGACCAACCTTATTTTCAAAGACCAAGAAAAATAGTGCCAAGCACAATTTGCTTTTCTCCTTTTTTTTAAAAAAAAAAAAAGAGAAAAAAAATAAATCCTAGAATGAAATGCATGAATGTTATGCAATGCAAATCCTAGAAACAAAAAAAAAAACAAAAAACAAAAAACAAAAATCAAAGAACAATGGTCACAAAGAAATGAGCAATGAAGCACAAGATCATGTCAAAAAGACTCAATTAGATCGAGTTTTTTGCATCCAAAACCTTTTAGATGCACCACGAGTATTGGAGTTCCTATTCACATTCGAGTGATTTCCAACTCCAGGATTGGAATAAAGGTTCAATGCCTTTACCAATTCACCAATGAGTGCCATAGGATCTTGTGCTTGAAGCACAGACACTTTTGGTTTGTTTGCTCTCTTAGCAGCTTGAAGCTTATAACAGTTAGGACGAATGTGTCCAGACTTTCCACAAAAATGACAAACCCAAGCAGGTTTACCATGCATCTTGTCCTTAGAAAATGTAGATTCCTTAGGTTTAGACTCTCCTAGATCAACCCTAATCTTCCTAGAGGGTGAAACTTCTATAGGTTTGACAACCTCACTCATAGGGGGTTTGATAGTTTCACTCACAACCTCACTCACGGAAGGTTCAGAAGAAGATGAAGGAACAAAGTTCGTGGAATGTGGTGCAGACACAGAGATGCTTTCAACATAACCTAAACCAAATTTGTCAGAAGGATACTTTTGAACATTCAACATTTGATCAAGTTTAAAACTAGCAGATCTAGCAACAGATAAATCATGTTCCAAAGTTTTAACTTTATCAAGTAAGAGCATGTTCTCAGATTTCACATGGTTCAAAAGATCATTAGCATCAAATAATTTAACAAGCAAATTTTTCTTTTCAAGCTCAAGAGATTCAATTTTCTTCAGGCCAAGTTCAACATTCATAGCATCCTTTGCAGCAACTTTGCAAAGTTTATTATAGGCCTCTTGAAGATCTGCATCCTCAGAGAGTTCCCCATCAGAAGAGTTCTCTTCAACAGATACACTTTCATTGACTACAGCAGTAGCAATGAAAGCAATGAAGTTTCCATCCTCGTCACATCCAGACTCATCATCAGAAACCTCATTATCACTAAGAGTTACAACCATAGCTTTACCCTTAGACCTCAAGAATATAGGACATTCAGATTTAACATGACCATACCCTTAACAACCAAAACACTGAGCACCCAAAAAATTGTTTGAAGATTGACCAACTTTTTCTCTAGGTTTTTCAAAGTTATTAACCTTAGTGGGATCATTCTTCCTAAAGTTTCTAGGTTCAGCAGTGTTTGTACCTCTTACCTTTCTGTTGTTATTTCTAAGAAAGTTTTTAAAGTTCTTGGCAAGGTACGCAATCTCTATAGCAGAGAGCTCATCATCAAATTCACCAACATCAACATCATCAACAGACTTAAGAGCCATTGATTTGGATTTGTTTGCTTTGGGTAGGTCTGACTCATAGGACTGAAGAGATCCTACAAGCTCATCAACAGGGATGGAGTCCACATCCTTACTCTCAGTAATGGCAGTCACTTTGGGTCTAAAGTCTCCAGTTAAAGATCTAAGAATCTTCCTAACAATTTTAGGTTGATCATAGATTTCACCCAAATTAAATGCAGAATTAACAATATCATTCAATTTAGCATAGAATTTATCAAAAGATTCATCATCAGACATTCTAATGCTTTCAAATCTAGAAGTTAATTGTTGCAATTTATTGATCTTAACTGCCTTTGTGCCTTCATGCACAGTCTGGAGGATTTTCCAAGCAGTATGAGCAACCTCAACATTTGAGATTCTCTTAAATTCCTCCATAGAAACAGCATTAAAGATGGCACTCATAGCTTTGCTATTGAACCTAGCTGCTTCTTTTTGAGAAGTTTACCACTCACTCACAGGAGTAGTGGGCTTCTCCCATCCGTACTCAACGGAATTCCAAACCCTCTCATCAATAGATTTCAGAAATGCTTTCATCCTTACTTTCCAATAAGCATAGTTATTCCCATCAAAGTGATGAGAAACAACAAGAATGTCCATGTTCCATGACAACAGTGGTCAAGGATCAGCTCAGAGATCAAAAAATCTCAAACAAGAGAGCTACCCGCTCTGATACCACTTGATAGGTTTAGACCCCTTAAAACACAACAATTGGATTAACTTAGTTTATTAACCAAGTGATTAACTTAGTCAAATTATGCAAATCTAGGTTAACACAATCAAATAATCATATCAAGATATAAAGCAACGAAAATATAAATAACACAATGATATGATCACCCAGGAAACCACACAGTAAAAACCTGAGGAGGATCTGACCTAGCTATCCTCAAGGTAAACTGAATCCACTATACAAAAGAATCGAAGTTCATACAAAAGGACTTACAAGCTCCCCGCTTGACTTCCTAATGCTACCCACCAGTAAAACTTACTGACATGACCACGTGCAAACTCCGAATCCACGGACTCCTTCTTTCTTGGATTCTCCAATCAGCAACAAGCACCCACGCTTGTTATTCTTTAAGCTCCAATGGCAGCAACCGAGTTGATCATCAAGTTGTTGATATTATCTCTACCTTGAAAACCCTAAGTTTATGTGAAGGAAAGCTCCTCAATGATCTCACAAGAGATTCACACAAATCGCAATGTATGAGCAACAATACAACAAGAGCAACTCGTAAAAACGTGGTTAGGGTTTTGTCTTTTATACCCAGGGCAAAAACATAAAACCCAAAATGTTTAATAAGGTAGGGCTGAGTTGAAAAATTCTGCAGAAAAAAATTCTGGCCGACTTTCGATCGATCGAGTCTAACTTTCGATCGATCGAGCCAGGCCGAAATGCACCAATGCATCTGCAGCCTCTTGATTCCAACTTTACATAAAATATATAACTTTGAGCAAGCCTAAACAAGACTAAACGTATTGTTTTGATCATGGTTTGCCAATATTACACATAGAGTTCTAAATACACAAATTCCTAAATCTTTAGAACCTAACATATTCATCATTCTTTTGCACAATTTCATTCTATCAATTAAATTTTAATGCTAAAGTGTTTATATTACCTTGGCCGTGCCATTTGTTGTTTTGACAATAAGGCTTTAGGGAAGACTTGATGTTTTCCATTATTGTTCGTCAAGTGATTGCATTTTGTGGAAGGAGAAAGTTAAAGCTTTGATTAAGAAGTTATTAACGATGCAGAAGGACGAGCGGCTCTAGTCGACCAATCAGAAGATCAAGACCATGGCTGCCAAGGCCGTCCAAGCGTTCCAGCTCACTAAAGAATACAATACTGTTTTGTTCAACTAGTACTGAAAGGCTTTGAACTGCTGAGGAGCTACTCGGTGAAGCATGGTCCGGGGGTTGATTTGGAGAACCTGGACTTTGAGTCCATAAAGAAAAGGAGGCTGATGAAGTTGCTCAAACTATGATGCTTGTCTTCCATTAATTGCTACATGAACTTTTTGTTTTTTGTTTGACCTTTACCATATGGTCTACCTCCCTTAGCCTTGTCAAAGTGATCCATATCCTTTTAGGGGTCGTACCACTTAGCTTGTCTTTTCAAGTAATTTATATTCATTTAAGGAATTTTATCACTTAGCTATTTTTAAGTGATATACATCCATTTAAGGAATTTTATCACTTGGTTTCATTAGTGATTTACATCCATTTAAGAAATTTTATCACTCGTCTTCGTTGGTGATTTACATCTATTTAAGGAATTTTATCACTTGGCTTTGTCAGTGATTTACATCCATTTAAGGAATTTTATCACTTGGCTTTGTTAGTGATTTACATCCATTTAAGGAATTTTATCACTTAACCATTTTTGGGTGATTTACATCAATTTAAGGAATTTTATCACTTGGCTTCGTCATGTGATTTACATCTGTTAGATTAGGGAATTTTATCACTTGGCCTCGTCATGTGATTTACATCCCTTAGATTAGGGAATCTTATCACTGGCCTCAATAATACTTGCTACATTTTGTTAGAAATAATAATATCCAAATAGGTAAATTGCATATTGTACTATAATAGATATCTTTTGATGAAGTGCATTCTATATGAATCATAGAGAAGTATTCTATGATATAATAAAATTGAAGCTATTTGACTATATACTTCTTTAAACTGGTCTTTGTTAGGTGCTTGCACCGTGTATAGTTTTTAGAGCAATTTAAAAAGATTTTGGGGAGTTAGTAGAGATAGCGGAAATTTATTGAGACTTAAATTCATGTCTATACTGTGAACACGATCATCTAGAACTTCTCAGATTCATGACAAGGAGACATATGCTACTAATAATATAGTCATATTGCCCGTGATAATTGTCACAATTTTATTGCAATATTTTCCATATATGCATACTTGTAATGATCATGCAAGCTTGATATGCACTTAATTCTAATAAGATAATATTTGGCATGGTTAATTAAAGAGAAAGAAATAAATGAGTTACCTCGACAAGAGACCTTAAATCACGATACTATTGTGTACGTACCTCAATCTTTTCATTGTTGTAGTCCTCTTGACAAGTTTTAAGATCTCTTTTGTTAAACTTAACATGCTATTTCATATTTGAGGCTTAGATCTTTTTTGCTTCATTCTTTTGTATGTGACTAGACCACATTATTGCCCCCGTTCAAACATGAAAGTGCAATTCTTGTTGTTGGATGATGACCAAAAGAATGGACTGTCATGGTTTGTACCTGTATGTTTGTTCCTTTGGGCTTAATCTTAGTCCCAAATGAAACCTTCATAAAATTTCATGTCTAATTCATTAGAACAAAATTTAGAAACTTATAGAGCAATGCCTATCAATATGAAAAAATAGAGATGAGGCAATATGTTCATGATAGAACATTATGTATAAACTTATAGAGTGGTCCCAAAAAAGCACTACTACTCTTCAAAATAATTGAGTAGAATGAAAGAAATAATTAGCTTGATAAATTATTTCATAGTGCAGGGTGATAGCAATTCAATTTTGGAGAAATAAATTTTGAAAATACCATCATCTTTAGGTGTGATATTTTCAAGATATGAAATTCCATAATCAATTTTTATGTTTCTAAATTTCTTTCAAAAGAAAATCTACCGATAATAAATAGGTATATATTGACGCTGAGGTAGCTACTAGTAAACAACATATAGGCTATTTACGAGAAACTTGTGTCTTATTTTACCTTCGTCAATTATATAGCATAACTTATACTTACAAGGATGGCAACCTTATGAAATGATAAGAGAAGGTCATGATATGGCTGCATATAATTCATGGAAGTACATCAATGCACACAAATAAGGGAATAAATTCTAGTATTCCAGCCTGAATGACGCGCACATTGGTTGCCAAGTCCTTTTTTGTAGGAATAGCCTACTAATTTGGTTTACATGTTAAAATATATCCACTTAACCATATATAAAAATTTATCATCTCATTTGCTTTCTTTTTATGAAAAATGTTTCCTTCATTGGTTGACTATGAAATCTGTCAACAAATGTTTAACCACATAGCATACGATTGTCTAACTCTTAGCCCTTAACCTAGAAATCATTTAAACAATAGCAACTATGGTGGGGCAATAATAAGTGTCGCAAAACCGATCCATAAATATGGCGCTAAAAGGAGGGTGAGATATCTAATATCTTTCCCCATAGTGTGGTTTGAAATAATTTTAGATTTTGCTCTAAATTTTTTTTTTAATCAAAATTTGCTCTATTCTAAGCAAGTAATGCTATAAAATAAATGAGAGGAGTAAAGACCTAACCTGGCAAGAAAACCTCTACAACATTCTCAACAGTTGTGCCTACGCCATGACCTTTTTCTACCGGATGATTTTTCTTATGTCGAGCCTTTTGTTGATCCATTTTGTCAAGCTTTACTAGGCCCATTTTGCTCCAAAAAATACTAATAAATTAATAATCTTGATTGTTCTCAAATGATGAGCTTAATATAGAGTACATGTTATTCAAGTCAAAATATACATTTGGCTAACTGCTTTAAGGAGCATTCACAGTGTCCTTAACTAATTTTTGTTTAATAGAATCGCGTGGAAATAATTTGATACTATTTAGTATTTAGAGACAGTAAGCTCTGCTTGTATATCATATATGTGAGTAAGTACTTACACAGGTGATGTTACTAGTGCGAGCATAAAATAAAAACATTGTACCTGTATAGCTACTTCTACTGAATCATACATATGGATTGTGACACCATGAGAGTCCCACATTTTTCCCTTTGAATGCTCGAAGGTATGGTCAGGTATAGAGGGAATCATTTAAATTTTCCATTCTCAAAGTCAGAGCAACATATATTTACACATGGAAAAGTTTGAATAGTAAATTTTGTTCATTCTTTTGTGGAACAATTCAAGATACAAAATTTCATAATATTTTAAAAATGATTTATGTTTAACTATTGCGGTTCTCTGGGTCTTTCAACCTCAATCCCACCTTGCATTCACTTTGAAAATTATTCTGTGTGCAAGGCCGAATATGCCATTCATGCATTTTATTCCTAAAGGTTTCTTTTAAATCTTTTCAGAATTATTTCTTGAAAAACAAAGTTCCATTAACCAACTGATGGACTAATAACTCATGCATAACTGTAGAGCATTCTAACCATGTTATGCATTTTCTACTATACTTTTGCTACCAATAAATACACATATAAATTTGGAGGATGGCCTTATTATGTTGTGGCTATATTACCCGTGAATATCGACCAAGATATTATCAATTTACCATTTATTTTTCTTCTTTAGTGTACCATTAATCTAATACCATAAAGGGACACAAATAGTCTATTTTTGTTTTAGTTATAGCACAAAATATAATAAGACCCTTTAAAAAAAGCCATAATTTGGATATTAAGGCCATAATATATAACTTATATTTAGCTTTAATGACAAGGATCTCAAAGAGACCGGTGTGAGTGTGACTTCTTAGCCATTGATTTTCTTCGAAGCGTTTAGGCTATAGCAATTAAGGAATTAATTACCCTTGGCTTCAACACATACCCAATACTGATTGGGTTTAGACTTTCTTTCCTTGTTTTAAACTTAATTTCATGTTTAAAATTAGGATTCTAAATTTGGCAAGACAATAAAATTTGACTTTTGCCTCTAAACGTCCAAAATTATAATTTTGGTAAGATAATACGTTTTCCCTAATGTTCAAGCATTGAGATTTATTACCTCTTGCAAGGCAGTAATATATTGACTTCATCTTTCCTATTTAAGCAAGATACGATTAGGAAAAAAGAGGTGATAACTAGCATGTGGTACCATACATGTGTCAATATGAACATAGTTGAATTATGTGCCAAACAAGCGTGTCTATCATCAGGCATGCAACTGAACAATACATGTGAAATTGTGAATGATTAAAATGGGATTTGCACCACATTGGGTTGCCTGTATTTATCTTAAGCAACAGGTATATATTCATATATATATGTGTGTGTGTGTGTGTGTGTGTGTGTGTGTGCACAATAAGTCTCATCAATTGTAGCTTAAAATTTTTTATTTTATATATTGTTATTTTATAAAGCTTTTAGCTGAGACTATGATTCCCATTCCTCCCATATATATCACCATATATAGCAACTTCGGTATGATCAAATTGAGATCTAAAATAAATATAGAAAAACAAAGTTGTGATTTGGGACTACCATTAATATGGTTGACCTATTTGGAGTAATCTAGGAATTTAAAATTGTAGGCAAACATAATAGTATCACATAGAAAAATAACTTTATGGAGAATAACACCTTAAACATACTCAAAGAAAGGTTCAGTGGGTTAGGCCATGTATCTTTGGGGCGATTTTATCTTTGCTCTTCTTTTTTCTTTTTCTTTTTCTTTTTTGAATAAAGGTATAAGAATTACCTTGGGTTCTTGACGTGAACCATCTTGTTTGTGGCTAGGATCATCGACCCACAGTAATACGATGACATTTTTTGCCATATCACGTCGAGGTGATTTGATTTGGCCTCCAAATTTTGTGTGCTCGTCCCTTTGGTTGGAAGATACTGCAAGACTGCTTTTGTCGCGGGTAGATCTGCGTCTATTAGAGGATCTTTACTCCACATTCCATCTAGCTGACTGAGACTGACTACGGTATCATGGTGTTCATATCTTTTGAATGAACTAAGTGACCCTTTGTTACAGGAAGAGAACAATGACTTGTCTTTTCCCATAGATGGCACCAAACTGATGATGCCAAAATCATTAGTTAGGTCACTCATTCAATCTGAAGCATTAGAAGATCTTGTAGAACCTGCAAGATAAAGAAGAGATAGATCCAAGAGACCACCGGGTTGTGCTTAGTGGGAGAACCTCCGGTTTTCCATTAACAAGTACAGAACCTCCTTATAGATAGGGTTGTACTTGAGCTGCACTAAAGCTTCTGTTCTTCAAATCTTCTTCCACGTACTCATACTGTATACCGTTAATTTCAAGGGCCAGTTTCACAAGTCTAACGAAAGGACTAACCCACGTTCCATGCAGCCTCAGTTTGTTTTCCTCCGCCATCTCTCTTTCTCTCTATTGATATTGAGATTCAAATTGCAATGGAAGCCTTGTTTATAGTTGTTTGTCACCTTCCCCAGCTAGCTCTAGTCAACTTTCTTGTATAAAACGAATAATTAATAAAGAAACCACAATGGTTCGTCGGTTCGTCATGGATTACATCGGTCACTAGTCCCCTTTTTTTTTTTTTGGCCATTCACATTTGTCACCACTAGTCAGTAGCCTAATAGTTATACAACTTTTTTTTTTTTTTTTTTTAAGTTAAGTCATACAACTATTTTATACACGACAGTACGTAGGCTGAAGCATAGAAGCAAATAATGCAATCACCTAAATCTCCCAAATAAAAAAATGCCCCATTTTTATAATATATATATATATAAAATACTTATTTGTATATTTTATTTTAAAAAAATTAAGTCTTTTTAATGGTCAATAGAATGAAATAAAAAGGGTCCGTATCCTAAAATATAAAAGATTAAAAAAATAAAAAATAAAAAATAAAAAGAGGCTCTACAGTACGCTGCACAACACCACACGCATAGCTGATAGCAGTAACGCACTGCCCATAGCTTACTAGCACACACAGCTACATGACCCATGACCCCACGTGCTAAAACTAACTTCCCTAAGAAACTAACACACCCATTGTAGCATGAATAGTCTTTTTTTACTTTATTATAAGTTATCATACCAATTAATAAAATCTTATTTAAGGTCTACTAAAATTAAGTTAATTAGCCATCTTATTAATTAAAAAAGAAATGTTAGAGGAATTTTTAAAAAAAAACTTAATTAGTAATTTTACATCTCAAAAAGCAAGAAAAATTGAATTTAAATAAAAAATAAAAAAATTCAATAAATATTATTTAATTAATATTTAAATATAAAAGAAGTCCACTTAAAATTTTCGCCTTAAGCCCCCAAAGCTGTTAAGCCGACCCTGTTATACACACAGTGACTTTGTAACAATATATCTATATTGTAGACGCCCAGCCTCGATCGGGGCAGAAAATCGCCGCTGTGGGCCTTTGTTCGACCACCCGCCGTGGCAACGCTCTTGCGCGAGCGGAGGCCCATTGGAGGCCCTTCCCGAGTGAATGGTGCTGCTAGTGTGTGCATGTGTGGTGTGTGGCGTGGTTTGCACAAGGCTTCGGGTGCTCTCTCTCTCTCTCGGTGGAGGAAGGTAGGTCTACCAATCTGGACCAAATTAAGAGATTACCAAAGGTAAATGGAGTCATCACCAATCATTAGGTTTTTCTAAGGTGTGATTGGTCACCTATTTCTAGTTAATTTTATTACCAATCCTAAGCTAAGAAAAATGGCATTTTTCCTAATCTAATATGGATGGCAAAAAATCTTGATTCTTAGGTTCGAAAGTTTGGTTACGTGTGGGGAAGGTGATAGGCACCCCACAACGCCTGTCCAAGGACAGTCCTTTGTTTTGATAAAACCTTAATTTTCGGAGATTGGCAATAAAAAAAATAATTTTAGCATTGGCTTTCGAGGCTTTGCATGTGTGGGGGCTTTGAGGTTTGGCTTTTGAATGGGTGTGGTCCCAATCTATGATTTCCTAAGGCATTCAAGCAAAGTGCCAGATTTTCGCAGCAAAAATCCAGCAACATGTCACCTTACCTTCACAGCGGAAATTAGGCATCACTTTGCCTTAGGTGACACGGACTGTAACAATCACACCGAAAGGGGGTGAGCAGGTATATATATACATACATCATACATAATGCAAGCACACAGAACAGGCAAGTAAATGCCTACATCCCTAGAGCATGGCCAAAACATAAGTGCAGGAAAATAAACAGGGGTCGACATACTCTAGAGATCAGGACGAATGGTACATGGCATGATATACTTAATATAACCCATCTAAAAGAGAAAATGAGGAGGAAGGAAGGGGTTTTTAAGAGTACAAAACCATAAGGGAAAGGCTAAACTCCTAAATCTACTGAACATCGCTGCTTGGCTTATATCAATATGCTTGCACCCTCGCCTTTTTTGCTTGCACCTGGGAGACTGTACCCTAGCTTCAAGCGTCCTCACTCCATGTGTGTATATGAAAAGGCAAAAACAAGAAACCAGCAGATGATCAATGGAAGGAAAAGATGCAAAGCATATGAAAAGGCATAAAGTGGATAAGCATGATAGGCATGGCAAGTAAAGAAGCAAGAAAGCAAGCAAACAAGCAAAAAGGCAAGCAAGCAAACAAAGGGTGGTGTCCACGAGGGACAAATGTAGGTTTGGATCGAATGTCCATAGCTTCATTGTGTTGAAGCATGGACAACACTCTAGCAAGCAAGACTTATGCATGGACATGTAAGCAAGCTTGTAAAGATGCGTAGAAAGCCAATGGGTGGCACAAACAAGCATGGTAAGCATAGCATCGCGCGGAGCGGAAAAAGGGGAGGGTACGCACGAAACGACCCAGCATCCGAAGACGCATCCCAAGTGGTTACACCCAAACAAGGCCTCATGGGCATCGGATGTAACCAAACAAGATCAAGCCCACGAAGGGTGTCAAACGTGACAAGGCCTAGAACAAGAAAGGCTAGACGAGCATAAAGCATAGAAGCAAGCAAGCATAGACATGCAAATAAGAATGATCCAAACCCTTTGATGTGGGCCAAGTTGTGCGAACAGTGACAAAGACCATAGGGTCTAGATCGAGTCCAAACCAATAGGCCAAAACACAAGAAAGAAAGACAAAGCAACAAAAAGGCTACAATAGCACATGGCATGACAAACATAGCCTAGGTCTAGGCGCACAAACATGGCATGGAGCACACAAACACATGGAAGATAGCATAAAACATGTAGAGAACATAGATCTAAGCACACAAGTATGTGGAGACATAGATCTAAACATATAGGCATGTGAACATGTAGAAACTTAACACATAGACATGAAAGAGCATGGATCCAAGCATATAAGCATGTGATGACAAGGATCTAACCATATAGCATGGAAATAAACACATGAAACACATAGATCCAAGCAAGGCATAGCCAACAACATCATACAAGCATGTGAGCATGTAACCCTAACATCAACCTAGAACAAAAAGAGGCGCAAAACATAGGAAAACATGGCATAGAGCCTAAAGCATGTAGATCTAAACATATAAGCATGTAAGGATGTAGATCTAAGTATGAAACATGGCAAAAAGCATAAAAGCAAAGAGACTTAAGCTAGAAACACAAATAAAGCAAGAAACATGCTAGAAAAAGCAATAAATCAAGTTATCAAGGCATAAAAGAGCAAAATAAATGCAAGAAAAAGATTTAGAAGGTTAGGGGTGTGGATGGTAGCTAGAAAGCTATATCCACACCCCTAAACCCCAAATCCAAGATGTAGAACAAAGGAGAAGAAGATTGGATATAAGAACAATATCTTGTGTTTTTGGTGAAAAGAGAAGAATCAAGAAGCTTTGATGTGTTTTTTGGGGGGTTTTTTGTGTTTTTTGGGTTTGAGAGAGGGGAATAACATGTAGAAAAACCGGGCAGAGAGCAAAACTCAAAAAAAAATGATCCTCCCTAGTCTGAAGGGTGCTTAGGGCATTTTATAGTCTCGGCACAAATTTCGATGTAGAGACCCTTGTAGGGCCGCCACCTACAAACTTTCTCGAATTGGTTTGATCTTGACATGTCTAAAAGGTCTTGACTTCCTGTTTCTAAAAAGGTATGGATCTTGAAAATCCAACGGTCAGATCAAATGTTATGGCTTTCGAAAATTAATGGTGCATCGATTGGTGCGTTATCCTAGTTTTCATGACATCTCGACCATTCTATCTCTGATTTTGACCAATGAACAGTCATTAGAATAAGAATTTGATAATCTTCGTAATGGCATTGGTTTCAACCCGTTCTGGCAGCCGGATCAAAATTAGGGTTTTGAGCCCACCCAAGATCGACTTCGGGTCAAACTTGTTCGAAGTTATTAAAAATCTCCAAGAAGCTTGAGTTTGATGTAAAACTATGAAAAATATTGTTTTGTAGAGGCATTTTGGTCATTTTAGCTAAAAGAGGCACTTCAAGTGCTTCGATGCCCGAATGGGTTACGCCACATCATTCTATATGTTCTCAAGACCCCACAGAGAGAAAATGATTTTTTTTTTGGGTTTTCAAGGTCTGGCACGCAAATTAAGGACGGACAAAATACAGTATCAACATATATATATATATATATATATATATGGCCATGAAGGATTATCAAAAAATATGTATGTGGGCATGAAGAACAAAATGGTGAAAGCAAGTTGGGCCTAGCCCAAGGAGTGTGCCAACCCAACTTCCTATCCTTGGTCAGTATAACCTAAGATGACTTGGAAAATGAGCTTATATCGCCAAACCTGGATCATTCGAGGAAGTTCCTTGGACGTGGACCACCCAAAAAGAATGAGATAAGGCCCACATCAGGCTAGGAAGCATGAACCAAGGGAAGCTACAATAGCAAGTGTGGATAAGGGGGGAGGAAGACTTTCCATGGAAGCATTCATCACCTTCGCATTGAATGCATTGCACCAACTGTGTCAATCGCGTTAATGGCTAAATAACACCTGAACAGTGTTAAGACTGCCTGTAGTTCACTAAACACTTCCACCAAAGGAGGGATGGGATAAGTATCTAGTGAAAGATTAACCATCCTCCATGTGAAAGGTTAGGATGAAAAGGAGACCATTGTAAAAGGGGGATGGATCCCAATGAACAGGGATCGAAAAACAAAGGGTGAAAGAGAGAAACACCGTAACCTGCAATATCCCAAGTGTAAAAGGCATCCTTGGTTGATTGAGGAAATATAAATATATCTGTTTATATTCATTTTTACTTGTTAATCACTACTTCTTCTCATGTGGGCCCATTTCTTAACTTTAGCCTTGTTAGATAAGGACCCAAGTGTTGGTCCACTTTCCCATCTCTACAAATTAATTATGGTGGGCTCTCATTCCAAGCTCATTCTTTCTTTTTAAGCCCTTTCTGGCTATTTTTGCCCATACAAGACTAAACAAAAAATTGAAAAGGGAAGTTGTTCTCACATTTTTCTAGTCCAACTAGGGTCAGACTCATGGTTAAACCAATAATGTCATAAATAAATAATTAATAGTTATATAATTATAAATAGTAAATAAAAATATAATAATTCATATATTTAAAAATAGATTATACATAAGAAAATATAAACAATTTGAAGTAAGTTTCCATATCTTATATCCAAAAATTGGAAAAGAATGCAACTTAAAAATAACTTGAATAACTTTTTTTTTTAAATAATCACAATAGAGCTTAACTTTTTGTCATCTTCTCCAATATAATAGAGAATAAATGGATTTAATTAACCTCTCTTGCAAAAATTAATAGGATTGATAGGCCCCTCTTTAGTGGCCTATCAATAATTTTAATTGCTCTGACTAGGGTTTGACACGATAATTTAAAATAGATGATTGTATTTTATTGTTTGGGAGGACTACTAGGTAAAGGTGACATATTCTCCTGGAGAATTGAATCATTTGTTTAACTCTAGAGGATCTAGATCCCATTGAAAAAACCAACCCAACCATAGAAGTCAAATATATATATATATATACACACACAAACTAGTTGTTTCATCTCATATTTTTGTGCCCTATGTTTTTGCTCTTTGAGAAACCAAAGTAGATGGAACCTTTATAGAATTTGTAGCTTAATATTCTTTATGCCCCCTGCCCACACTAGGAGGGATAGATTGAGATTAAAGATGGATGTAAGAAGAGCTTAATGTGCGTTGGAGAATTGTTGAAAGTTTTTTTTTTTTTTTTTTTTTGTCTCAACTATTTAATTTGCAAATAATCTAGCTTTTTATTTGTTCTTTATTATGCTATCTTTTAGCTTTTTGTAACACATTTAACATAAAATTTACCAAAAATTATATCTTTTTATAAACATTATGCAATAAGCTACTAGAAATAAGCAATCATCAAACAAACACTAATATCATTTGAAGATATTGCACATAGTGGCAAATTATAGATGGTCAGAAATAAAGCTCTATGACTTTAGACTCAATAACAAAAAGTGAAGCAATACTATGTTTAACCAATCTAGGTGTAGTCCCCGTCCACACAACACACTGTGTAATTACACGGACAAAACCGTTGCAATAGCCTTAAGATGCTTTAAAGGTTTTGAATTTAAGTTCTCATAAATCTCATTAGACCTTGAGATCTATTAGACCAACCGATTGGGATTTATTCCAAAATTTCCATTGGTATTATACAGTAAATGGAGTTTTATATTATAACAAGAAAGAACGTAAATTTGCTAGTGGAAATTTTTTATATATTGAAACTAAATATATTACTGAAAAATAGTAAGATGTCTTAGAAATTAGTACAAACAGCTAACTGCCGCGGTACACATAATATTATTTATTGCTGTAGGGACTCAATTTGGAAGGACCCTCTGAATTTAGAAGGAAAGTAATCCTGTAGGCCCCAAACAATACATTTCTAAAGAGTGGGTTGAAGAAATTGGCCCTTACAGGCAAACGGAACTTAATCATGGACTTATCACCATTGAAGGCTGTGCGCCTGAATTCCTCATTAGAGTTACTCCTCGGCATTTGTCCGAGGAGTTTGGCCTTCCCCCCCCCCCCCCCCCTCCTTCAAGAGGGGTCCCTTACATTATATACCCTTCCTCCAATCGATCCTAGCCCTACATTTGTTGAGCAATCAGGCCATTACTCAAGTGCCTATCTCATCAGCCGCCTTCCCATTCCCTTTGTGGGTCGCGGCAACCAAGGTGGCACTATTGTGGAGTCCTTTCCTCATTAATGCGGCCAGGGCGGTAGTCGGGTGCATTTAATGCGGAGGTGACAGTTTGTCATGAACTTGCTCCTCCACCAGGTTTCCATTGCTGGCGCGTGGTACTTCCTCTCTGCTCTTTGAGTAGTCAGGAAGGCTCCCTTGAATGTGTTGCCGGTTATCTTAAGGTGTCGGATGTCCGAGGACGAGGTCGTCCTCGGCGTGGCTTGCTGGGCTCCTGGGCTTCTCATTTTCATCATCGGACCTTGGATGCCTCCTCGGCTCGGGCCTTCGGTCCTGGAACGAAGTGGGCTGGGCCGTATGACTTGCTGGCCTCACAATTGTCATTACGGTGAAAACCCCTTTTTTATTCTACGTCTTGCCGCCACTTATTTAAAGTACTTAATGGATCAAAGAGCTAAGAACCACATCTTTTTTTCTTTCTTTCTTTTTTTATGAACAAAGACTTTATTCAAGCTGAAGTAGATTTGAGAGTCTCCTGTCTCAAATATTTGAGAAACCCCACCACCTTTTCATGAGGGGGGAGTGCCTCCTTCACCAAAGGTAACTCAAGTAGAGCTGGCAGCCAAGAAAAAAGAAGGGGAGTCATCTCTGGGTCTATAAGCTTCAGACCAAGGCATTCTTCCTGAGCCTCATAGTGGCTCAATGTAGTTACAACTACAAGGTCCAAGAGTCCCACATTTTTCTGATCAATGACTTGAATCCCCTCCGGAAAAATGTTCTTAATTTCCTCTTCAAGCGTGCTTAACCTCTCGAAAAATTCCTTCACAGCTTTCTCTTCTTCTTCTCCATCGGATGTGAGTACTAACATCATGGTCTCAAATACCTGCATGCCAGAACTTACAAGCATTAGTTCCTGTATAGCTTAGTTCTTTTGAAAAAGCGAGATAGTTCATTGTGTTCCGCACTGATTACTATGTTCCTATAGCTCTAAATTATATATATTTTTAACAAATATTTGTGTTCTTACATGTGCATAAGCATGCATCTTGACTAAATAACACAAACAATCTTCTACACTCATACTATGAGGTTATAACTTGTCCTGATAATTAAATCAACGTGATTAAATCAATTCCTATGAATCGCAACTAGCAATATTCTATGTTATTTTATATATGCATGTAAAAATTTAAAGTAAATATAAATTTTACTAAAATAAATTTACAAATTGATATGATAAATATATAAATTAGTGTCACTTTAATAATATAAGAAATAAATATTGATTTTTTTTTTTTTAAGTGAGACACTTGAATATATAAGATTTATACGATAAAAACCGTTTAATATCTACAACAGTATAAATCCAATCGATTAGCCAGGTTATATTTACCATACAAAGAGGCATGAATTCAAACATGAATTTTTCACTAACCTGTTTATGGACAAATTAAGCTACACCAGAAGCGAAGTTGTGCTTTTTTATATGGATCTTCAGGTAAAAATCGAGGACTATTCTTCCAGGTTTCATCAATATATTCGAGGATGATGACTGATGAGTGACTCAACAAGTGGTTTTCCATTAACAAGTACAGGAACCTTCTTATGGACAGGGTTGTACTTGAGCAGCACTAAACTTTTGTTCACCAAATCTTCTTCCACGTACTCATATTGTATACCTTTAATTTCGAGGGTCAGTTTCACAAGCCTAACGAAAGGACTAGCCCACATTCCATGCAGCCTCACTTTGTTTTCCTCCGCCATCTCTGTGTGTGATATTGAGATTTGAATTGCAATGGAAGCCTCTTGTATACATAATTGTTTGTCAGTTGTCACCTTCCCCAAACCAGTTCTAGTCCACTTTCTTCAAAAATACAAACAAATAAAGAAATCACAATGCTTCGTCATAGATTACGTCGGTCCAGTGGCGGCGCCACATGGTGTTCAGAATCAGGGGGTTCAAATGAACCCCCTGACTAGTGATTTTTTTTTTTTTTTTACATATAACATTTTAAAATATTTTTGTTTTGAATACCTTAAAATAAAATTTTGAACCCCTAAATTAAGTCCAAGGAACAAATCAATTCAATACTACAATTTATCTTGGCCTTCTTAAACAAAAAGAAAAAACCCAACATCGAACCAATTTAATAAAATCTCAGGAAAAAAAAAAAAGCAAGTCCAACAACAAAAATTAGTAATTTATTGATCTTAAATCTCAGAAAAAGACAATTAAATGAGCTGTAAAGTGTAAACACTAAAAGAAAATTAAGTGGGAGGTAGTTGAAGTGGGATGTGAGACACTAAATAGTGAAGACATTTTTTTTAATGATTGTATTGTTGCGTTGAATTCTTAATAGAATGATGTAAAAAACACAACAAAATTCTTCTTAATGAATTACAAAGACCTGTAAGTTGTCACAATTGAGTTCAATTGTTAAATAAAAGAATTGAAAAGAGTAAAAACAAAAACTAATAAATAATTAATTAGAGTATTCTAAGTAATAATAATTGTGGGGGCATTTTTTGCGTCAAAGGAAACTCATTAACCAAACTAGTGGTTCTCTAATGCCATTGGTTCATGCCTTATAAGGTGCTAAGAGGAAAGAAACCCTTCCAATGTGGGACAAGAGCAAAAATTTGCCTAAAGGAGTACACATGAGTTTCCTTTTAAGCAAAAAATGCCCCCACAATAATTAAAACTCACTTAACAACAATAATTAATAACTTTATTATAGTAATAGATAATAGATAATTTACAAGATTTAATCTTAGCAATAATAACTAATATCTTCATTATACTAGGAAAATATATGCCCAATGAACTTATAATTTATCTTTAATTATTTTGCTAATACTGTGAATAAATTTTTGATAAGGAAGTCACATATACTGCAAGATTTATCTCCTACCTAAGATTTATTATCTAAAAGAACTCGTGTTGACTTAAAAAAAATCTTCCTTTGGATCATAGGTTACGAAAGATTTCATCAATATTATCATAATGATCAAGATGAAAAAAAAAATTATTTACTAAGAGCTCCCTTATCAACCTCTTCAACATGAATTTGAATGACCCCCCTAAAAATATTCTTGGAGTTGCCACTGCATCAGTCACTAGTCCCATTTTTATTTTTGGCCATTCACATAATCACATTTGTCATCACTAATCAATAGCCTAACAGACTAATACAACCTTTTTTTTTAATAAGTCACACAACTATTTTATACATAAGAAGAATAGAGCAAAATATGTATATGGTCATAAAGAACGGAATAGTGAAAGCAGCCCTATAAGATAACCAAGCAATCAGTATCTGTAAGTATAATATAATTAGAAGAACCCAAACGTCACACTCAGCAGCAAAAAAAAAAAAAAAAAAAAACCCAAAAGTCATTGTTTCTTCCTTTCTTTCTTTTTTTCTTTTTTTAATGAATCAACTGTTTCTCTTAAAAAAAAAATTAATCAATAGTTTTTCAACTTGTCCCAGCTAGATCTTCAACTTAAATGACAAGTCATTAAATATAATAATTAAAATAAAAGAGATTATTAATAAATTAAAATTTTAAAAAAGTAGACAAATTATCACTAAAATCCATGACAAAAGTTCTAATAAAATAAACCAATGACAAGTTAATAGCAAAATATTTGAGAGAAGAATAGAAATTTGCGTACACAGCTCCAGTCGAATGTGGAATGGCGACAACTAATTCACCAATCGACTCAGGGCGTGGACTGATGTAGATTAATTGCGACAGCGGCCCAAGTCCAAGCTGTAGTCATGCATGCAGAGATGTCATTGCTACGATTGTGGTGGATAGCATGCCTGCCTTGCCAGCATGCACGTGAGGCTACCATATTTGGGCATGTTGGGATGCCCAAATAACCACCTTTGGGCATGTTAGCATGCCAATGGCAGCCCCTCATGCATGCTACCAATTTTATGGCATGCCCGCATATACGCTGGCAAGGGCGGATTGATGCATTTTGAGGCCTAAGGCTAATACTGAAATTGAGACATTTTATATATTTAAATATAACTTTAAAAAATTAAATATTACTTAAAACTCTATTATCTTATTTTAGATGCAAAATTATTATTAATTAACATGAACCACGTAAAATTGTTTTTTAGAAAGTCTATAGACACACAAAAATTGACAAAACTTTTCACACATATTGATGTGGCAGATTAATAATGGTAAGTAAACAAGTAATGTTAGTGGTAGACCTAGATAAAAACTAGTAAAAGTTTGTCAACTCAACTATTGTGAAAAATGTTGTGACTTTTTTTTTTTTTTTTTTGGTTGTGCATTGCTCTTTTCTTCTTCTTCTTCTTCTTCTTCTTCTTCTTCTTCTTCTTCTTTTGATAAGTGCTAAATTCATAATATTTTTCACAACAAATCCTAGGTATTAAGTTGTTACTGATTCTAATTTGAACACACTACTAAAATTACGATTTTACCATTATAACAATTTGTTACTTATGATTTATTGTAAAAGTGTTGTGAAAAATATTATGGATGTAGCATTTCTCTCTCTTTTTCTTGTTTTTCATTTGATAAAAAATTATTATTTTATTTATTGGCTAATATTTTAGCTTAATTAATACTTTAGAATGAAAGAAATAACTATATTGGTTAAAATTTTGGGGCCTTTTTCTTCTTGGAGCCTTAGGCAACCGCCTCAATTGCTTATAGTATAAAGTCAACATTGCATACTGGCATGCCCAAATAACCTTATTTTTCCCAAATTATATTCCTAAATTCCTTCTATGATTTTAGGGAGGGTCCCAACAATCGGTTCGGCATTCCAAGCACTTTTCTAATTTTTTATGATTTTTCCTGACTTTCGGCTTTCGAAAATCATAAAAAAAAAAAATGTTGAATTTGGCTTCAAAGAACATGTATGAGTACGCAAGCTCGGGCATACGTACGCAGAGAATTAAGCATGCGTACACATGCTCGAGCTCGTGTACACATGCTGACCTTGTAGTCCGAGATTATATTGGTTAAAATTTGGGGGCCTTTTTCTTCTTGGAGCCTTAGGCAACCGCCTCAATTGCTTATAGTATAAAGTCAACATTGCATACTGGCATGCCCAAATAACCTTATTTTTCCCAAATTATATTCCTAAATTCCTTCTATGATTTTAGGGAGGGTCCCACAAATCGGTTCGGCATTCCAAGCATTTTTCTAATTTTTTATGATTTTTCCTAACTTTCGGCTTTCGAAAATCATTAAAAAAAAATGTTGAATTTGGCTTCAAAGAACATGTATGAGTACGCAAGCTCGGGCATACGTACGCAGAGAATTAAGCATGCATACACATGCTCGAGCTCGTGTACACATGCTCGAGCTCGTGTACACATGCTGACCTTGTAGTCCGAGACTATCTAAGAACTTCTCTTACTTTTAGAGACTTGAGCAGTAAACTATACACGTGTAGGACTTGGAGCAAACTCGCAAACTGAAATTGTGAATACAAATTATCTATCTCACTTTATTTTGCGTTCCATTTTATAGTTCACCAGTCACAATATGCTATGTGTTTGATTATTTTCCATTTTGAACTTTGGTTATTTTATAAGAAAAGTTCAATGAATACATTGCAAGTTGTGATTAATAAAGTATAAAGTGGGATTGAGGATTTGTGTTCGAAACTTGTAAAAAAAATAGTCTTGGAATTAGAGATTAATAAATGAAAAGGAAAAGAAGCAAAAACAAAAACAAAAAACTAGGCCAAACTAACTAGTGAGTCTAGATGATGTATATTAAGAGCATTAGCATTAGCTCATGTAAAAGAAAACTTGAGCATTAGCATTAGCATTAGGTTATATTTACCAGACAAAGAGGCATGAATTCAAACATGAATTTTTCACTAACCTATTTATGGACAAAACTACACCAGAAGCGAAGTTGAGCGCTTTTTTATGGATCTTCATGTAGAAATCGAGGACCATTCTTCTAGATTTCATCCATCTATTCGAGAATGATGAGTGACTCAATAAGTGGTTTTCCATTAACAACAAGTACAGGAACCATCTTATGGATAGGGTTGTACTTGAACAGCGCTAAGCTTTTGTTCTCCAAATCTTCTTCCACGTACTCATATTGTAAATCTTTAATTTCGAGGGTCAGTTTCACAAGCCTAACGAAAGGACTAGCCCACATTTCATGCAGCCTCACTTTGTTTTCCTCCGCCATCTCTGTGTGTGATATTGAGATTCAAATTGCAATAATGGAAGCCTTACATACATAGTCAACTTTCTTGGAAAAAACAAACAAATAAAGAAATCACAATTCTTCGTCATAGATTACGTCGGTAACTAGTCCCATTTTTATTTTTCGCCATTCACATTTGTCATATATCACTAATCAATAGCCTGATAGACTAATAGTTATACAACATTTTTTTAAATAGTCATACAACTATTTTATACATAAGAAGAATAGAGCAAAACATGTATACGATCATAAAGAACAGAATAGTGAAAGCATCCCTATAGATAACCAAGCAATCAGTATCTGTAAGTATAATATCTCCAACGGTATATATCCGATCAATAAGCCAGGATATTTCCCTTTCAAAAAAAAATAAATAAATAAGCCAGGATATATTTACCATACAAAGAGGCATGAATTCAACCATGAATTTTTTACTAACCTGTTTATACACATGTAGGACCTGGGGCAAGCCCGCAAACTAAAACTGTGAATACAAATTATCTATCTCACTTTAGTTTGTGTTCCACTTTATACTTCACCAATCACAATATGTCATGTGTTTAATTATTTTTCATTTTAAACGTTGGTTATTTTATAAGAAAAGTTCAATAAATACATTGCAAATTGTGATTGATAAAGTATAAAGTGGGATTGAGGATTTGTATTCGAAACTTGGTAAAAAAAAAAGTCTCAAAATTAGAGATTAATAAATGAAAATGGGGAAAAAAAGGCAAAAACAAAAGCAAGAAACTAGATTATGTATATTAAGAGCATTAGCATTAGCTCATGTAAAATGGCACAAGGGCCAAATTTTGCCCATCCAACCCTAGTAATCATCCACATCAGTATATGCATCTATTGTACAAAATACATTTTTAGTATAGTACTTGTGTATATTGCTATTGTGCATTTCTGGTTTTTATTCTTGCTTTGTGTATCCCAAGAAAGAAGGAAAAATATGTGTTGCCATTTTTCAACAAAAAATCAAGAGTTTTGAAACATTAACCCCAAAAAAAAAAAAAAAAAAAAAACTACTGATGTTTGTGGTGTCACTTATCTGTCTATATCAAAGTGATGTTAATCCAACATAATTTGTCACTTTAGTAAGTTGGGGAATATAAAAAAAAAATATATATATATATATATATATTGCTCAAAATAAAAGTCAAAGAGTTTTGAAACATTAACAAAAATAAAAATCGTTGTTAGTGGTGGGTCTATATCACAATGATATATTATTCCAAGAAAATTTGTCAAAAAATTGTCATAATATTGCTCCACCTTGGAGTCTTGTAAGTTGTAAGTTGTAAGTTGTAGTTTAGAAGTATTGACTACTCTTATTTACAAGCAGTGGTAGCTCTAAGAATCTTTTCTAGAGGGTTATTAAGAAACTTAAATTAAACAAAATTTAATATATAAAAAAAGAACTTGAATATATTGAGTTATCGAAAAAAAAACACACAAATACATGAAATTTTACAATTTCCTTATACGAGTTTTCATATTTTGAAATCATCTCATGATAATTTATTATTAGTTGTCATTATCTATTGTCAATGTAAGTATGACCATTTTATTTTGTTAATTTTGTATAATATATTTGTTTTTATGCAATTGTGGTTATATATTTTTCATTTTTTTATAAAAATATTTTAAACTAAATGACAAAACTCAACTCTACTTGCACTGTATAATTATTAATTCTCATAACCACACTCATCCATACATAAATAATACACTGAGTTGTTGTTTAATTGTGGGATCAGCTGATATGTGACTAAGGTGTGCAAAAATATTTTTAAGAGTAAATTAAATTAGTAAAGCAATATTTTATATATATAAATTTTTTTTTCAAGATGAACCCCCTGAAGTGTATGTGTAGCCACCCCAAAGAAGAGACGATGATCAACTCCCCTCTCCCCCAGGACTGTAACTATCAAAATAAAAACTCAATAGCTTTTAAACTATAACAAAAAAATATAAATTTAGCGACCCAACAATTTTCACACACACACACACACACACACACACACACACACACACATATATATATATATTGCAACTATTAATATAACATTTTGTAATTGGTATGTAATAAAATTCATTTTAATGATGTGCAAGTTTCACAATGCATTCCAAAAGAACACCAATAAACGCAACTACTAATGAAATCCAATAAGAAAAAGAAATTTTATGGTTGCTTATATATGAAGTGATGTTATTCCAATAAAAATAGTGACCTTAACAAGTTGTAAAAATATTTAGTAAAAAAGTCACTTATGTGTCTATATCAAAGTGATGTTAATCCAACATAATTTGTCACTTTAATAAGTTGGGGGAAATAACAAAAATATTGCTCAAAATAAAAAGTTAGAGAGTTTTCAAATATTAACAAAAATAATAATCAATGTTAGTGGTGGGTCTATATCACAGTAATATATTATTCCAAGAAAATCTGTCAAAAAATTGTCTACAATATCATCCCACCTTAGAGTCTTGTAAGTTGTAAGTTGTAGTTTAGAAGTATTGACTACTCTTATTTACAAGGAGAAACGATGTTCAATTGCCCCCTCCTTCATGACTATAACTATCAAAATAAAAACTCAATAGCTTTTAAACTTAAACAATAAATAAATAAAACAATAAATTTAGCAACGCAAAAATTTTCATATATATATATATATATATATATTGTAACTATTAATATAACATTTTGTAATTGATACATAATAAAATTGGTACATAATAAAATTGATTTTAGTGATGTGCAAGTCTTCATAATGCATTCCAAAAGAACGCCTATGAACGCAAGCACAAATGAAATCCAATGAGAAGAAAAAACTTATACAAACCTCAACAAGTTGTAAAAAAATTTTAGTAAAAACTTTGTCTCTAATTTAATTTTGCTTAAGTTGGAAATTTAAAAAAGCAACGCCATTGTTATTTGTCAAGAATGGGATTCGAACCCATGCCCTTTCGGACCAGTACCTGAAACTGGCGCCTTAGACCAACTCGGCCATCTTGACAATTTTTAGCAAGTTATCGCAAGAGAAACTATTTGTCTACAATTGATACTCTGAGTCCTGGCTACGCGTTCCCGCGCTCGGTCAAACCAAATCTTCTGTATGGTCTGTCTCTAACTCTCTTGCTTTATGAATCCAAATGAACACTCTCCTCAATCAAAACTTCCATACAAAAATCCCACTTTTGGCTTCAAAACTCATATCTTCTCTTGCAGTTATTGAAAAATCACCAACTTTTCTAGCCAAACATGAACAAAATCTTACTATTCCTTTTGACCCATTTCAGTTCTTCAATGCGAATAGCAATTCCACTCAATGCACCATCAGAAATACAAAATTTATACATACCCATTTGCTCAAATCAGCTGCTTTACAATCTAATATCTTTGCTGCAAATTCTTTACTCCATTGGTATTGTAAATCTGCTGCCATGGTTGATGCACTCAAACTATTTGATACATTGCCTCAACCAAATGTTTTTTCTTGGAATATTGTTATTTTGGGTTGCAATCAGAATGATTTATTCGAGGATTCGTGGAGGATTTTCTGTAGGATGCATTCGTTGGGTTTTGAGCTCAATGAGATAACCTGTGGGATTGTTCTTTCTGCTTGTACTGCTTTGCAGGCTCCTATGCTTGGTATGCAGGTTTATTCGCTTTCCATGAAAAATGGATTCTTTTCAAATGGTTATATTCGGGCGGGAATGATAGATTTGTTTGCAAAACGTTGTAGCTTCAAGGATGCCTTAAGGGTGTTTCATGATGTTTCATGTGAGAATGTGGTCTGTTGGAATGCTATTATCTCTGGGGCTGTTAGAAATGGAGAGAACTCAGTTGCCTTGGGTCTTTTTCGCCAAATGTGTTGTGGGCCTTTTCAGCCAAATAGTTTTACATTTTCAAGCATTTTAACTGCCTGTGCAACACTTGAAGAACTTGATATTGGAAAAGGAGTTCAAGGGTGGGTGATTAAATGTGGTGCTGGAGATGTCTTTGTGGGAACTGCTATTGTTGACTTGTATGCCAAGTGTGGAGATATGGAAGAAGCTGTTAAGGAATTCTCTCGGATGCCATCACGCAATGTCGTTTCTTGGACTACAGTTATCTCTGGTTTTGTGCAGAAGGATGATTCTACTTCTGCCCTCAAGTTTTTCAAATATATGAGAGAGCTGGAAGTGGAAACAAATAAGTACACTGTTACTAGTGTACTAACTGCATGTGCTAAACGAGCCATGATTGAAGAGGCAATCCAAATCCATTCCTGGATATTAAAAACTGGGTACTATTTGGATGCAGCAGTGGGGGCTGCTTTGATTAATATGTATTCAAAAATAGGAGCTCTTGATCTATCTGAGTTGGTCTTTAAAGAGGTGGGAAATATAAAGAATATGGGCACATGTGCTGCAATGATATCTGCTTTCACTCAGAATCAAAACTTTAGGGGAGCAATTGAAATGTTCCAGAGGATGTTACAAGAAAGTGTGAGACCAGATAAGTTTTGTACTTCTAGTCTCTTGAGCATTATAGGTTGTTTATATTTAGGAAGACAGATCCACTGTTACACTCTTAAAACTAGTTTAGTATCTGATGTTTCTGTGGGTTGTTCGCTTTTCACTATGTACTCAAAGTGTGGTAGTTTAGAGCAATCATACAAAGTTTTTGAGCAAATCCTTGAGAAAGACAATGTTTCATGGGCTTCAATGATTGCCGGTTTTGCAGAACATGGCTGTTCAGATCAAGCTATTCAGTTATTTAGAGAAATGTTGTTTGAAGAAATAATGCCTGATCAGATGACCTTAACTGCAACTCTAACTGCATGTTCTGCTCTTCGTTCTATACGAAAGGGTAAAGAACTTCACGGTTATGCTCTCCGTTTTGGAGTTGGCAAAGATATTGTTGTTGGTGGTGCACTTGTGGGTATGTACTCAAAATGCAGCTCCCTAGAATTGGCAAGTAGAGTGTTTGATATGCTTCCTGAAAAAGATCAGGTTGCGTGGTCATCTTTGGTTTCAGGGTATGCCCAAAATGGGTACATTGAAAAGGCCCTTATGCTGTTCCGTGATATGCTGATGGCTGATTTCACCATTGACTGTTTCACAGTTTCATCAGTGCTGGGGGCGGTTGCACTTTTGAATAGATCAGGCATTGGGACTCATCTGCATGCCTATATTACAAAGTTGGGCTTAGATTCAGATGTTTCTGTTGGCAGTTCACTGATGACTATGTACTCAAAATCTGGAAGCTTAGGAGATTGTCGCAAAGCATTTGATCACATAGAGAATCCTGATTTGATAGGTTGGACAACCATGATTGTCAGCTATGCTCAACATGGGAAGGGTGCTGAGGCTTTGAGTGTCTATGAGCTTATGAGGAAAGAAGGAATTAAACCAGATTCAGTGACTTTTGTTGGGGTTTTGTCTGCTTGTAGCCATAATGGTTTGGTTGAAGAAGCCTATATCCATCTTAACTCAATGGCCAAAGACTATGGAATTGAGCCTGGTTATCGTCATTATGCCTGTATGGTTGATCTTCTTGGTCGGTCAGGGAGACTGAAAGAGACTGAACAGTTCATTAACAATATGCCTATCAAACCTGATGCTTTGGTTTGGGGAACCCTGCTGTCTGCTTGCAAAGTACATGGAGATATTGAGCTTGGAAAGCTAGCAGCCAAAAAGGTTATGGAGTTGGAGCCATGTGATGCTGGAGTTTATGTTTCCTTGTCAAACATTTGTGCAGATATGGGCCAATGGGAAGATGTCCTGAAGATTAGAAGCCTGATGAAGGGAACTGGGGTGACAAAGGAACCTGGTTGGAGCTTTGTGTGACACAGTTGCGATATGAATGGTGAGTCTCGATAACTTATGATTGTGAACATTTGGTTTCGTGTCTGTGGGGTGTTTTCATATAATGCCCTTACAAGTTGTGGAACAAGGAAAGTTGATAGATGTCTGAAGAGTAAGCAAACCAACACGGAAGGACTTTAATTAATGGGAAGACAATGCTATGCCCAATAGCACATTCTGTTTAGACAAATTTTATGGCCTTTCATATTGCTTTTCAATTTTCTCTTGGTTTTGCATTTATAGTTTCTAACTTCACAGTGTTGGATGGGGTTTTACCTCTTATGTTCTCATTCTTCTTTTTGTTTTAAGCTTTCCAGTTTACAGTTTACAGACATCTACATTATCTTATTGCATTATTCATGTAAACTATTAAGTTAAAATACCACTAGAATATCTTCTAGTGTGAAGGCCAGCTTTACCAATCGAAAGTAGAAGCATTCTCTGAACATAAATTTGCTGATTTGTAGCACTGCACTTCCTTGCAGAATAACTAGTCTACATCACACCAAGAATGGTATTAAAGTTTCAGATTAAATCAGGTAGATCTGGTGGTGACCTGTTCAAAAATTCAAGAGTTTGGACACTTCATATAAATACAGGGTGTTAAAACCTACATTTTTTTAGTCCAGTAAAGAGGGCAACACAGATAACTCAGGCTAATGGAAACTTTTCAGACTCTGTACATATGTAAGTCATCCATTGTATTCATGCTTCTCTAACTCTCTTCACATGAAAATACGCCAGGTGGTCTATGTTTATTACTTGGGGACATGAGCATATCCTATGCATGCATGGGTCCTTATCTCAGATTGTCTACTCTTCCTCAATCTACCTTCTTTGATGTTTGTAATATTTTTTTGTACTGAACTTTAAGTAATTACTAATGACTACAAAGGAAAGGACCCAAATAAATTACCAATCAAAAGAATAGTTAAGATGAGGCTGCTGGAACAATGGTGCTAAACATGTGAAATTTTGTCAGTGTTATAATTTGGTAATATATTTATTTATTTTTCTATGGCTCTTCATATACATGATACTGCAAAATAACATCACCCAACTTTCTAAATAATGCATTCAACCCAATGCTATAACAATTCGAGGAATGAGCTTGTTATTTGGTTGGTTGACATTTTACATCATGGTCATGAATCATGATATTGGTGGCCAAATCCCAAAATCAACTAACTATGATAATTTTAGTAAATACTACATGGCTGTATATGCATAGAGAGAGAAATTTGCATCGACAAGAATGATTACCAATGCTACAATATGTCTTACTGTTGGACTTTTCCACAACTTACCTGATGTCCATTCCAAATCCACATTGATTTAAATGCTCTTATACTTGTTAATATGGCTGAATTTTATCACACTGCTTTGCATATTTTCAATTCCGTGTCATATGCAGTCAGAGATTTACTTTATCAGTTGTTTGTTTTTCCTTCTATTAGTTTTGAGTTGTGAGGGCAGGGTGAGAGAGGGGCGACTGGGGAAGGGTGTGGGAAAGAGGTCATGCCCAAAAGTTTGTACATATTTTCTTCAAATGAATGTATGTTTTTATTGGGATTCCATATGATAGTAGATGAGTTTGTTTCAGTGGGCGCGTGTTTGGGGTTTTACGAATTGTATTTCCATTTCTGAATTCTTACACTCTATTAGATTAAGTTTTTGAACCTGCTGTGTTTTTTCTTGATCAGAATGTTCACCATCATGAACATGATGCTCAGCATTTTTGAATAAAAGTTTTATTACCTATCAAAAAATATATATATGATAGTAGATGAGTTATATAACATGTAAGTTTTTCCTCTTTCTTCTGCATGAGCATTGAGATCATTCCTAACTGTTTTTCCTATCCAATCCAATTCTGTACTTGAACTGTCTTCTCTTCAAACATTTAATTTTGCTTTCTTTTTTGAACTGCTTTGTAGTCTGAATGTGGATATCTATCATGTTCCATTGATGAAACATTGCAAAGATCGAAAGGTGACATGCTAATCAAGGATATTTGCCAGGGTTTAATATGCTCTTTCCAGCCTGTGGTTGCTCTCAGCTTCGGATATAAGAAAAAATGAGCTAAAGGCCGAGTGGACACTGACCACACAGTTCAGGATGTGTAGAATGACATGGTTGTAATCTGTGATTGCATATCATATGCAGAAGGGAGCAGACCCTTTTTTTGGGTGATAGGTTTTCTATTATTGTGTTACAATTACAACGGGCCTTTGCTTGAAAGAAAAATAGCACCAAATGTTTGGAAATTGGTTGTTCATTTTTCATTTTAATTTGTACAGACATTATATATGCAGTATTTTTCCAGTTTGTTATGAAGGCTTTGCCTCCAGAGGCTTCAGCATTCCATGACCCTTATTGACCAATCACCTTAGTGATATAAGAAACTAGCAAACCAAACTTGCACTGCAAACAAGAAATCCTAACATGAACATCCAGCAACACAAGTTTGTGTACAATTTAAAGGAATTGAAAGTTGAAACAATGATTTTTGTGATATTGGGGCTTATGTGCAATTGTTGAAAGTTTATGGGTTACAATAACATTTCTGAAAGGTTAGGAGTCTTTGTACAATTTAAAGGAAGTTTTGGGGTCAAAAAGTAATTTAATGAAAGTTGTTGGAATTTATGTGAAGTTTATGAGCTCTTGGGCTTTGTTTTTGGGGTTATGAGTTGATCTGATTTGGGCTTGGACATGGCTCTTAATGATTTTATTTTTGGGTTTGGACCGTGGGTTGGTGGTGTTATGGGCTGGCTGTATTTTTATTTGAATGAGCTTCTCAGATTTTAAATTGGGCTTTGTCTTTGCCTGGTTTTTTATTTCTTGTATTTTGGTTTTGGGTTTTTGGGTTGGGCTGTGTATGTATATTTTGGGTTTAATTGTGGGCCTGAGACCTGGAATGGGTCCAAAATGAACTGGGTAAAACACCTAAAATGTATCCAGCTAACCGGACCCAAATTTGATTCCTCTTTAACCTAACCGTAAGGTACCCTCTGGCAGGGAAAATGTGCAAAATAGCTGTGCAAAGGCTTTGTATATAGTTAGTTAGGCAACGTTTGAAACTATAAGGGAAACTAGACATCTCGAGTTTTAGAAACTCGAGATCCATATTCATAGATCTCGAGTTTTAGAAACTCGAGTTCCACGCAAAAAAAAAATTAATTTTATTGCCCCTATAGTGGCGTTTTTAAGTCCTATAGTGGCGTTTTTAAGTCCTATAGTGACGTTTTAAAACCCTATAGCGGCGTTTTCCTGCAAAAAATTTTCATAAGTGTTCAATACCAGGTCCAGGGAGCCCTATAATGGCGTTTTTAAGTCCTATAGTGACGTTTTAAAGCCCTATAGCGGCGTTTTTCTGCTAAATTTTTTTATAACTCCATTTTAAGCCCTATAGTGACGTTTTTAAGTCCTTATAGCGGCGTTTTTTGGAACTCGAGTCTTTAAAACTCGATTTTTACTTGAATTTTTTTCCACCTCAGAGTAATCCGCTTACAAAGCGAGACTTAAAAAATCGAGTTTTATCATAGAACTCGAGTTTTAGACACTCGAGACGCTACTTTTCAACATTGTTTTGAAACGTAACAACTATCTAAATTTTTTTATATTTATTGTTAAATGGAAATAAAATTCCCCTCTGGCCCCTAAATCAAGCTTCTTTTCTTTCTTTCTTTTCTTTTTTTTTTTTTAATGTATTTCATCATTTTATTTAAGTTTGTGGTAAAATTCCTGATGATTGAATAAGAAATTTGGAACTTAATTTCTGCTTACACCAAAAATTGATTGATGTCTTGGTCTAATGATAAAAGAGTTATTATCAAGAGCGGACACTATATGTTGAAACTTTAAAAAAAAGTATTATTATAGATAGCAATTTCAAACAAAGAGCTATTATCAAGAGCGGATGTCATATATTGAAACTCTTAAAAAAAATAGATGTTATTATAGATAACAATTTTGAACAAATGATAATGGTATTTGTGGGGCCCGTGGGCCTGGTAACCTCGGCCCACCTGACGTCTGGCCCATTGCCCATTCCGAGGACGAAAGTTCGTCCGAGGAGGATGCGTTGTGCGTACACTTTAGAAACCCCGCCGAGAATAACCCTGTCCTCGGCGGACCAAGATTAGCTTCAGATGGGGAAGCAGGCCCAGGACAGGCTGTCACCTCCGCATTAAATGCGTTCACCTAATCCTCTGGTTGCACTAATGAAGACGTGACTCTTAGACAGGGCGACCTTGATTATTGTGAATCACTTGAGTACTGATAGTGTTGCTGATGGGACGGACGTTCAGAGGAGAAGCGCTTGGATGATCAACAGATGGAGGGAATAGATGGAAAGATAAGACTATATAAGAAGGACCAAGACAGCATAGGGAAGGGGGGCTCCTCGGACTGAGGCTGAGGATCAGTTTGGAGAAAAAACTTAGGGGCATTGCCCTTTAAAGATGATGGGTTCATGGTTGGGCTCCGTTTGCCTGCAAGGGCCAATTTCTTCAGACCCACTCTCTAGAAATGTATTGTTTGGGGCCCTACAAAATGAGTCCCTACAATTGGCGCCGTCTGTGGGAAGAATTTGTGCACTAGCAGGCGCAACGGGCAACCATCCCCAAGAAATCAGTTGAAGGAAAGTTCGCAAGAACGCGTTTGAAAAAAAAAAAAAAAAAACACCATTGCAGAAAAAGTAAAAGATTCAGAGAGACAAACAACAATATTTTATTAGATAAAAATAAGCTACAACATACAAATAAAGGCTCAGACAGGCTTGTTTTAAAGCCAACTCTACAAACAAAGGCCCAGACGGGCCTGTTTTAAAGCTAACTAAAGGAAAGGGGGCTGAGGCAGGCCTGTTTTAAGGCTACCAACAACACCCAAACCAGTGCGGTGGCGCTGGCACGAAGAGAGGAGCAAATGCAAGGGCGCCGGGCGGCCTTTCCTCGTGTTATTCCCTTGATTCTCTTCCGGCCCCACGGTGGTTGGCCGTTGGAGACGGCAACACTCTGGCACCAGACGTGACGTATTCTCGCACGCTTCCACCGGCGTGTGGGCGCCCCGAGGAAAGGCGTTATGTACTTCAAGACCCCTCCTCTTGGCCGCTGTGCATGGCACCGTGAGGGTGACGCACAAATTTGGCCGCGCTGGAGGTTTGACGCAGGCTGGGGCTGCAACAGCTCTCAGTTGGGGAAGGAGGAATTTGGGCCTGGGCACCCTCACTCCCGTCCAAGGCCGCTCCATTTCTCCAAACTCTTATCACAATTTTGGCAGGGTTTTCAGGGGCTCCGAGGGTTGAGAGGACATGTTTCTTGATGTATTAGAAGGTTCGTGGAGTGTAGAAGGACGTTCCCCCCAGGTAGCCTTAAATAGGGGGTGAAAAGTAATAGGAATTGATGTACGCAGAATTCGAAAAGAAGGTTATCGGCAACATTAATCTTGACCAAATTCCAAGGCGCCTATTAGCCGTGTGATCTGCATCAGCCCAGGGGAATGTTAATGAAAGCGCGCCTCGTGTGTTGAAACGTCAAGCGCGGAATGCGAGCAGTCAGGAAGCGCCTCGTAACCGATGAAGGTAGAAAGTCGAACAGAAGGTGGCGTTACTGCCACGTGTAATGTTAGAATCTCAAATCAACCTCGTCCGGAACAGTGCGGGTCAATGGCCCAGTCCACATAATGCCCCATTTCCGACGAGGCAGGACGGAGGTCATCAATGCGCCGAACACGGCTAAGGATAACCTTCTTCGCCCAATACCTGGGTACTAGACAGAACCAAGGTATTGCATGGTCCTCGAACTCAAACCTATAGGAAAACTAGCTACTTACAGAAGAACAGAAGTGCTAGACAGAACCAAGGTATTGCATGGTCCTCGGACTCAAACCTCTGGGGAAACTAACCACGTAAATATACCTGGGTACTAGACAGAACCAAGGTATTGCATGGTCCTTGGACTCAAACCTATGGGGAAACTAGCTACTTTCAGAAGAACAGAAGTGTTAGATAGAACCAAGGTATTGCATGGTCCTCGGACTCAAACCTCTGGGGAAACTAACCACGTAAATATACCTGGGTACTAGACAGAACCAAGGTATTGCATGGTTCTCGGACTCAAACCTATGGAGAAACTAGCTACTTACAGAAGAATAGAAGTGTTAGACAGAACCAAGGTATTGCATGGTCCTCGGACTCAAACCTCTAGGGAAACTAACCACGTAAATATACCTGGGTACTAGACAGAACCAAGGTATTGCATGGTCCTCGGACTCAAACCTATGGAGAAACTAGCTACCTACAGAAGAACAGAAGTGTTAGACAGAACCAAGGTATTGCATGGTCCTCGGACTCAAACCTCTGGGGAAATTAACCACGTAAATATACCTGGGTACTAGACAGAACCAAGGTATTGCATGGTCCTCGGACTCAAACCTATGAGGAAACTAGCTACTTACAGAAGAACAGAAGTGTTAGACAGAACCAAGGTATTGCATGGTCCTCGGACTCAAACCTCTGGGGAAACTAACCACGTAAATATACCTGGGTACTAGACAGAACCAAGGTATTGCATGGTCCTCGAACTCAAACCTATGGGGAAACTAGCTACTTACAGAAGAACAGAAGTGTTAGACAGAACCAAGGTATTGCATGGTCCTCGAACTCAAACCTCTGGGGAAACTAACCACGTAAATATACCTGGGTACTAGACAGAACCAAGGTATTGCATGGTCCTCGAACTCAAACCTATGGGGAAACTAGCTACTTATAGAAGAACAGAAGTGTTAGACAGAACCAAGGTATTGCATGGTCCTCGGACTCAAACCTATGGAGAAACTAGCTACTTACAAAAGAACAGAAGTGTTAGACAGAACCAAGGTATTGCATGGTCCTTGGACTCAAACCTCTGGGGAAACTAACCACGTAAATATACCTGGGTACTAGACAGAACCAAGGTATTGCATGGTCCTCGGACTCAAACCTATGGGGAAACTAGCTACTTACAGAAAAACAGAAGTGTTAGACAGAACCAAGGTATTGCATGGTCCTCGGACTCAAACCTCTGGGGAAACTAACCACGTAAATATACTTGGGTACTAGACAGAATCAAGGTATTGCATGGTCTTCAGACTCAAACCTATGGGGAAACTAGCTACTTACAGAAGAACAGAAGTGTTAGACAAAACCAAGGTATTGTATGGTCCTCGGACTTAAATCTCTAAGGAAACTAACCACGTAAATATACCTGGGTACTAGACAGAACCAAGGTATTGCATGGTCCTCAGACTCAAACCTATGGGGAAACTAGTTACTTACAGAAGAACAGAAGTGTTAGACAGAACCAAGGTATTGCATGGTCCTCGGACTCAAACCTATGGGGAAACTAGCTACTTACAAAAGAACAGAAGTGTTAGACAGAACCAAGGTATTGCATGGTCCTCGGACTTAAACCTCTGGGGAAACTAACCACGTAAATATACCTGGGTACTAGACAAAACCAACGTATTGCATGATCCTCGGACTCAAACCTATGGGGAAACTAGTTACTTACAGAAGAATAGAAGTGTTAGACAGAACCAAGGTATTGCATGGTCCTCGGACTCAAACCTATGGGGAAACTAGCTACTTACAGAAGAACAGAAGTGTTAGACAGAACCAAGGTATTGCATGGTTCTCGGACTCAAACCTCTGGGGAAACTAACCACGTAAATATACCTGGGTACTAGACAGAACCAAGGTATTGCATGGTCCTCGGACTCAAACCTATGGGGAAACTAGCTACTTACAGAAGAGCAGAAGTATTAGACAGAACCAAGGTATTACATGGTCCTCGGACTCAAACCTTTGGAGAAACTGACCAAGTAAATATACCTGGGTACTAGACAGAACCAAGGTATTGCATGGTCCTCGGATTCAAACTTAATGAAAATTAGATACTTGTTGAAGAATAAAGGCATTAGATGGTACCGCGTTGTGGTATGGTCCTCGGATACAGGCTCGAAAGACAGTTGATTATCTCATGAGGTAAAGTCCAGAGCAGAATGAAAGTATTCAGCAAAACATTAAAGTGTAACAAGTAAAAGAAAGCATCAACTAGCGAGACAGAATCAAAATCGTTGAATATATCTTCCAAATATAAGACATGCAGTTTCGTTACAATGTCGCCAAGGCGAAAAGCAAAGTAAAAGGAAAAAGAAAACAAATAAAAATGCTCCATAATGTCACAACGGGATAGTCCAGCGAAACGATTTGCTCCCCCAACTCATTGGGGGGTTTGTCTTGAGGATCCTGTCGAAAGATTTGGATTAACTACAAGGGACCCTGACTCGGAACAGTTCTTCTAAGGGATTCCCCCTAACGCTCTACGGGGCTCAGCCTCCTCAGGAGGTCTGTCAGCTGAAGGTGTATCCTCGACAGTGTTGGTCTAGCTCTCATCGGCCGAGGGTAATACAGAACCTTCCTCGGGGGCAGTGGGGACACCCTCACGTATTGCAGCGGGGTAATATACCCTATCTGCCCTCCTAAGGTCTGACGAAGCATCAACCCCCGCTTGGTTAAGAGCTTCGTTCCAGGTCTGGGAACAAAAACGCCTGCATACCTCAGGGACTTGGGTCTTGAAGGTAGCTTCGGTCTTGGCCACCCCCTCAGCAAAGGCCTCTTCCTCTGCCTGTTCTAAGGAACGCTCTGCATCTATTCTTGCGAACTCAGCCAAATCTTTGGCCCTCACAGCCTCGTCTCTGGTGTATTCGACGACACCCTTCGTCCATACTGCCTCGGCTAATTTCTTCTTCAGGTCGACAATGTCCTCCTGGGCAGACCTCAACTGACCTTCAACATCATACAAGCGCTTGGTCTGATCCTCGGCCTGCCTCATAGCCGGGCCTAGGTCAGAGGCCGCAATGTCCCTAGCCTTTGTCATCTCCTCGAGACTTTTAGTAGCTTTCTTCAAATCTGCCTCGAATCTCTTAAGGGTATTCGCAGCCTGCAGGAACTTGTCACGCTCCTTTGCCAAAGTGCTACCTTGGTCGTCAACCTCCTCGTCCAGCCTAAAAATAGCCTAGATAGCCTACCAACTAAAGCAAATACGCTGTAAAGGGGAAAGGAGGTGCTGGGTAATAAAATTCAAACGGAATAAACTGGTATCAGACGCCTTACCATGCCGAGGTATCTCTTGAGGTTTTCAGCAACCTCCGGCCCCTTTATGCTCCCAAGCTCAGCCATGTCGGCGGGAAGAAAAAGAGACCTTTCCAAGGCATCAGCTATCCGAGCCCCTTCGCCTCCTCGGAAGTCCTGTATAGTAGCGTCATCCCTCAGAGGTTCTCCATGGAGCATGGCGGCGGGCAGCCAAGCCTGGGGCACAGATGGTTGAATAATTTCTTTTCCTTTTCGCTTGCCACCCAACCTCAGTTGTTGAGAGGGTCGTCGGGCTCCATCCTTCTCTGGAGAGGGGTGGGATCTGCCCACATCCACCGGATCTTTGCCCTTGGAAGTTTTCTTCCTTTTTGGTTCGGGGGACTCGGGCCGAGATTCTGAGATTGAAGGGGTACGTAAAGACCTAGTCCGTGCAGGGGAAGGCTGGGAGCTAGGTGGTGGAGGCTCAGGCTGTGACTCCATGGGCACTCCCTCCCCAGACTTGCCTTCAAGCAGGTCAAGAAGGCTGGTCGGGGGCCGTCTCCTAGGACCCATCTCAGTCGGATGCCAACCCTCGGGCTAACCCGCTTGGTCAGATATACTGAGTTCGTCCTCACACGAGCTTGGTTCGATCACTTCCTTTCTTTCCTCCAGGCTCCCTTCCTCAGCCTCTGCCGCTTTATGGGATAATGCAGAGTCTACCAACGAAATGCCTTCTGAAATAGAAGATCCTTTGGAATGTGCAAAACCGTCTTCTACCACAGCGATTCACCTAAGCCAAGGATCCTTTGGGCGGTTCTAATCTGGTTATCGGCCTTGTTCAAAGGAAGTTCCTCACTAATGGCGATTTCCAAGTCCTTCTTGTTGACCGGAGGAAAAAGACACACGAGGGCGTGCGGATCTGCGGAAAAATAACCAAACCTCCTATGGTCAATCAATCAGGGAGAATCCTGTGTTACAGAAAGTAGAAGACTCGCAGAAATGAATATGTGTATCGAATTTCGTAAGCGTGCAAACGAAAAAACCAAGCGGTGCAAACAAGTATTTATATCTTCAATTAAGATTATCCAAATGTAACTTCCCGCCCATAAAAGCAGGAGGTCCCTGCCGGAGGATTACCATCACACCATCGAAAGAGGGAAACCTGGAGTCGCCAAAATTTAATGCAAACGCGCTCTGGATCTCGAAGCGCCAAAAATTTGCCTATGGCAGATAAAGAGGTCCCAGAGCTGACGTGGATCGAGGTTTGGTGAATCTTATGGGGGCCTGGGAATGTCAAAATCCTCCTTCCCGCCTGAAAGCACGGACAGCAGGATTTTGAGGGGCTATTGTGGGGCCCGTGGGCCTGGTAACCTCGGCCCACCTGACGTCTGGCCCATGGCCCATTCTGAGGACGAAGGTTCGTCCGAGGAGGATGCGTTGTGCGTACACTTTAGAAACCCCGCCGAGAATAACCCTGTCCTCGGCGGACCAAGATTAGCTTCAGATGGGGAAGCGGGCCCAGGACAGGCTGTCACCTCCGCATTAAATGCATTCACCTAACCCTCTGGTCACACTAATGAAGACGTGACTCTTAGACAGGGCGACCTTGATTATTGTGAATCACTTGAGTACTGATAGTGTTGCTGATGGGACGGACGTTCAGAGGGGAAGCGCTTGGATGATCAACAGATGGAGGGAAGAGATGGAAAGATAAGACTATATAAGAAGGACTACGACAGCACAGGGAAGGGGGGCTCCTCGGACTAAGGCCTAGGATCAGTTTTGAGAAAAAACTTAGGGGCATTGCCCTTTAAAGATAATGGGTTCATGGTTGGGCTCCGTTTGCCTGCAAGGGCCAATTTCTTCAGACCCACTCTCTAGAAATGTATTGTTTGGGGCCCTACAAAATGAGTCCCTACAGTATTAATTATTAGATTATTTAAATTATACATAATTGAATGATAAGTGAGATCAACACTATGAAATACAAATTCAGGGTTCTATTCATCTATTATCAATGTATATGAAAATTTATTTCATTACAGCTTATTGTATTCTTGGATTTTTTTTTTCAAAATAAGCAAATCTTTCAAACAATTTCATTAGTTAGCAATGTTTTGAAACTATTTAGCAATCTAACAAATCGAGTCCTTTGGACTTGATTTTGCTCATTGAAATCAAGTTAAGAGGAGTCGAGTTTCAGTGCTAGGAAGAGTGGGAACGGCTGGAACTCGAGTGTTTCACTCTCGAGTATGAAACTCGAGTGTGATACACTCGATTTCCAACTGAAACTTGCTCCAGCATTTCAAAGAGCAAAATTGAGTCTGTTAGACTCAATTTGTTAGATTGCTAAATAGTTTCAAAACTTTGCTAACTAATGAAATTGTTTGATTGATTTGCTTATTTTGAAAAAAAAAAAAAAAAAAAATCTCGTATTCTTTGTAATTCTACTTGTTTTCAATGTAACAAACATGCCTTGAGTGTTGTTTGTGCTTAGGAAGCATATTTTATATTTTTGAAAAGTCTTAGTAGTATATGGTATTAGTCCAAAGCTCGAGGATATTTTTGTATTTTACCTTTTTCTCCTTTAGTTATTATTTTTAATTTTACACCTCAATATTATTTTTCTCCAAAACAAAATCTTACATAGTTTTTAAAAATTATTGATAAATATTCTAATCAATTAAATATTTTCACACATTCTCAAAAAAATTAAATATTTTCACACACACACATATATATCAAAGAAAATCTAGCTAATTTTGTTTTCCAAATAACCATCTTTTTAATACTAAAGATATTTTTTTTTTTAAATGCATATATATTTTATGTTTCTAAGTTCTCTTATAAAATTTACAGCAATTGGATCTTAAGTCATAGGTTAAAATCTTTTACCCAAAAAATAAAAGAGTTGGGTCGTAAGAGATTGTTATTAATGTGAAAATTACTATCTTTTTTGGTCCATTTCTATTTTGAGATGTATTAAAATATGATCATTTTTAAAAAGTGTTTAAAATCTTAAATAATAAAATTAAATAAAAACTAAACACGTAACAACTTCTTTCCTAATCATTTTTAAAAAGTTAATGACACAAAATTTATAAACTTTTTAGTACAATATTTATAGTATCCATTTATTATTGCATTAGATGAGATGAAAATAAGTATTTCTAATTCTAATATTTATGAATGAATACATCAAACCCACACCCACGATGATAATGAAGAGGAGATATAGAATCTAATGAGATTAATAATAAAGATTTTTAAATATTCCTCTTATTTCTCTTGCTGTTGTAGCTCTGTTCTTTGTACGTTAATCCAAGTGGGTTTTTAAGGTGCACACATTGATTTTTGAGGGTGACTTTTTCAGGTTTCTTCCTAAATAACTTTACATATACATTTTTTTAACTTATTTCAATGGGGGATTTTTTTTTTTTTTTATAGTTATAGCGTAGATGAAAGTGAATGAAGGAGCAAAGTAGAGATGAGGCCATGGTGGTGACTAAGGTATGTACTGTAGAAGGAAGAGAATAATGGAGCAAGGTAAAAATTAATTAATGGTGGTGATTGAGGTTGTGTGAGAGGGTTTTGGAGTGGAGTAAATGTGTTTGTGCCAACTATTTTCAAGCCGGCTTGTGTTGATATGAGTTACATGGAAAGTACTATATTGAAAATGAAATTCGCATCAATAAGAAAATTTACTAATGCTACAAACTACAATTATGTCTTGATGTAAGATTTTTCCATAACTTACATACTTTAGATTTTTCCGTACTTTACCTAATGAGTTTATTGGTTACTTCGAGGGAATCAAAGCCTCCTAATTGATAAATAGATTACTTTGAGGGAGTCTACACCTCCAAAGTGAATACTCACTCAATAATATTTTTCAACATCAAGTCATATAAATAGATGGTTTTACAAGATAAAACTAACATTTAAACATTTAAATTCAAAAGAAACCTAATCTTTATCTAGAACAAGTAGATAAGATTTATTTAAATATCCTATTCATTATCTGATTACCCAACTCCTAATACTAAAGACATATCATTCCATAACAGCTCGATCTTCCCAAAATGCGAGGTGAAAAACTATTTGCTTTATCCTATTTAAAATTTGTTACATGCTTGAATAGTGTGAAGCTGGAATGATTTGATTTTGTAGAGCTCCAATTTCCTTCTTATCTTCAAGTTTTCATTGCCCATCATTTCCCTTAGTTAGATTCTCTTGTTCATAGAGAGTCAAATTCCTTTTTTAGTTGGTGTCTCTTGTTCATATCTAGCCAAACGCAAGGACTTGCATATCCCTTGCAAATGTTCCTTATGCTGTCTCTGATACCAATTGTTTCAAACCCAATTGAGTTTGTTAGTTACTTCGAGGGAATTAAGACCTCCTAATTGATAGATAAAACTTACATTTAAATTCAAAAGAAACATAATCTTTATCTACAACAAGTAGATAAGATTTATTTAAATACTAAGCTAACAATCTATCCTATTCATTATTTGATTATCCAACTCCTAATAACAAAAATAAAATCTTAAATAATAAAATTAAATAAAAACTAAGCACGTAACAGCTTCTTTCCTAAATCTACAAAATTTCCTATATTTTGTATTTCACTAGTTTAATACAAGTTCATTTCTTGTAATTAGTAAGAACTACCCGAGTTTGCACAACATGCTATGTAATTTATTATTAGTTTTTTTCCAATATTTCAATATTTTTTGACCAAATCTTGTAACTTAATTGTTTGGCACCTTCAGATATTTCCAATAGAGACGTTTGAGGTTCAAATCCCCCACCCTCAACTATCATATGAAAAAAAAAAATTCAATAGCTTTTCTTGTAAAAGATTGTAATATTTAGTATTATGTTTTATAGACAAAATAAAAAGACAATCAAAATGGTGTAGTAATTTGATCATACTATATGTGTTTATACAAATTTTAAAATCGCATGATATAAAGACTAATAGAGATAGGCATGTTTCATACCTACTCAAAAATACAAATATCATTTTGATAAAATTAAAATGCAAATTTTTTTCAATTTTTTTTTTTTAATTTTTTACTCTTGATTGTGTGTTACTATTTTTTTTTTTTTTTTTCCTTTTGTTGGACTTTGTTTCAATTGTTGTAAAAGCAACTAAATTTGAGCAAGAATACCATATTTTAAATCAATTTTTTCTTGTATCAATCTTAGGAAAATGACATCAAAATTTCATTATACTTAAATAATTAATGCACCACTTAAAATAATTAATATAACAAAATAAATGTATTTATCTTATGATTTCTAAAAAAATGTATTTAATTTATTAGTAATATTTTTTTTCTAAAATATTAGTAATATTTTTAATTAAATAAAATAAATACTACAATGTTGGTTCCATATATATTACATGTCCCTAAAAGAAGTTAGGGAATCAAAATGATTAAGATTAATTTTGGTGAATTCACTACTAATTAATTTTTGATGGCTTTATGTCAATTGTTGTCAAAACAAATAAACATGAGGAAGAATGTCATATTCTATTATTATTATTGTAAGGTAAGAATTGGTGAATTCCACCCCATCTAATTGTTGTCCTACCGCGGAGCCAGGCGCAATGCGGTTTTTGTCCTCGCCTCGAATGCAGGCAAGCAAGGAGGGTTTCATAGTCTCAGCCCCAAGCCTGTTGTCCCATATCGGTTAGAAGAACGCCCCACTCATGCTTTATATGCCTCTGGGACTTGCATGAGTGTACCACTACTCTTTTTGGGGTTGGGATGAGTCTTAGCTTGCCACCGCCCCATCTGATTGTCCACCTACCGCGGTGCCAGGCGCGGTGCGGTTTTTGTCCTCGCCCCGAGTGCAGGCAAGCAAGGAGGGTTTCATAGTCTCAGTCCCAAGCCTGTTGTCCCACATCGGTTAGAAGAGCACCCCACTCATGCTTTATATGGTAAAAAGTGAGTAGTGGTACACTCATGCAAGTCCTAGAGGCATATAAAGCATGAATGGGGCGCTCTTCTAACCGATGTGGGACAACAGGCTTGGGGCTGAGACTATGAAACCCTCCTTACTTGCCTGCACTCGGGGCAAGGACAAAAACCGCATCGCACCTGACTCCGAGGTAGGACAACAATTAGATGGGGTGGAATTCACCAATTCTTACCTTACAATTATTATTATTATTATTATTATTATTATTATTACAACAGATAAAAATTGCTTTCTATGTAAAATTTAGAAAAACAATCATATAAACTCCTTTAATAAAAATAATTAATGCACAACTACAAACAATTTTTGATATATGCATTTAATACATCACATTGGCAAAACTTTAACTCATGCTCCCCAACGTAAGGTTCTTGCTATTATATATATATATATATATATATAGTCATGGTAGCTAATGGAAAAGTAATAACAAAAACGTAGCAATAGTTGTAATCAAATGATAAAAACCAGAATCATATTCATGTTTTCATAACAAAGGACTAGATAATTTGTCAATCATGAAATTTTATTCCATTGTAGAGAGAGGAAAAAAAAAAAAAACAGTTGTATGGGCACAGTAATGTTTACAACAGTACCACACAAACTCTTTGTCAATCAGCAAGGAGTGAATAATTTTACAATGTTTTCTGGCATAAAATGTACAATTGGAGGAATCCCCTACATCTGCATAAGTTAGAAAGGAGGAATGGAAGAAGGATGGCCAAGGTGCTGCATTGAAGCCAGTCAATGCAAGAATCCAGCCTTGTAGAGAGGGATTGACCAAAAGAGATTCACCTTCAAGAAAAATACACTCTAAAAAGTTTCCACAATTTTCTTCCCTGTTTTAGCATTACCAATTGTCAGGTCCAGAGAAGGTAACATTTTCATGCTCAACATCCATTAGAACCTAATCCCTGATGCTGCTACTCTGTTGGGCATGATCCCAACATATTCTTGGTTTCATACCTGAAACACAAAGTGTGGCAACCATAATTTTATATTTTGAAGTTTATCCATATGAATAACTCTCACTAACAGAAATAAAAAGTTCAATCTAACACAGAAGGGCATCAAAAATTTTCATTACTCTTTTTTTTTTTTTTTTTTTTCATTCTATTGCAAGAGATTTACCTCAGTACTTAATTTTCTATTTGATTTCTGCTTCAGCTAGTTATATCTTCAATATCCTTTTTTTTTTCTGCATTTTAGCAGATAAAGAATAAAGAACAATGACAAAGTAATGAGACCAAAGGAAGAGTCAAGAGACAAACCTGCATTATTTTTCCAGTTGAATAGAAGCAGAAAAAGTAACCCAAAACACTTTCAAGGTACGCTGAGCTGCATAAAACAGCAAGTTGATTCACATTCTGAATTCAATTTAAGAGATTAAATTACTTAAAATGTGTCAAATGACCTCTAACACAAATGGTACTTCCTTTCCTTGTAAGAGCAAGGTTTAGGTTCAAGCCCCACTAGATGCGTATATATTACCGATAAAAACAAATACCAAAAATGCAAAATCAATGAATAGTATGTGGCAAGTTCACAGCTATTTTTATTCCCTAGTTTCAAGGGATAATTGTTTAGTAGTAACCAATGCCCAATGCCAAGATTATCAATATGGGCATTCTAGATGGGATTGATAATGGGGTTCTTAAGAGCAAAATGGCTAGTCAAAAGAACTAAATGGCAATTATCCACCATTTATACAACCAAATAAGGTCTTAGGAACGGCGATTTCAATATGATCCTATTCTACCCTCAAGAATTTATACATAGAAGTGTTCACTCTCAATCAAACACTCAAGTCCAGAAGCCTTTGGCATTTTTTGGCCAAATGTGTACTAGGCCAGCACCTGAGTAGCCAGGATATCCTCAAGCCCTAGGGACATCCCTTTTGAAAGCACCCTGTGCCTTTGACAAGGAATGGAAGCCCATTTAAAGCTGTGATATTGTAGGTGGTAACCTGACTGCAGAGAAGCCCACCCAACCAAAAATGTCCAGTTTTGTAACAAAAATGTAAGCCACTTACCAACAACCAGAAATTTAGTTACAGTCCCTCTAATAACCCTGAAAACCCCGCAGGAAAGGTAGACTACATTGTCTTAGGTTATATGGAGAATAATATTTTTCCTTATAATTACTATGCATAATCTAAAGGGGTTTTTTCATTGATAAGTTACACACGCATCTAGTGTGTCTTGAACCAAAAAATCACCTTGCACCTTGCCCTTATAAGGGGAGGAGGTGCCTTTCGAGCTAAAACTCGTTGGCACCAAGCATAATCTAATTTAAACAGGTAAGAGATGAAACAGTGGACAAGTACCACATGTGCTGCAGTAACTTCTCTTCGGATGACACTGGAGCGTACTGTCTAACAGGTTGCCACTTGAAGCTTCAGGCATCATGGAATTAAGGCACAGATGATAAAGACTCAAGAGGTATAGTTTTCACTTTCAAAATCATACAGTTCCATCAACATTTAAAGACCTTGTCCCCCAATCATGAGAACACCTAGTTGGAAGCTTTTTCTTATGTAATTTTCTATCCCTGATGCCATCATATAGAACCTCATAGGCATAATAAGTTATATGACTTTTCTTTAACAAATCTTCTACCACGATCTTTGGTGCTGCTACCTCTTTTTTATCAGCCTCAAAAATTGTATTCACAACCTCAGGGACAATGCCTTTGCGAACCATAAGGTGGATAATACCAACTGCCTCAAGAACCCTATGCTCCACGCAAAGACAATTCAGTACCTGTCCAAATGTCGTCAGTGATGGAATGAACCCCTTCTCAATATTTTCTATGAGAAAATCATACCCAGAATCAATATTCCCCGTTTTGCAAAAGCCATCAATTATTATACGGTAAGTGTAACTGTCTGGGGCACAACCCTTGTCACCCATCTCACGAAAAAGCTTTTCTGCCATATTAATATTTAGCTTTTCAACAAAAGAATTTATCATGATATTGTACGTTGCTGTTGTATGGAATACCCCATATTGTTGTTCAATTATTCTAAACAGCTGGTAAGCTCCATCCAGATCACCATTGGAAGAAAATCCATTAATCAATGTGGCAAAAGTAACAGTATCTGGAGTCAAACCCTTGTTTTTTATTTCTTTAAGTAGTTCCGAAGCTTCATTTACCTTTTGAGTTTTGCACAGGCTTTCTACAACTATGTTATATGTAATTACGTTAGGGAGACACCCTTTCTCAACCATCCCATTGAAAGTATCTATCACATCTTCATACTTTTTAGCCTTGCAAAGCCCATTCAACACAGTGTTATATGTGATCACATCAGGAATAACACTGTGACTCCACATTCTATCTACTATCTCAAGAGCATTATCCAATTTCAATTGTTTACAGTAACCATCAATCAAAGTATTAAAGGTAAATATGTCAGGAAGGTAGCCTTTTACAATAGCATCATTCGTGAGAATATTGGCGTCTGACATACACCCCATCTTGCACAGTCCATTAATAACCAAGTTATAAGTCCATATATTGGGGGTGCAACCATGGTCCAACATCTCATTGATCAACCGCAAGGCCTGCAAAATTAGTCCTTGCTGAGATAACCCTTTGACTAATGTATTGTAGAGAACAATAGTAGGCTTCAACCCTTTCCCTAATGCATCATTAAATACAGCCATGGCACGGTCTATGTCACCATCACAGCATAATCCATTGATCAATGAGCAGTAAGTAAATTCATCAGGCACAAACCCCTTGAAAATTGCATCATTAAGAACCTGGTCTGCATTTTGTATCATACCCATTTTGCAATATCCATCAATAATACTATTGTAAGTAAAGGCATCAGGCACCAAACCATCATTCACCATTTTATGCAGATAGCGCTCAGCTTCCACAGCCTTAAGGTTTTTACACAAGCCACAGATCAACGTGTTATATGTGACAACATCAGGAGTCAGACCTTCACTTCTCACACCCTCCAACGATCTGACAGCCTCACTAAGCGCTCCTTTTTTGCAAAGCCCCTGAATAAAGATATTGAATGTAAACAAATTTGGCAAAATTCCCCTCTTCAGTACCTTGTTGAGAAGTTTTTCACTTTCTTGGACATCACCCTTCTTACAAAGTGTATGTATAAGCTTATTAAAAGTAGTAATATCAGGACAAATACATTGCTCAAGCATACCTTCAAACAATTGATGTGCCTCAACTAGACAATTCTCTTCATAAAACCCACCAATCACCGTACAATATGCGACCGCATTTAACTCACATCCTTGGGAAGGCATGTTATTAAGCAGTCTCAATGCAACATGAGGCCTCCTTGTTCTACAAAAGGACTTTATCCTAATGGTGAAAGTATACACATCAGGAATAATCCCTTTATCTCTCATCCTCAGATACACTTTGTGAGCTTGATTGAAATAGCCACACTCAACAAGTATATTCATGACCGCGTTATAAGATTGAACCGACGGCTCACAATTATAAAAATCCATCCTCTCAAACACATCAACAGCCTCTTGAACCTTCCCTTTCCTTCCATAATTCCTAATGGCTCCAATATAAACTCCTTCTAGTAAACTATTATTAATATTCATCCTTATCTCCGACATCAAACTCTCCATTTCCTCAAACTCCCCATGAAACCCAAGCTTCTCAATCATACATTTATAAGTCAACAATGTGTGCTTGAACCCATTTTCATTTTTCACTGAATTGAACATTGCAAGTGCTTTAATGGGGTCTCTTTGATACTTAACAACCGCGGCAACATGTTTAGGAAGCAAAGCAGGACTCATTCCAAAAACAAAAGGGTTATAAGAGATAAAATCACATTAAAAATCCATAAACCCAGTTACAATTTGAAGCTGTTTAAGCTTTATTTTTCACTTTGCTTCAAGTTTCAGCAATACTAAAAAAATAACCCAACATAAAGAAAAACCCAGAAAATATTATGATCCAAAATGTCGTTTTATAGAACTAAAAGAAGAAGAAAAAAATGAAAATGAAAAGTGAAAGAAAACACTTACTAGTACATGTTTTCTTTGTTTGGTGAGTAACTGTGGGAAAGTGAACGCAAAAGCAAAGCTGAAAACTTTGAAAGTTGAAGACACCGATAACGAGGTCGGCGAGTGGTGGAGGACTTGTTCGGGGTTGAAGGGATTTGGCGCAGGGGTGAGAGACCTTGGTGAAGAAGCTGTGGAATGTCGGGTTGGATACTTGGACTCGATCTTGGATAGGGCGTAAAGCCCACCCGATTTTTTTTTTTTTTAAACCTTTTACCACCGAGGTATATTTAAATATTTTAGAGCATTTTATTATTCTCTTGGATGTATAAATCTCATAGAGGTGGCTCAAAAATATTAGTAAGAGGTTTCGTATCCAGTATTTAATGGATATCATAAGGCTATAGGAACCACTCGACCAACTTTTTGGAGTTTTATTTTTAAAATTTTATACATAAGCAAATGGTGTGGCCAAAATATGCTACTCCTAGCCTCACAAGACACTGATTTACGACATGCTCTTCAAGCTCGCTAAACCAAGTTAATTGACCACCTGGTTCACATTCTTCCAATTCTAAAGGATGCCCAATCGAATATTAACTCAATATTTTGAGCAAAGCTGTAATTCTCTATTTGAGTAGATTATATTATTAAATTTAGTTTGTTTTATTGTAGTACTAGTATAAACTTGTTTGCAAGTTACTTAATTAAGTTATTCTTTTCTCATATATTAAATATCACCACTAAAATTCTTTTATATTTGTCATAAATTTATGATTAGATTTTAATTGAAAATATATTATTTTGAGAATTATATATACTTTTCTCTATAAAAATATTATTTATGTTTCTATAAAGTAAAAATAATAATTTAATATCTCATTAACTTAATTAAAAATTTACATAATATAATCTCAAGTCTATATGAATATATTTTTATATATGTATATATTATATGGTATAAACATATAATATTATAATACATATTTAAATTGAGTTTCTTGCTCAACAAGTTTGTTCAAAAACAAAATATTCACATTTGAACTTCTTATTTAATAATTAGGTCTAAATTCTAAACTTGAGCTAAAATATGGTTTGTTTGCTAAATAAAATAACATAAATAATTATTTTTTCTAAACCAACTCAAGTTGTTCATACGTATAATTGGATTTATTTGTTGTCAATTGTCATTGAGACTAATAAATAAAGGGAAATGTTTTATTTCAGATCGATTATTATACACAATTATACACACATTTTTTTTTTTTACATTGAAATCGTGATTTTGTGTACCGTTGTGTGTGCGACCGGTGTACACTAGTGTTTAATATTTACCCATAAATAAAAGGAAATGAGGGGTGTGAGTTTTGGGCCGGATTGTGTTAAATGGGTGGATCTTTCTGAATTTGACCCGGAACCTAAACCGAACCATCCAGAGGCAAAAAGAAGAAGAAGAAAAAAAGTAAAAGGCCAGAAAGAACCCCAACGATTTGCTAAACTCAGAATTTGAGGAGAGAGAGAGTAGAGAGAGAAAGAGAAGATGGAGACGTCGGGGCAGTGGTTACAGAAGGCGTTGGTGGATCTATGTCAAAGGATAGAAACGGGTTTGGGTTTGGGTATGGATATTGATATGATATCCGGGTTGGTCTCTTACTGTGAACTTGCTCATCCCCAAGACGCCAAAGAGTACCTTGACGTAAGTCTCTCTCTGTCTCTCTATCTCTCTTTCCCATTATCTATTTCTTCTTGTTTACTTGCTTATTGGATTTCACTCTGTGTTATAATTAATGGGTCTTCTTCAAAATCTTTGCTTTCATTGAAATTATGATCAATTTTGGAACCCAACTTTTTTTTTTTTTTTTTTAACTTGCTTATTGGATTTCACTGTGTGTTATAATTACTGGGTCTTCTTCAAAATCTTTACTTTCATTGAAATTATGATCAATTTTGGAACCCAACTTTTTTTTTTTGAACAGGTTTGGTAATTTATTGGATATCATATTTTTAAGGCTTTGTAGTCATTGTTTTGATTAGAAGGAGTTCACAGTTATCTTTAGTCATGATTGCCAGATGTTAATTGGAGAAAACCCAGATTGTGATCCTATTGTTTTTTATGGCCAATTGGGTTTTCTTGTACACTGTTTTTTTATTTATTTATCTGTAATCCTGGACTTCTGAAAATTATTGTGAATAAAGTTTCACTATTTGTGTGTTTTAGACTTTTAGTGTAATGACAAACTTTGCTTCTTGAGGTATTGGACAGTGTAAATTTGCCACAATGTTCTGCTAGTGATTGCACCACATTCAAGAATGAGATAATGTAACAGACTCTGACTAACTCAGGAGCATCTGTACCCTGTTAAACTTAGCTTTTACAGGAAAGTCTATGGCTTTACATTAAGTTTGTTCAACATTAATTCTAAACCTTTAAGATTTAGGATGTGTCTCATTTCTTATCTCAAGATTTGTACTTTTTTCCCCCCTAAGTACTTTGGTTGGTTATGTTATATTCTTTAATCTTTTATAACTTTTTTTCTTGGAAAAATTTGATAAAGTCATGTGTTGGTTTGCGTTGCTTCTTTTTTTATTTTATTTTTTTCCATGTATCAGAAAGGGCATTTGTTAGCTCTTTAGGGGGTTCTGTCAAAGGTTAATTTGGATCCTTCATGCACTTAATGAACATGTTAGAATGTTTTTCATATCTACAGCTTGTTACAGTCTAAAAAAACAAAGATTTGAGGAATATAATGGAAGCTAAGGAACATTAAGATTAGAGATCATCCAAAGACACTTAAAAAAAAAAGGATCATGCAAAGACTGAAAATTTGGATTCAAATCAAACCTTGTTGTCTCAAGGTACAAAATTATTATTGCAAATCCATGGATGTTGATAGGCATGGCATGTGTATTTTTTCTTAACAAAAAAGAGAACGTGTTTACATATCATGCGTATGCCATGGCAAACAAGGGTTTGGAATTAGTTATTTTAGATTACTTTTATTACAGTTCTGGAAGAAAAATGCAACTTGTGTTAAATATATAGATATTTAACAGTCAATCTAATTATGTCCATGTTTGCTGATTGACATTTGTTGGGTCCAGTAATAGATTCACATGAAACAAAAGGGAAATATCACTTATTATAGCTGTCATCTGATGGCTATAATGTATTTTTTCAGTGGCATATTTGAACAGTATTGTGCATGAATATAGTACCTTTTAACAATTAACATATAAGAAACCTAGACTGGCTTTGAAATTTGAATTTCATACGGATCACTCAATGTAATTTGTTCTTCCTGCTCTAAATGTTTGCATTTTTATTAAATGTATCACCTGATAATTGTTTGAGATGGCAATTATAGAGACATGGGGGAAATGACTATTTTTTCTGAAGATTAATGCAATAATATTTGAAGAATCAATATTGGCAGAAAAATGTCACTTAATTTCTTGTGACAAAGTTCCAGTTCCTGCTATTTATCCTTATTTTTCTTTGGATGCTACATCATCAGATTCTTTTGTTGCTGCAGCTGTTGAAATTAAAAATTATGGTTTTCATTTTCCTATGCAGAATATAATTGGCCAGGAAGCGGGCAAAAGTGTTATAGACGAATATTTACGGCGGAGAGGCCACTCAGATGTCAGTAGCAGCACCCCAAATGTCCCAACTTCAAAATTACAAGCCTATGTCAAACCACGCTCTGATGAAGCATCTGTCAGTGGAACCAGGAAACCTAAAGCACCAAAAGTGGTTTCAGTCCCTAGTTCCCAGGCAGAACCAAAAAAACATATGATGTCTAGTCATCAGGAAAACCAGGTTTCATCAGAGACTAATGAGTCAAGAACCATGCAGAAAGGGAACCAAGTTAGTTCTAAAAAGAAGAAAGCTGGGAAAGTTATTTCACTTGCAGAGGCTGCCAAAGGGTCAATCGTATTCCAGCAGGGGAAACCATGCTCATGCCAAGCTCGTCGCCACAAACTGGTCAGCAATTGTTTATCTTGTGGCAAGATAGTTTGTGAGCAAGAGGGTGAGGGCCCTTGCAGTTTTTGTGGTTCCCTTGTGCTGAAGGAAGGGAGCACATATGCTGGTCTAGATGAAAGTTTGCCTCTTCAATCAGATGCTGAAGCAACTGCTGAAGCTTATGCAAAGAGGCTTGTTGAATATGACCGGAACTCTGCAGCGCGTACAACAGTTATTGATGACCAAAGTGACTACTATGAAATTGAGGGGAACAGTTGGTTGTCAAAGGAGGTAACTAGTTTCTTTCAATCTGTATAGTTGAATCATATAGTAGTACTTTTATGTGTACTTTGAATTCACTTCAAGTAATATTTTTCTTCCAGGAAAAGGAACTTCTAAAGAAGAAGCAAGAAGAGATTGAAGAAGCTGAACGGGCCAAACGAAATAAAGTGGTTGTGACTTTTGACTTGGTTGGCCGCAAGGTATTAAACGCTTTACCAAACGGACTGTCTTATATTTTGTTATCAGTTGGATTTGTTGCTGCATGAATATATATTCAGCCAGTTGGATTTTGCACTAGCAAGACCTTTTCATTATTACTAGTACTGTATTCTTTACAAATATCTATAATCATTTTTTTCCTTTTTTTTTTTTTTTTGGTGGGTAAGAAATCTACCAAGTTATGCTTTCTCACTAGTTCTTTTGCTTTCATATTTTATTATTATACCTAATTATGGAAATCTTGATCACCAGCTTTTGTTTTTCATTGTGCATACAATAGGTAACTCCCAATAGGTTATAACAGCTTTTGTTAATAGGCAGGTCACACACATGCTCACACTTGAAATTGTTATTAGGGTCCTTTCTTTTCTTTGCCCACGTCTTGTTATAGATGCTTGTAAAACAAATTTCTCCCTTTCTTTCTTTCTTACTCTTTGGCTCAGATCTGCTAAATCTCAAGGTGTATTCTTTTTCTAATGTAACAATGTTTTGCAGGTTCTTTTGAACGAGGATGATGTTTCAGAATTAGAATCAGAGAATAGAATATTACGGCCACCCGATGAAAGAGAAGTGAACCGGATTAAACCAAACCCAACTCTTAGAGTTCAACCAGTCTTTGTGGACCCAGGCCCCAGTAAGAAGCCTGATAAAGGTAGACAACCAAACAAGGGCCTAACCAACGGCATATGCTTGGAGATAACAGGGAGGGTGCAGCATGATAGCAATGAATTGAAACATTTTATGAAGGACAAGCAAACTGAATCAGCTTCAAGTGGGAAAATTTGGCAAGTGCCATCAGTAAATGGGGGTCTGCATGCGAAAGATGATGGTGAATGTTCTCTAGATTATTATTGAGGTATATATATCCTGATTACTTGCAGTTTTGTGCTTTCTTTCTAACATTTTTCAATACAATGGCTAGAAAAATTTTCTGAAAAGGGTTACTGGGCATGCCAGTTTGATACCATGGTTCAATGTTGTTTTTGTGGAACTGAAAATAGATGAATGAAATACAGAAGTTTTGGAATGCCACTTTGCTTTAGTAATCCACCTTTCTCACCGTTGCATAAAATCTACCGGTATTTTCCAAATCTACAGCCATAAGTCCCAACCTATGAGGAAAGGGTGATAGAAATGACTTTCCCATTTTCCAAATAAGATTTTGTTATAGAATAGGCATGTTTGGCATTGTATATAACCGGTAGTTGTACTACCATGATACAATCATAAAAGATTGATTTGTTAATACCATTTACCATGAGACAACACTTTTTATGAAGAAGGGCAATATGGTATGGCACTCCAGTATTCCTCAGAAGAAATGGCCAACTACAATTCCTTAGTTACAGTACAAAGTATCTCCATATAATTTATAACACATGGTTGCATTAACCAATGAAGTATAAACAATGTGTGCAACCAATGAAGTATAAACAATGTTATGTGTTTTCAAAAACAATTAAATTCAATCCAGTTATGTGTTTGAAGTTAATTGGTATTGGTGATTGAATTTAATTGGAGAACCTAATGTATTGGCAATACTGCAGCTAAAGAAAGAAACTCAAGAACGATATTAATCCATCTTCTTCTTTTTTTAGTCAAAATTATTTAACAAAAGAAACTCAAGAACGAGATTAATTATCTTATTATTGTTAGCCAAATTTTCCCTCGGACTTCTCTCTCTCTCTCTCTCTCTCTCCCCACAATTGTACCCTTTGATGTGGATCAAAATGAATCCTGAGAATTTAAGCACAAATCGGATTGGTAATGCCCTCGCTCGTGGTGCTACTCATTAGTGATTTTGGTGAGATTCATGAGAGCTACACAATTCGTAGTGCTTAGCTATGAAATGACATCATTGTTGCCTTCAATCAAAACTCTAAGGTCCTTGTCCCCACTACTTTGGAAGAGTCATGGTCTAGACTTGTAATTATATATTTCTAGCACGATTTTGATGTAGAGCTAAGAGAGAAGATGCTATCTTTGAGAAAAAATGTGAAAGAGATTTTGTAAATTTATGGTTTGAGAAAAAGAATGAGAGTTGAGAAGTGTGAATATTATACAAATAAAATAGAAAATAAATAGAGTGTTTGATGAAGTGTGTGAATAATGGATTAGTAAAAATAAAAACAGAAAAGTGATTATCAAAAAAAAAATATATATATATATAAGTGAGGAATATTTGGTGGTTTATAAGATTTGTCATCTTGGAGGCGGATGTGAAATGAGTTCATGAAAAAAAAAAAAAAAAAAAAACGTCATTTTGTTATCGTAGTTTAGGGAAGAGTTTTATATCTTTTTTAAAGATTTTTTAAAAGAATAGCAGGACTGCCCAGCAGCAACGCAATGTGGAGATGGCCGAGTTGGTCTAAGGCGCCAGATTAAGGTTCTGGTCCGAAAGGGCGTGGGTTCAAATCCCACTCTCCACAATTTCTTTTTTTTTTAATCAAACTTTTTTTTTTCTTTTTCTTTTTTTTTTATATGAAAGGGATAGATTTTCTCCACAATATTTTCGCAATGAATAGAAAATAATTTCAATGGTAGGTTCAAATTAAAACTATTGATAACTTGTCACCTATGACTTGTTATTAAATTATTGTGGATATAACATTTCTCTTTTGTTTACTTTTACTGCTAATTATTCAGTATTATGAGGAAAAGTTGCAACAATTTTTTTTTTTTTTTTAAATACGAAAGAGATGGACTTTCCCCACAACATTATCACTTATTTTTTGGATATGTCTCCACAACATTTTCACAATATTTTTGTAACAAATATTAGATGACAGGTTATTATTTGCTATTATTGGTGAGCAAAAAAATAATTTCAATGGTGAGTTCAAATTAAAACTAGTAATAATCTACCACCTAGGATTTTTTTATAAAATTATTGTGGACGTAACACTTCTCTTTTAATTACTTTTACAGCTAATTATTTGGTATTATGAGAAAAAGCTGCAACATTTTTTTTTTTTTTATATGAAAGAGATAGACTATCTCAATAATATTTTCACAATATTTTCACAATAAATCGTAAGTGATAAGTTATTATCTGCAGTTATTAGTAGATAAGAAAGTAATTTCAGAAGTGGGTTTAAGTTAAAACTGTAACAACTTCCAATTAGGATTTGTTTTGAAATTTTTGTAGGCGTAACACTTCTTTTTTCTTTACTCTTACCTCTAATTAAGGTATTACGAGGAAAAGTTGCAACAAATTTCGTGTGAAGAGTAAATTTGATCACAATGTTAGATCCCGTGCCATCGTGTTAGAAAAAAAAAACATTTTTGAAATTAGTTTCCATTAATGAAAATAAATTTTGGAACTTTTTTTTTTTTTTTTTTGGAGAATCAGTAAATTTTGGAACTTGGAAGCACGTTTTGATTCTTTTTGATTTTGAATCAATGCCTTTCTTTTTCTTTTTCTTTTTTTATAAATTAAAAAATAAACTAAAGAAACCATTTATGAAATACGCATTAGAAAAATGTTTGAGAAAATTAAACCAAATGGGCAAATAGAGCTAGTCATCCTCTTGACTCATTCAATCCACCTGATTTTTTTTAAGCAAATGAAGCCCCCTTTCTTGTTTTTAAAACTTTCTTTAAGAGAATAAAAATGATTACGTGGACTTAATCAAAATGAGTATGATCATACAAGTTGAAAATTTGGTAAAACAACAACATCAAATTTTTGCCAAGAATCTTATAATTTGACGGAAATCTATTAAAATTTTCAAATCCCCTTTCTTATCAAATTATAAAGAATTAAAAAAAAAATCGAATCTTTAGTACCAAATTTTGAGATTGTTAAATTGAAAATTTCGATATTTAACCTTTTATTTTTCTAAACCATAAGTATCATAAAATTACTCTACTAATATAAAAGTGTAAAAACACACTTCTATCAATAACTTGCCTTATACCAATCAAACTGCATGTGCTTAGATATTTTTCTATTTTTTTAAAAATAGTATATTTTCTATTAATCTCAATTCGAGATTGATATTTTTTCCAATTACGGAGTTTTGAGTTTTGAAACTATTGAGTATCCTAAAATTACTCAACTTCAATAATTTAAAAACACACTTCTATTAATAATATCACCAGATAAAACTCATTATTATTGGTCCAAGGATTATTCTTTAAAAAAAATTTATTTCTAAGCGGCATGCGTGATTGAAGGCTTTAATAGTTCTAGTAGTAGTAATTTACTCCCTCTGTCCCACTTTGTTTGTCCTGTTTGAAAAGTCAAACTTTTTAAGAGAACATCATTTATTGTATTGTCTACCTTTTAAAAATGTATAAGTTTCCAAAACTACCCTTAAATAAATTTATCAAAAAATTGAATTACTTAATTAATAGGGGTATAATAGGAATATTAGTAAATTAATGACTTTTATTTTTAAAAATAGGATAATATTTTGAGACATTTCAAAATAGAATAGAGGACAAACAAAGTAGGACGGGGGGAGTACTATTTTTATTTTATAAAAAATAAATAAAGTGAATAATCCATAATAATCAATATCAAGTAGCAATAATTACTAATTAGCAAAGAAGAAGAAAAAAATTAAAAGGTCAAAAGCAGAACTGTTTGGAAACTGAATTGGCACAACATAATTGGCCAATGGAAATTATATCCTCCTCTGCATTGAAAGCATCGGATCATAACTAACCCAAAGAACTTAGATTGGATAATAAGCCAAAGAAACAGAGAGAGAGTCAGAGACAGAAACAGCGACACATACAAATGCAAAAATAAAAAATAAAAACCCATCACACGCACAACTCTGTCTCTGTTCTTTAGAGAGAGAGAGAGAGAGAGAGAAAATTGAGTGAGACCCGCCTCTACAATCTCATCTCCTTTGCAAAATTTCAGCACTTGCCCACAATTCTGTACACATTTTCACACTCAGAAACTTTTTGTCTATTTTTCTCTGCCTCTTCTCTCTCTCTGTTTTTCTTGCTTGGGTTATGGATTGCGAGAGATGAGAATATGAATCTGATTTGACTTGTTACACAAAGATTGCGAATTTCTTGACTTTCTAAGATCTTGAAGCCTTCTGGGTCTTTGATTCAGATCTGTGTTTGCAAAAAAAAATCATTTTTTTATAAAGGTTATGATCTTAAACTCTACAACTTATAATACTCTGTTTCGTTTTGGTGTTTTAATTGTTGGAATCTCAGTATGCTCTGTCTTTACTTTTTGGTTTGAATTTGTTATTGCTGATTCATCTGTTTGGTTGCAGAGAAAACTTAATTGAGCAAAAGAAAGAAAGAATTGAATGTTTTCTATTTGTTTTCCAATTAATGATAAATCCAGATAGAGTTAAAGCATTCCAAAAGCTAAAAGTTCGTTTTGCTCAGCTAAATGGGAAACTTTGGATGAAATATCAAAGATCCATTTTTAGAGTGATAATAATGAAGACCCAATATCGATTTATATCTTTTTTTTCGTTAATGTTATCCTCAGATTTGTTTGTGTGCCAACACGAGTAGTGATGCTTGATTGCTTGTGCTTCTATCTTTGAGTGATGCAGCTCTCAAAGCTGCAATAAAAATAGTATGCTGAGTTTTATATTCTTGAATTGAGATTCTTTTTTTTTTTTTGATAGGAGAGATTCTTTTTTAATTACATGACATAAAGCATACCCCTTCTTTCGTGGCCATTTGTTACAAATTTTATTTTGGAATAAAATTGGTCAATGTTGTAAGATTTGATAATTTGTGAGACCCAAAAATTCACATTTGTGCACAGACAGGTGAACACAAAATAATTTAGGGGTGGGCTTTGACTATGAATTAATCAAATTAGGAGAATTTTTTTCCCTCTATATTTATATAGACACACACACACACACACACACACACACCTCCAAATTTTGCAGATTGTCCATGTTTTAAGCCCTAAGGGTGACCTTAACACACTATTCTAATATATAAGCTCCTATATGAGTTCACTAATTTTGGAGAATTATGGATGTGAGAAATCACCTTTTCTTTCTACCTGATATATTTAATTTCCTCTATATTGTATATGTATCAATCATTTATGTCCTTTCATCGATGTAAACTTTCTAAATACTATATATATTTCAGGTACATCATGGCGACAAAAGGGAACTCAGGAGACCATAGAAGTAGGGGTTCAATGTCAATTTTCATTGTAATTGGTTTGTGTGGTTTCTTCTACATATTGGGAGCATGGCAGCGTAGTGGTTTCGGAAAGGGAGACAGCATAGCTCTGGAGATCACCAAACAGTCAGACTGCAGTATCCTCTCCAATCTAAATTATGAGACCCATCATGGTGGTGATGCTGGGACAGTTGATGAATCTGAAGGAGAAGCCAAGGAGTTCAAGCCATGTGATGATCGCTACATTGATTACACACCCTGTCATGATCAAATGCGGGCAATGACATTCCCCCGAGAAAATATGAATTATAGAGAACGCCATTGCCCTCCTGAGGAAGAGAAGCTGCATTGCCTCATTCCAGCACCCAAAGGATATGTGACCCCATTCCCATGGCCCAAGAGTCGTGACTATGTTCCCTATGCAAATGCACCTTATAAGAGCTTGACAGTTGAGAAGGCTGTTCAGAACTGGATTCAATATGAGGGCAATGTTTTTAGGTTCCCTGGTGGAGGCACGCAGTTTCCTCAAGGAGCAGATGCATATATTAATCAACTTGCATCTGTGATCCCATTTGACAATGGGATGGTTAGAACTGCTTTAGATACAGGCTGTGGGGTAGGTTAAATTTATAAAATGTCCTTGTTTGGCTTTATCTGCTATATTGTAGATCCCCACACTTCTTTTATTCACTCATATTCTTTCCCTTATTGATGCATACACCTGCTCATTGATTGTCATCTTAATGTAATTTTTAAGATTTGTGGGTTCTTTTTATTTGCAATGCTACATACTTAATATGATCTTCTTCTTCCTCTAATTTGTTGAACTTATCTTTATCTCATTTATTATGTGATCAATTCTCCTTCACATATTTTATATAGTCTATTGAGCTTATATATGTATATATGGCTTCCATTAATTTGTATTATAGTTGATTGATTGCTAATGGATCATGGTTAGGTTGCAAGTTGGGGTGCATACCTGTTCAAGAAAAATGTTTTGGCCATGTCATTTGCTCCAAGGGACTCTCATGAAGCACAAGTTCAATTTGCTTTGGAAAGAGGTGTGCCAGCGGTTATCGGTGTTCTTGGAACCATAAAGTTGCCATATCCAGATAGATCCTTTGACATGGCACACTGTTCCCGGTGCTTGATTAATTGGGGTTCAAATGGTAAGAATAATTACAATATAGTTTGATGTGTTGTATGCCAGGAAGCCATTAGCGCGGGGCAAGTGCAATACAAGATACCTTTTTGATGCTACACTATTAAATTATTTGTTAGACCTAATTAAGCACAAGTCCAGCTGGACCTCCTTGTCTCTGCGGAGGCTGCCATTATAGAAAAAAGTTTGGCTCCACAATGGTTTGGAGCTATCTTCCTCCAATCTACTATATGGTAATTGAAGAGACCATCCATGTGTAGTTTTTTTGGTCACATAACTTTTTTAATGAATCATATGACTTGTTTAAATACATGGATAGTTTTATAATTCTCCACATAATGGGTTGGAATTTAGAAAAGATAGCTTCAAACTGGTGTGGAGCCAAACTTTGGCTGCCATTACATATCAATTTTGAATTCTTTGAAGCCAGCTACTTAATCTCAGGCCAGCTTAAGATGACCCTTATACTTCCTTGATGCAGAATATAATCCCAAAGGACTATTTCAAGATAAAAATTACTTGGTTTCTGAAAGATTTATGTAAATTGACAAATGATTTGTTATTTTTTCGGATGATTTATTTTTCTTTTTTTCTTTCCACTTTAGTATCTAAAATCACATACAGTTACTGAAACTTATTTCTAACATAATTATTTGACTCTTACAGATGGAATGTACATGATGGAAGTTGATCGAGTTCTTAGACCCGGTGGTTATTGGGTGCTTTCTGGTCCACCCATTAACTGGAAGGTCAATTACCAAGCATGGCAGCGTCCTAAAGAAGAACTTCAGGAGGAACAAAGGAAGATTGAAGAGATTGCCAAAAGTCTTTGCTGGGAAAAAAAGCATGAGAAGGGTGAAATTGCCATTTGGAGGAAAAGAATAAATTATGATAATTGCCGTGATCAAGACTCTCAACCTACAATGTGTGAATCTGGAAATGGTGGTAATGTCTGGTATATATCTCTCTCTCTCTCTCTCAACAAACATGTTAAATGTTATTGGACTAACAAATAAATGTGTCTGGAAAAGTTAGATGCACCCAAGTTAGACAAACAAATTTTTGCAGCAATATAGATAAAACATTCTTAACTCTTGAAGAAAAATGTATCAGTTTCCAGTGATTTACTTACACTCCTATAACTTCTTCCATAACTTGTTTAAATAATAATGACATCATTTCAGTGTTGTACTTCTTACGCTTGTGTTGCCTTTTGTTTCTATGAGTTTTGTGAATTTGGAAAGTGAACAAGAGGATAGTTGGGTGACTTGGTATTTGCATTAATTAGATTCTAAATTATATTTGACATATTTTTAAAACAAAAGTTTTGGGGTGCGAAGTTTTTGTATATTTGTAAAATATGTAATTGAAAAGATTTGAGAATTCGTAGTTGTTCAAAATAAGGCTCCCCCCCCAACGCACCCAAAACTATTATATCATTAATTAGGTTTTAAATGTAGCATTCCTTTTAGCAATAATCTAGAAAGTATTGTAATTTTGCTCTGGAAAATCTGTCTTCTGTTGCGATTCTAGGTACAAGAAGATGGAAGGATGCGTAACTCCTTATCCTGAGACTACAAGTGCAGATGAAAATGCTGGTGGAGAATGGAAACCATTTCCAGAGAGACTCAATGCTGTTCCTTTCAGAATATCTAGTGGATCCATTCCTGGAATATCTGTTGAGGCATACCAGGAGGACAACCAATCATGGAAGAAGCATGTCAATGCTTATAAGAGGATCAACAAAATCCTTGACTCAGGGAGATATCGTAATATTATGGATATGAATGCTGGTCTTGGAAGCTTTGCTGCTGCTCTTGAATCGCCCAAGTTGTGGGTTATGAATGTTATGCCTACAATTGCTGAGAAAGACACTCTGGGTGTTATATTTGAGCGTGGATTGATCGGCATATATCACGATTGGTAATTTCTGGGACATATCTCCTGTTTTGTCATTGCTTGGAAATGTGATTGGTTAAAAACTGGATTATTTGCTTATGGGCATGAGCATAAACTGCTTAGCCCGTCAAGGGGGAATTCCCTTGGATTACCCGGCAATTGGTTTCGATGGGTGGGGTCAGTTGCTCATAGGTCTGACTGACTAAAGGCTATAGTCCAAAAGGCTCTTCTTTTGAAAGGTTTTCCATGTTAATTTTTTTTTTAAAAAGGACTTGATTATTGGTTATTAAAGAACCCATATGTAAATAAGCTTTGCTTTTTAGTAATCTTGATGATTCCTTTCCTACCACGTGTCCAATTAGATTTGGGGAGCAAAGCGCTAAGCAAAAAAATAAGTCCCTTTCCCTACTATTTGGCCAGTCACAACAACCTCTTTTTTCTTTTTCTTTTTCTTTTTTTTCCCAGTTTTCTCTATCCAGGGACCATACTTTTATACTAAATCATAAGTAAACATGTTCTTCCTTACTACCTTTAACCTAGCCTGATCTGGTTTTTATCCTTGAAGCACCTTGACCCTGAATCATAACACTACTCTGCATGTTACTGTTGTAGCAGCTGTTATTAGTTGGACAATGGCTCTCATTGTTTTCCTGAATGGTGCTGACTCCACTTTTCAATCTTCCTTGTTAATTCTATCCCTTTTCTTGCGAGTTTATCCTTCATATCATCTTCATGTCAGCCACACATTCTATGAACAGTATGATTTTAACTTTTCACCATTATCACACCTTCAGTTTGACAGCCTTCTTAAGATAATATATATCACAAATTTTATCATCTTCATGTCAGCCACACATTTTATGAACAGTTTATTTTTAACTGTACAGTGTACACCACTATCACATAAAAGCTTTCCTGGTCAATTAGCTGCATTTGATTTTTCCTGTTCAGTTTGACAGCCTTTTTAATGCTATATATATCACCTTTTTCTCCTGTTTCTGAATGATTGAACCCATGTAATGAATTAGGAATTACGCTTCCTTTAGTATCCCATAGTCTCAATCATTTTTTCTTACTTCAACAACTTCTAACAAATTAAATCACATTTCATATATTTATTCTAAGTCATACTTCTTTTACATTACTACACGATTTCTTTTACTCAAGCTGAGTTTCAACCTCACATTGGTTTTATTAATTATGCTTTTCATCATTTTTTTGGGATTTTGTGAGTGATTGACTTCACATAGTCGTTAATTGTAGATTTTGACTGAATTCCGGACAGTAGATGTGTATTTATATTTTAGGATAAATTGATGTGCACTTCTTGAGCTCAATGTATTTGTTTATTGGTTGTTGTTACAATATTAAATGTTCTCCTCTGTATTTGGTGAAAAGGAAAAATATAGACAATACAGAGTTTGGTTTAGGTGTGTCATTGAGCTCAATATATTCATAAACAGGATTCTTTCTGATTATATAGGAAGATCCATGACAGTTATCATTGCCATTCCATTTATTAAGGGAGAAATTTTGCATTGGTTTAAGTACTGATTGATTACTATACCATCTTTTGTACAAGGTACATTGTAAATGTCTATGCTGTAGTGGATTAGATAATTTTTTCTCTGATTTTAGTAAGGTGGACAAGAAGATACCTATGAAGTATTAAAAGGAATAGGGTAGATGGTTTTGGAAATAAAATTAATCTCTATTTCCATATACAAAAATTTTGAATTTTTTCTGTTCTTTGACAATCCTCCAACCTCCCAATTTCCAAGATATTAAATCCCCTAGATTGCTAAAGAAAGTCAAATAACCTTTGGTTGAAGTCCACAGTCCTGGTTCAGGGAGGAGAAACAAGACCAGGGGAGAGCATCTATGTGCTGGAGAACTAGTTTCTATAATTGAAACTGAGAAAGAGGTTTTGGCATGGTTAGGGAATAAAGCAAATTAAGGAATAAAAGCGCTGTGAAAAGTTAAGACACTGCAGAACTTGGATTAACTCTAGAATAAAGTATCGTCTCAATTTATTTATTTATTTCTGGGGTTTAAACATTACTATCTGGGGTTTTGCCAGCCCGAAGTTTCAACCAGTTTATTTTTTAAGTTGAGTAAAGGATGTCAGGATCTAGGAAGTAGTGTTTTCAAGAAATCTCATCGTGCCCACATTCAATTCAGTGTTTTTGATAATCTACGGCACTTATCTAAGTTTATCTCTTATTAAGTTGCCATTATTTCCTTTCTGCTCACTGCAAGATCACATTGATAGGGCTTTTTGTCTGCTTAGAGTTGAGATAGTTGAATGTATTTAATGGAAAATCATTTATTTTATTTGACTGGGAATTGTTTTTATCCATTGAAAGATTGATAAAAAATGTAGAGCGATTTGTTGTTTTTGGGCAATCAAAGCTGAAATTGAAGCTTACTTGCTTCCATATTTTCCTATGTTACTTCTCAGACACCTTTCTATGTTCATAATCTCTCTCTATTTTCAACCAGGTGCGAAGCCTTCTCCACGTATCCTAGGACGTATGACCTTATTCATGCAAATGGTGTTTTCAGCTTGTACAAGGATAGGTGAGACTTTTTTTTACTCTAATTACTTTATTCTGATGGAATGAAAGCCTTCATTATTTGCAATATTGATATAAATCATACTACCGGTAGGGACCATGTGTTTAGTGAAATTAAAACTTTGTTTTATAGGAAATAAAAAAGAAGATGAATGGTTTACCCATGGATACTAAATTAAAGTTCAATCACATTACTATTAGTACAACTGTAAAAATTGGCATAGGCATGTAGAGTCAGCCTTGTACCAAGAATCACTTTAGGGATGACAATGGCCTTGCCATCAGTTCATGTTGATCTTCCTAGATGTGGGATTCACTTTCCTGTATATGGGCTGCATTTCAAATCCAAACTGATGCAGGTGTGATGCGGAAGATATTCTTCTAGAGATGGATCGTATTCTACGGCCCGAAGGAGCTGTTATATTCCGTGACAAAGCTGATGTTCTAATCAAGGTGAAACGAATTGTGCAAGGAATGAGGTGGAATACAAAAATGGTGGATCATGAGGATGGTCCTCTTGTTCCAGAGAAGATATTGTTTGCTGTCAAACAATATTGGGTTGCTGGTCAAAACGTATCTTCACACTGAAAGAAAAGATTTAGAGGGAAGTTTCAATGCGATTATAGAAGGAAATGCCACTATTTTTAATAAAAATTCAAGGAATTTATTCATACCAACCCACGGGCTTTCATGGAAGTAGCAAAGCTGAGGAGTGAGACTGTTGTGGGAGCTATTGCTGGTTCTATTGAGTTTTTCTGTGATAGATATAGGATACTGATAGGAGTTATTAATTTTTTAATGTCCATGTTAATTTTCCCTTTTAGATTTTAGTTATTGAATTACTGCCATCTCCCTTTGAATATCTCACAGCTGATATTAAGCTTCAGGCTCAGACACCAGAGTGGAGCCTAATTTTGGCTTTAGCATGTCCTGCCAGTCTATAAACAGATTTTGAGGTTTTACCTAATGTATTATTGTGTTTAATTTATTCATTCAGTTTAAATATTTATTGAATTGATCAATTCGGCATATATGCACCAGTGAGGAAGAGATATTTGATTTAAGTGACTTTGGATAGAATAGAATGGCGAAAAAATTACATGTGACCAACCATGATTAATCTTTTAAGAATCTGTAGTTGTCTACAAAACTTTTGAACCGAGGCTTGGTTGTTGTGCTAATTCAGTTTAGATATATGATCCTTGAATTAATTGTCCATTTTATATCATCCTTGAATTTGTTGTCATAAAGATGGAGCTAAAGTAACTATAAGAACCCCCCCAGTAAATACTAGAGAGTATGGGGATCTGACCCTGGATTTAAATCCAACAAAGGGGAGCAGATATCAGTAAGGCCATATGTGGATCAGGTTCCTAGCAATTTGTTCAATGGAAATTTAATCGGATTTGAGGAGACTAGTAGCTTCCTGAATATGTGAGAAAGAGAGAGAAATTGGGTTATAATCTGCTTTCTTAATTATCCATTCCTCAATGTTTAAATGCAGTGCTCACCAACTGAGTGACACGGAAACTGATAATGACAAATAATCTAAACGATAATAATGAAAAAAATCATCTGAAATGACCAAGCTAACTCTTCCTAAAGGCTAGTATTTATTTGATAAACTCTATTGCGAACTAAGGAATTCAACCAAATCTCCATCGCTTAACCATCTTATCCAACCCGGTTTCCCCCAAGCTGATAAGACTCATGCTCTCCAACTGCAAACCAAAACTCCTTGTTTCAAGCAGTCATCCAAACTTGTCTGAATCATAACATAGAACATCAATCTCAAAAATTATATGCTTCTGACCTTTAGATTTGGCAAAACTACTACAATTTAGTCTAGTATGCTAGACTTGAAGTTTCTTCCTTGATGGCTCTAAGAAGTAACAACAGTGAGCACAATCAACAGTAACATCAATTTGCCAAGCGTGGATGAAAGATGCTACAATGTGAATATGAAGAGGTAATAATACTTATGAAACTGAATCCAGATGTGTATTCTTAGAAGTTATGTTAATAGGAAAAGTTGTCAAGGGGCTTTCCAAGGAAGGAAAATAACAAAATGATAAAGGTTTGGATTAATGTATTAACTACATGTGGTATTTGTCAAGTATCATGCTATGCTCATGGATGAATAGGAGAGTTTCCAACATATGCTCATAACTTTAACCGATCATCAATGTGCATCTGTCTATAATTGGGGTTTGTAATTATAAACGTTCATACAACAATCAAGTCTTGGTTCAAAAATTTTGAGGTTGGCTATAGAATCTAAATAGACTAATTAGAGTTGGCCACATGTATTCTATTCTCTATTCATAATAGACCAACTAAATTAGGATTAAGATTAATGATACAATTTAGCTCCCAGGTCAATAATCAAGTTCAATGAAATGATCAACAACCAATCAAATCATGGACTTTTAACATTGTTCGTTTGCTAATGAAATGGCATGTGAAAAACAAATTAGGCACTCTTTTTATACTCTTTTAGACCCTTGCCATCCCATAGGCGAAGCCTCTTGAACAAATGGTCAACCTGCAAACCACCTCTATGGATGATGTCTATAGATCATGATTCGAAGAGTACATAATCAAATCTACTTGAACAGTAGCGATCATTTCCAAAGTGTTGGAATCAAGTTAATACCACTATTAAGATATTAGTGGATTAATGAAAATATTAAGGCATTATTTTCATCTAGTGAAAGAAATAGGCAATATATTTCCAGTCAAGCTCCAAGCAAGTAGGACCCAAATCCTTCCATATTGTGCCCTTCAAAAGCCTACATATAGAAATTTGTTTCCAAGAAAGCAAGTGATCTCCAAGCCTTCCTCAAATAAAAAACATCTGTTATACCACAAACACCATATCATAAGTTTGTCTCAGCTTTAAAATACTATAAAGCTCCTTGTCATTGAAAGTCTCTTTGTCCATTTTGTGCTGTCATCCCCACAAGCTTCTTAGGCAAATTTCAAGCTCCTCAATCTACCTCTCCACTACCATGGACACTGATAACAACAGCAAGAGTCTTTGCAGTACTGCTGCCTTTTCTTCTAAACACAGTACAGAAGGAGATAGCTGTGTACTTAAGCTTGCCAAGTTAGTTCAGCATCCTCCTCCTGCCATTACTTCAAGCCAAACTACTCCCTTTCCGGTATGCTTAGGGAGAAACAAGGCGGAAGACGGTGAAATCAGTGTCTTTGGCGCTGAAAGATACTTCAACATGAAACTGGAGAATGACAGTCTAAGAACTATTATAGACAGTCAAGCAAATAAGCATGGGCTTAAGAAAGATAACCACAATGATCTTCACTACAGGAGGCCTAAGCCTAAGAGCAGGCCAGGAACTCCAAGCATAAGTTCTGATGCAAGTTGGAATAGCCAAACCACTTTATTGCAAAGTGCCCTCAGGAAACCATCCCAATATATGGACAAGAAGGTAAATGAAAAGATGCATATTTCTGGTTTTATCTGCAGTTGGTCTTGTTCAGATAAGAAGTCAATTGATATTTACAAGAATAATATTGAGCATGAAGTGAAGCAGGGAAAAGAAGTCAGGAAAAAAGCAATTCAGTTTGATCTCAATCCTGTCATCTTGGACAGAAGATCAAACCGGCTCCAACCACGATTTCAGGCGAAAGATGAGCTTCATTGCACAAGTTTTGAAAGGTCAGAGAGAGAAAAGAATGTTTCACTCCCTATTTCAAGTTGTAGGGTGCAAAATTTGACAGCTAAATCACAGTTGGAAGTGGAGAAGATCATAAGAGAAGAACCACGAATGTCGCTTGAGGTGTTTGGCTCCCATATGATACAGAAGGATGACATTGCAATGAACTTAGAGAGGAAACTCTCCATGCTAACTTGGGATGCTATTCCAAAAGTCCAAGACTTTTCCACTAGTTCTGTCACTGGAGGAGTGCATGAAGATTTGGGGAGTGATTCTAGTTCAGATCTCTTTGAGATAGAGAACCTATCCAGCACTGAAAAGCCTTTGTTCACAAGGCAAGCATCTGATGGCATGTCTAGCTGTATGACCTCCACCACCAAGTATGAACCAAGTGAGGCCAGCATTGAGTGGAGTGTGGTCACAGCCAGTGCTGCTGATTTCCCAGTTGTCAATACAGGCTATGATGGAAAGAAACTGGAAGTAAATACTAAGCTTTCTGGTGTAGCCAAAACCAAATCCATAGTGGACAAGGATGAGCAAAAAAGTCGTCCAAGTGGACTACTGAGTTGTAAGAGTCACAAAGCACTCAATGTTGTTGAAACTGCATATAGGACAAATGAGAAGGCAAAATCTGAGTCATTACAGCATCAAAGGTTGGATTCCTCTGTGTCAGTTGGGAAGCTACAGCATGAGACTAAGGTGAAAGATTTTTGAGTTCTCATGAGTGCAACAGTACTATTGTCTCAAGAAATATCTCCCCTTTTGCAATTTGCATGTGTATCACTGTTTCATGCTGTAGCGAATAAGAAAACGAAAGGTGTTTTTTTAGAGGAACACTGTTGAAACTTTTCTTGTATATTATGATTATATAGCAATCATGCAATTATGTTAGATCTGAGATATACTCTTTATGTACTAATGTATCCATTTCATATGTACTCCACTCCACATATGAACCAAATTTCTCTCTAGTGATGAAACAAGGCACCTTGTCAATAGCTTTTGTGTCTTTTAAAGTCACAACATCCTGAAGAGATAAAAAGAGGGATGGATTTGTCAAGGAATTGGACTGAAAATAGATTAGTAGACCACAGATATTTTTTACCATATGTCCTTGTCCAACCCCTTTCCTTCCTTCAAATGTTCAACTTTTGTATTTGTATGTTCTCCTGATTTACAACCTAGGGGGTTCATTTCTGTTTTGGAGCTTCTCTTTTTTAATTGTCAAACAAATCTGCCTTTGGCCAAGCACATTTGGTCATTTATGAGCCTACAATTCTAGAGCTTTGGGTTTGCTTGTACCTATCTTGACTAAGACTTCACAAGGCCCTAACAATGGAAAACCACATTTTCCTTTCCATTGCTTTGGGTCTCATCCATTCTTAATTCTTTATAGCAAACTGACTGGTGCATATTAAAGAAAACCCCCCCTTGGTTTTCCAAGCAATAATGGTTCAATAGCCATGAGTAAAGAAGGTAGCAATTTATGTGGTATCTAAGGAATTTAAAATACCTAGACCTGTCCAGGAGTTTTCTTCGTTTGAAATGTTGATATCTTTGCATACAACAAAGCACCAATTTGTGAACATCAGGTATCATATGAGAAGGTATCATATTTTTAACAATTGAATGCAGGATTGGAACACTCAATAAACATAGCATGCATTCAGTTGATAGGAACTGCTAAGGAATGTTGCCCGGTGATACGTTCAAATCATGACTGTCAAGTACTTATTTATGCATGCCCAAGTTGGTTAGCTACATTCAATTCTGTAACTATCTTACAACCACAGTGGATCCCATGGCCTCTTCTCTCCCTTTCATCCCACAGAAACTAGGTTGGGAATCAAGTAAACATTTCTGTAACAAAGTTTTGTCTAATCTTATCAACCACTAATGGAATTATTGGATCATTACAGTGAAGTCTCTGTACAACTAGAAGTTGACTTAACAAGCAACATAGTCAAGCTTTGGATTGAAGGGATATATGATAAAATGAACATCCAAAGCGGAAATTGTCTACATGACTGGTTTGATCCTTTGCTGGCATGACTAGACCTGAGAGACAATAGTGCCAAACTGCATTAGATTAGATTCATTTGAAAAAAAGCTATGTAGTCTTTAAGGATTGGATTAAACTATCACAAATAGATAACTTCAAAGTAGCAAAAACAAAGTTGTGATGCAATGCCATGTTGATCATTTTGTTATGTGGCTTATATATTAAACAAGATAGAACACCTCACGTATTGTAGTGTGGATATGCTAAGATTATGCATTTATTAGCTATTAATTCTTGCTTAACAAATTGTATACTAACCAGTAACCAATTCATGTTGACAAGAGCCCCTAGATATTAGAGAGTAAGGTGACCATGTGCATGATGTGACAAAGAGCTAAAAAGTGAAGGCAGATAAGCCCCATAAATGCACATTTAGGGGCAAGAATTTTCCCATCACTCCCAATCTTAAAAGATGGATACTGAAAATTGATGTGAGAGAGAAATTATTTTTGGTGTCATGAAGCAAGATAAAAACACAGGTACCCCTTAATGGATTAGGAATGTTGTGAAGGGACCAATTGGGTTTGATTCATATTAAAGCAAAACTGTGGAGGATGATACTAATAGTGTTGCTATGGACCACTAAGAAGGAATAAGGATAGCCATCCATTGGAGGAACATATTTCATTATTAAAATGTGCATTTGTAAAATTAAGATGGAATTTTCTAGGATCCCACCAATCTTCTTGGTCGAACATGCACTATAGCTTGAAACACTTTTTAAAAAGTATTGTCTGTTTGTGATTGGAAACAACATAGATCCAATGCAATTATACTATGAGGAATGTTTTTAGGAAATATATCTTAGACATGGAGCTTATGTGAACCATAAAGAATGACCCACCAATGAACCTAAAAGGAAGCATACCCCAGACATTAGTGGAACTATGAGGGGATTAATTAAATTAAAGACAATGTAATTTGGGTTAGGTTCAAGTTACACCTGATATAACTCTAAGTAAGGTTACACCACCCAATAACTTGTTATAGAATTCATATTTTGAAAATCTCACCGTTGAATTACATGTTTTATATGTTTTTAACATTCTTGCCAATTTTTATGTCAATTGGATGTTTTTTACTATTCGATCCATAACCTCATAATTTATGCATTATTTTAAACTACAAAAATTTGAATTTAAACAATTGATTGATGACATGACTATTAATCTTTGATCACTATGAAAATTTGCAAACATGGAGAATATACAAAGATAATGTAATCTAACGGTGAATTTGTTAAAATTCGCATTCAATTAAAATTTGCAAACTTGAACTCAACCCATGTAATTTTTATATATATTTTTAATCCAACCAAGCCATATAAAATTTTGAGGCACAAAATAATCAAATTGTTGTAAATTAACTTACATAAAAATAAAAAAATAAAAACCTAATTAGCGGTTGCACTAAAATCTCCTCTCTCCTCTCTCCTCTCTCCTCTCTCGTGTGTGTTTTAAAATAAATAAATAAATAAAGGTTGAACTAATGTACTTTTTTTTTTTTGGGGTTGAAGTGACATCCATGTTTGTCACCATATGCAAACCAAAGTGGGAGTAGTATTTAACACAAAAACAGACAACATAAAAAATGAAGAGGTGGCCACCAAAAGCTATCACCTGGGCTCCTAAAGTAGTAGCGCTGAAGGGTTGAAGGACGACAAAACACCAATTTGTCACTGAAGCCATAGATATTGTCACACCATAACTCACATCCATTGCAAAGTTGGTATCAAAATCAAGTACTGTTATATTATTGATAGATCTTTTGTTGCTTTCCAAGTCGGCTGATCGCTCTTTTTAATTTTAATTTTTTAGATGCTAAATTTTTTTTTAGAGACTTTATTAATTGAGCTAACTAGAATCTATATAATTTAAAAAATGTATATATATTTAAATATTAAGTAAATAATATTTTTATGCAAAAAATTAAATAAATTTGAATTATGTAATTTTTATTCAAATTTTACTAATATTTATTTTTTAATTAATAATATGACAAATTCGTAATTGTTCTAGTGGTATAGTTAATATTAGGTAGGATTTTTTTCATTTGTAATTTTGATTAGTTATCAACAAAAAAAAAAAAAAAAAAAAAATCAACTTTAACAAATATTATAAGTAAAATTTGACAACCTAAATGAATTTGGGAAAAAAAAAATAGTGTTTTTACATAATTTAGTAGGCAATTGGAGTACTTTTCTATTTATAAATCTTCTTTTACAACTTTTGATTTTGGTGGATACAGGGGGATTTTTTTTATGTGTGTTTAAAGGCTGGGAACACATATAGAAATTGAATCATCAAACAAGTGGAAGAAGAAACTAAATGGAGCTAATGATTTCTTTGTCTTTTTTTTTTAGTCCCTTTTGGTAGAAGAAAGAGTACATCTTGTGAATAGGATCTCTTCCCCTACACCATTTTTTGGAGAAACTAGCCCACGAATAAGCCATTATTCTTGAAACCACAGAGGTTATTTCCATTGATGTTCACTATAACAAAATTTCAAGAAGGTTCCTCGGACTAGGGTGCTAGAGATTTCGGTTCGTGTGGACAAAGAGTTCGTGGATGAAATTCGTTTAAAATTGTAGAGGTTTTGAGGCTATTGAGGTAAGTAGATAAGTGTGGTGTTTTTAGATGTTACAGTAAAGAGTCTAGTTGTACAAGAGTCTTATAAATAAATTTATTGTAATTGTTTTTCATATAATAAATTTCCTAAGAGATTAGTTGTGTTCTCGAAATGGTTTTCCCATTGACGAGATTTTTTGAGTTTCCAATTCATTATCAAATTTATATGGCATTACTGTTTTCATTTTTATTGCTTTTGATTTGGTATTTTATATTTGTTGTTAAATACATATGATTGTGTGTTGGTATTCGTGATAGTATTCATGATAAACTTGTAGTAATACTACGTTTATTTCACTGCACAAATTGCTTAGGGTCAAAATAGATTTTTCAAGTGGCATAAGAGCATTAAGAACACATGGGGTCCAATTTTTATTTTTATATATTTTTTTCCTTTTAAGTAGTATAAGAACAATTAGAACTCATAATTAGAGCCTAAAACTAGAATTTTCAATAGTTACGTTACATTTCCAATTTAAATAACTTAATAATATTGCGTTAAAAAAAATAAACGAAAATAATCATATGATCATGTGGGAGTAGAGGCCCAAATTCGTATAGTGGGCCTTGGGCCTTATCTAAGGGCAGGATTATGTCCGAGAAGGATTAAATGATTGAGAGGGGCAACGAAGTATAGAATTGCATGAAGAAAGAATTGAGGAATATAGTCCAAGGAGAATCTCCTCCTCGGATACGATGAATATTGATCAATTCTGTATTTGGGCGATTTGGATGACCTTCCAGGAAGTTTCAAAGATAAAGATGAGATCCAGGCACGTACAAATGCGATAGGAACGTAGAAATATCTAAAAGAAAAACTGCTACCACCGCATTAAATGCACTGCAGCAACTTTTCTGACCGCATTTATGTAGAAAGGACCCCTGAACAGTACAGTTTCAGCTACCACCATTCACAGAGAGCTAAAGAAGATGTTTGATGGGATATGCACTCAAGTGGAGGTTTAGATGATTAACAAGTGTATGATCAGGACGGTCGAAAATAAACTATATAATGTAAAAGATCCCCCATGAGAAGAGGATCGGAAAAAATCAGAAAAGAACGTTTGTGGTATTTAAATCTGTATTAGCATTCAGTTCTATTGTTTTATTTCTATAATCCATCTCCTCGGACAACCAGTTCATTCAATTTTTACGTGTCTTTTTTACTTGTTCATCTTTCGAATCTCTATTAACCGTTGTTAAATTCAATAAAGTCTCAGTTCTTTCACTCACTCTGTACAAATTTATTGTATTGGGCTCATTAGGCCTATATCCCATATCTTTAGGACTTGGGTTACAAATTGTGACTCTACATATCCCTATCAAATCCACCAAGTAATAAATTAAAAGAGATTCCTTTAACCAATAGGAAGAAACACCTTTGTTTTGTAAAAAAATTGCTAACCGACATATTTTGGGCTCAACTTTGAACTCAAAATTGGCCTAAATAAATTTAGAAACACTCATACGGCCCAAAAGAACTTTCGAGTTTCGACAAAACGGGCTGCTATCATGTAGGCTTAATTTGCTGTTAACCTCACAAGCTAGTACAAAATGGTGCAACACATTTTTTTTTTTTTTTTGGAGAAAAACTGGTGCAACACTAAATCTACATGTTGGAGGCTTGTACGGACTGCAATTGCTATAAACATATTTTGTGACAATCTTTTACCAATATTTAAACTAGTTACATAACTTATTAAAAAATTTATGCTAACTTATTAAAAAATTTATGCTTAAAACTATGCATAAATAGTTTGTTCAAATGTCATATAGGAGGTCAAACATGTTTGAAGCAAAAAAAATTTCATAAATTTGTGGAAATCAACTGGTGCAAAATTTGTGAAAATTGGGAATTTCGCATGAATCGTAAAAGAAAAGACACTTTAAATGATTCATGGATCTCAGAGGGTATTTTTCTTTTTCAAAAGAGCAGTGTTTATTACACACACTTTGTCATACACATGAAAAAACAGCTGAAATTGTGCTGATTTTCAACTTAAACAGAGTGTGTAGTTGAAAATCATGACTTTGATGTGTATAATAACTTTTATATCCTTTTAGAAACTCAAGTAATAGTTTCAACTTTCAAGCGACATTATTGTGGTAAATATCGTGAAAAACGTTGTACCTCTCTCCCTCTCTCTCTCTCTCTCTCAGAGTGAGTGTAACTCATCAATTTCAAATCAAAGCACTTTAAGCTCTCTCTTTCTCTTACAACGGCTCTCTCAAATTTGGACTCTACCGCATTACTCCTCTTAAATATTCTTCAGCTTTATCTCAAATCCTTACAACACAGTCTCACCCATCTCAGCTTTCTCTCAAATCTCCATTAACGCTTCAGAGTTTCCTCTCATGTCTCTAAATTACTCCTCAGCTACCTCTCAGATCTTCTCAATCCTCTTCTTCTCAACAATCACTGTGAGTTTTCTCTCTTCAACTTTATGGTTAATTTTTCTGGTTACTGTGTATGATTGTTGTGAGGATTAGTGTTGTTGTTGTTAATTGAACTGGTTTTTATGGTTTCAGTAAACTTTATGGTTACTGGGCCTTATGGTTTCTCCAAGTTTTATGCTTGTAAAATAGTGTTGAGTAGTTATAGTTTGAAGACATTAAGTTTTCTTCGATAGGATAGTCGGACCCAGAACTTCTGCACAATCAGACAATGTATTGTAGCAACTTTTGTACTTTAATTTCTTTAGAAAATCAAATCCAGTCAAGTTGGTTTCTTCAAATGAAGCAAATATGAAAGTGTAAAACATGTGCATATTTTGGTAAGAGAAAAATTATGGTGGCCTTATGTTTAGGTGTCTTTAATGGTTAATTAAAGTCTTAAGTTCATTTTTTTTTATAAATAAAACTAGGTTGTGTAATGAAAATGACATAGTTTTGAAGGAAGAATATTAACTAAAAGAATTAGGGTAAAGGGTATTAGTAGTTGTTCTTCTGTTTTAGTTCTATAGCTCTATGGCATTTATATATATAGGAACTACCTTAGGAGGACAAGAAGATATTGCTTGTTTAGCTTAACCTCTCTGCCTCAGTGGAGTGTGTCACCAATATATATATATTTTTTGATACGAAACTTGGATATAATTTCATTAGACCGAAACAGAATACAAGTTTGTTACATCTTTGAGCACTTGGTCTACAATAATGGGTGGAATGTCTTCTACCCATATTTTACAATTCAATAAATTTTTGGCCATCTTAGCCATCAAATGAGCTGCTTCATTTCCGCTCCTGCTGACATGAGATGCAGTCCATGCCTTAAAGCAGCTAAGGCTTTGCAATGAGCCCTCCACTACTTTCTGAATAGGCCACGGGCATAACTCAGACTTCTGCAAGGCTTTGATAACAACTTGAGCATCACCTTCAATTGTGATCTCCCTTAAACCCAACTCCCATGCTAACTGAACACCTTCCTGCACAGCCCACGCCTCTGCTTCCAATGCCTTCAGCGGCAAATCCACCCGTTTGCTCATGGCTCCCATCATCAGCCCCTCTTCATTCCTTATAACCACCCCCACACCGCAACTTCCAGACTCCTTAAAAACAGCCCCATCCACATTTATTTTATATCAACCACACCTTGGAGGAGACCATAGAGACTTAGGGGGTTTTGAAGGCTTACTCAAGCTTTGATTTTCCTGTCTAAACTCCTTTACATACTCTATTACATCTTTGGCGATTCGGCCTGCATCCTTTCGCTGCCCCCCATGTTTAAGTGCGTTTCTGTGATTCCAAAGGCTCCAAGCCGTGACTGCAAAAATCTCCCAATCAATGTCCGGTTTCCTCCCTCTAATTTCCCATATTAATTCAAGGAAATTTTGTGGCTGTGTGGGTACATCTGGCAGCTTAAGTCTAGAAACACCCCAAACCTCAGCAGCCAACTTACACCCCCACAAGATATGCCCCGCAGTTTCATACAACCTGCATTGATCACAGTCATCGTCAATGTGAATTCCCCTAGCTCTCAGCCGTTGTTTTGTTGGGAGGATGTCTCTACAGGATCTCCACATGAAATGCTTTATTTTATTTGGACATTTTAGCTTCCAAATTAAATTCTAGAGGGATCTCATCTTGTCATTTTCCGATGTACTCCCAGCATCCGCCTTGTGGCTACTCTCCTTCAAGCATTTTTGGGCAACCTTGTATGCACTCTTCACCGAAAACCTCCCATTGGATGTCCAAGCCCAAATTAAAGAGTCGCACAACAAGCAAGGGCTGATGGAAATCCCAAGAATTGTCTCGGTTTCATGAGGAAGAAAAAAATTTCTAACCTTACTTACATCCCACGACCTCTTCTCTCTATCCAGCAGCGAAGCAACTTTGCTTGATTCTACGGTGGTCCTCGGGCTAACTACTTTGAAGGAATCCGGTGTGGGCAACCACCGATCTTTCCAAATATCAATTTGCTCACCATTTCCAACGTACCTTGACCCTGAAACCACAACCTCCTTAGCTGCAAGAATGCTACGCCAAGCATATGAGGGTCTCCTTCCAAGCACGGCTTCCTTAAAAGGCCTATCCGCAAAATATCTTGCTTTGAATACCCGGTGCACTAAGGAGTTTGGGTTTTGTTGGATTCTCCATCCTTGTTTTGCGAGAAGAGCAAGGTTGAACGCTTTTAAATCTCTAAATCCCATACCCCCTTCTTCTTTGGGAATGCAAAGCTTCGCCCATGCTATCCATGCCATTTTTCTCTCCTTATCTTTCTGCCCTCACCAAAAGCTGCTCATCATTGCATTTAACTCCCTGCAAAGCGAATCCGGCAACTTGAAACAACTCATCGTGTACGTGGGAGTGGCTTGGGCAACGGCTTTAATTAAAATCTCCCTACTAGCACTTGAGAGCAATTTCCCTTTCCATCTCGCTATTTTCTTGCCCACTTGATCCTTAATGCGGTTAAAGGCCTTCCTCTTCCCCTTTCCCACTAGGGGAGGCAAACCGAGATACTTTTCATGATGTTGGATGATTTGAGCCCCAAAAATCTGCTTTATTTGCTCCTGAACCTCCCTCTTTGTGTTCTTACTGAAGAATAAGGAAGTTTTGTCCTTATTTAATTTTTGCCCTGACTCAACCTCATAATCCTCCAAAACTTTAAGGATTCTTCTGCCTTCCTCCACCGTTGCCCTACAGAAAACAATACTATCGTCCGTAAAGAAGAGGTGAGAAATTTGGGGCGCTCCTCTGCTAATTGAGATACCCCGAATATTTCCTTGCTCTTCCTCCTTTCTTAGCATTGCAGACAAACCCTCAGCACACAACAAGAACAAATATGGAGATATTGGATCTCCTTGTCGAAGCCCCCTTGAAGGAACAATGTTTCCTTTAGCTTCCCCATTAATTAGCACTGAATAGGAAACTGTACTAATACACATCAACACCAGTGAAATCCATCTCTCATTGAACCCTAATCTTCACATAATCGCCTCCAGGTACCGCCACTCAACCCTATCATATGCTTTGCTCATATCGAGCTTTAGAGCCATCAGAGCCTCCTTGCCTTTTCTTTTCCCATTAATACAGTGCATTGTTTCAAACGCCACAAGAACATTGTCCGTGATTTGCCTCCCTTGAACAAAAGCACTTTGAGATTCATTAACAACATTAGCAAGAATCTTCTTTAGCCGATTCGCAAGCACCTTGGAGATACCTATATGATAGAACTATTGGTTCCTATTTTGTACCCAGGCAATGTCTATTACACACACACCTATTATACATGCCTTACACACACGCCACTTTTGCACAGAAATAGTGACTCAAGTTAATTTAGTGTGTGTAAGAGACATTTCCCTTTGTGCTGTGGTCTTTCGACTTTCATGCATAAGGTCCTTACTTAAGAATAAGCATTGAGTTTGAAATGGTTAAACATTGAGTTTTTTAAAGGAACATTGTTGAAACTTTTTCTGTATAATATGATTTGTGTAGAAATCATGCAATTATGTTAATTCTGAGATATACTTTTATGTACTAATGTATCCATTTCATACGTATTCCACTCAAGAACCAAATCTCTCGAGTGATGAAACAAAGCACTATATCCATAGCTTTTGTCTGTTGTGGAGATTCTCTTTTAATTGTCAACCAATTCTGCTTTTGGCCAAGCACATTTGGTCACTTATGGAGCCTACAAATTTTGACTAAGACTTCACAAGGCCCCTAACAACGGAAATGCATCATTGCCTTTTAGTGGTCTTATCAATTCTTACTTCTTTATAGCAAACTGACTGGCGCATATTAGAGAAGAGCTCCCATGGTTTTCCTTACAATAATGGTTCAATAGCCATGAAATTAAAGAAGGGATCAAATTTATGAGAAGGTATCATATTTTTAACAATAGAATTAAGCGCAAGTTGGTTAGCTACATTCAATTCTGTAACCAAGGTGGATCCCATGGCCTCTTCTCTCCCCTTTCATCCCACAGAAACTAGGTTGGGAATCAACTAAACATTTCCTAAAGAAAATTTTGACTAATCTTATCAACTAGTAATGAAATTATTGGATCATTACAGTGAAGTTTCTGTACAACTAGAAGTCGACCTAACAAGCAATAGTCGAGCATTTGGATTGAAGGGATATATGATAAAATGAATGTCCAATACCTGAGAGGCAATGGTGCTAAACTGCATTAATTGGATCCATTTGAAAGGCTATATGTTTAAGAATTGGATTAAACAATTACAAATACTAGATAACTTTAAAAGGTGCTAAAACAAAGCTGTGGTGCAAGAAGTTCCATGTTGATCATTTTGTTATTAGCTATTGATTCTTGCTTAACAAATTGTATACAATCAATTGATAGGAACTCTTGGATATTTAAGAGAGTAAGGTGGGCATGTGCATGATGTGATCGAAGAGCTAAAAAGTGAAGGCAGACAAGCACCATAAATGCACATTGGAGGTGAAGGGGGTAAGAATTTTTCCCATCACACCCAATCTTAAAAGGATTAGGAATGTACTGAAAATTGATGTGAGAGGAATTATTTTGGTGTCATGAAACAAAATAGAGACAATGGATTAGGAATGTTGTGAAAGAACCAATTGGGTTGGGTTCATATATAAATCAAAACTGTTGAGGATGATACTCCTGGTTGCTATGGACCACTAAGGGAATAAGCATAGCCATCTATTGGAAGAACATATTTCATTATAAATAAGCATTTGTAACATTAAGTCTGCTAAGAGAAAAGCATAATCAAAAGGAAGGCCCTGGCTCTAAAAGATGGAATTTCAATGATCCCACCAATCTTCTTGGTCGAACATACTATATAGAGTGAAACACACTTTAAAAAAGTATGTCTGTCTGTTATTGGAAACAATATCGATCCTCACCCAATGCAAATTATACTTTGAGGAATGGTTTTAGGAATACATCATAGACATGAAGCTTATGTGAACCATAAAGAATGACCCACCAACAAACCTAAAAGGAAGCATACCCAAGACATTAGTGGAATTGTATTGTCAAAAAAGAAAAAAGAAAAAAATTAGTGGAACTGCGATGGGATTAAATTAAATACTAGAAGTAATCATGTAATTTTTTATTTTATTTTTTTAATTTTTCATTTTGAAGCAGGCCATGTAAAATTTTGAGGCACAAAATAATCAAATTATTGTACTACAAACTGGCATGAAAAGCTCAAGTAGGGGTTGCACTTTTTTAAAAAAAATTTTTAAAAGTGACATACATGAGTACCCTTCACATGTTTTTTTTTTTTTTTTTGGTAACCAAAAAATGGGTAGAGGGGGGCGACCAATGTGGCTTCCCTACTTGGGCGTGACCATAGTTGCAGCCTACCCGCTCCTGGGCGAGACCCCATACTCCCGATCTGTGAGAAACTCACTTATTATTCTTTTGAACCGTTTGGGATGGAGATGAGATATAAAGAGCACCAACATACAGCTAGTTGTTGAGACTCGCACCCATGCAAACCAAGTATTAACATCAAAAGCCAACAGGTTGCCACCAAAAGGTTGAGGACGACAAAACACCAATTTGTCATTGAAGCCATAGATATTGTCACACCTTAACTCACATCCATTGCACAGTTGGTCTCTAATACAGTGATTTATTGATGGATCTTTTAGTAGTTTCAGGGTTGGCTTGATAGACATTATTCTCTCTCTGTTTTTTTCCCTTTTTTTTTTTTTTTTAATAGAAAAAGACGGTAACTTTTATTAAGATAAGTAAGCCGAATTGACTAAAATTACAATAAGTGTGGAGGAACATCCTTCATCTATACTGATAAACAACTAACAAGTCTAGTAGGTCTGATAGACATTATTCTTAAGACAAGCCAACCAAATCGGCTAAAATTACAACACTGAGGTGTGGAGGAACATCTTCCATCCACACCAATAAACCACTAAAAAGTCTAGCATGTCTAATAGACATTATTCTTATGTCAATTAAATAGTATTTATTTTGTTTGTTTACATCTTCTCTTTAGTTAATAATATGACATATTCTTAACATTTTTAATGACATAACTTATCTTAAGATTTTATCAATCAATTTTGAAAAAAAAAATATATATGCAGAAGCAACTTTAACAAATATTATAAATAAAATTTTGTAAGCAATGCATATATATATATATATATATATATTTTTTTAAAAATATCTAGTACCTTCTCAAAAAAAAATATCTAGTACTTTTTATATGATTTAATATGCTAATTGGACTATTCTTTTATATTTGTAAATTTTCTTTAAAACTTTTAATTATAAAAATAAATATAAAATATTAATATTAAAATAATAATAATTTGTTTGCAAAAACATTCAAGATTAAGACAATTTTCTGTCATATTTTTTCTTTTATGCTAATGTCAGGCACTATTAAGACTTTTCAAAAATATCCAATTTGTCCCTGAAGTACAAACGACACTTCACACTGTTTGAAAGTTTCCATACTCCTTTTAAGTCTTTTTTTTTTTTCCTTCTCTTTCCATCTTTGGCTATTATCCATCTATTATTTACTACCCACACACTCCCTTGTGCATATAATTGCTACAATACAATCATTGTGAGACTACATTATAGCAATTAAACTAACCACAAATTAGTTTTGGGAAAAGGAGCACAAACAGTGTTAAATGCAATTTTTACTTATAGGGCAAATTATATATTTTTGAAAAGTATGGACAGGGCAAACCTCAAAAATGGTTTTTTGTATTTTACATAATAAAATTTAAAGAGTATAACTTTTTTTTGATAGATAATAAGAGTTTTATTGATGAAAAAGAACAATGTGTTTACGATTGTAAACTCACTGCCCTTGAAACAAACACAAACAAATCATAAGGAAAGACTAATAGAGATAAGGAAATCAGACAAGGAACTACAATGCGTAAGCCCCCAAATACAAGACCACTGAAACAAAGTCCTAGCAAGCAAGGTCTTCAACATATCTATAGGACTCTCAACGTCCTCAAAAGTTTGGGTATTGTGTTCCTTCCATACTAGCCACATAAGACATGTTGGTACCAAATTCCAAACCTGTGAGGAGTAGGTTCCCAACCAATTCCTCCATGCAAAAAGAAGAGAAACAATAGTGTCCGGCATCACCCACTGAACCCCAAACATAATAAGGACCTCACTCCACAAAGCAGATGCAAACCTACAATGGATCAAAAGGTGATCCACAGTCTCCTCATCACACCTACATAAACAACACCAGTTAACAAGGGGCAAGTTCTTCTTAACAAGGTTATCTATTGTGAGAATCCCACCCCTAGCAGCAGTCCATAAAAAGAAAGATACCCTTTTAGGTACCTTTACACACCAAATGCTTTGCCAAGGGAAAGAAACAGAAGAAACTTTCAATAAAGCAATATAAAAGGATCGCACATCAAAGACACCACTACGATTCAACTGCCAAATCAGGATATCCTCACCCTCCCCACTAGGAATCCTGGCAGAGACATGCTCATAGAAAGAATAAAATCTCCTCAACTCTGATTCATTAAAATTGCGCCGGAAATAGAAGTTCCAACTCCTACCTCCCCCATCTAGTGCAAAAATAATCATGTCAGACATCAGAGCTTCCTGAACCACAGCACATGCAAAAAATTCCTGGTATAATTCCTTCAAAGGAGTAGGACCACTCCAAGGGTTATGCCAAAACCAAATACGATTGCCCTTTCCCGCTGCATACAGCACATGACTGAAAAAATTGTCTGCACCTTTCCTAATATTCTTCCATAACCCACAACCATGAGTCCCTTTCACAACTCTAGTGCACCAACCTCCATTATCCTCTCTGTACTTGGTGGCTATTACCTGACGCCATAAATGGTTAACTTCCTTCCCAAATCGCCAAAGCCACTTCCCAAGTAGAGCTTGGTTAGAAAACCCAATCTTCCGAATCCCCAAACCCCCTATCTCCACCGGCCAAACAACCTTATCCTAAGCAACAAGCGGATATCTGAAAACATCATTAGAACTCCCCCACAGGAAATTCCTCTGAATCCTCTATGTGTTTCGGAATTGTAAACAGCGATAGATAATAAGTTGGGAGATTCGACAAAGTACTCTTCAATAAAGTAAGCCTACTTCCTTTTGACAAATACAATCGCTTCCAACCAGCGAGCTTTTTCTCCACCCTCTCTAAAATAGGATTCTAGATCGAAGCATCCTTAAAATGAGCCCCAAGAGGCATTCCTAAATAAGACATAGGCAAACGCCCAACCTTACAACATAGAATACGAGCCAAAGCACCCAAATTCCCAACCTCACCAACTGGCACAATTTCACTCTTGCCAACATTTACTTTTAAACCTGTAATAGCTTCAAAAAAGATCAACACCATCCTTATATATAATAATTGTTCCCTAGATGCATCACAGAAAAGAATAGTATCATCAGCAAATAGAATATGAGAAATATGCAAACCTTCTCTTACATTGGGGCTTGCCTAGAACCCCCTAAGAAAGTCACCCTCTTCTGTCCTCCTCAATAACCTGCTCAACACCTCCATCACCAACAAGAACAAAAGAGGAGATAAAGGATCTCCTTGATGAAGACCACAAGAGCTACCAAAAAAGCTAGCCGAGGACCCATTAATAAGCACTGAGAAACGAACTATAGTGATACAGGTCTTCATCCACCTCCACCACTTCTCCCCAAAACCCATCATCTCCATTAGGTAAAACAAAGCATTCCAATTTACATGATCATAAGCCTTCTCTATATCCAACTTAGTAATCACACCCGGAACACTGCTCTTCAATCTACTATCCAAACATTCATTTGCTATAAGAACAGAGTCAAGAATCTGTCTTCCCCCTACAAAGGCATTCTGAGAGTTGGATATAAGTTTGTCCAAAATACTTTGAAGCCTATAAGCCAACACTTTTGACAGAAGTTTGTACAAACTTCCCACAAGGCTAATGGGCCGAAAATCTTTAATATTAACAGCTTTACTCTTCTTAGGTATCAAGCATAGAAAAGTAGCATTCAGAGATTTCTCAAAGATGCATTGGCTATGAAAGTCTGCAAAAAGAGCCATAACATCCTCTTCTATCACAGCCCAACACTTTTGGAAGAAAGCTATGGTAAAGCCATCAGAACTAGGAGCCTTATCACCCTCAGCCACCCGTAGAGCTGCAATGATCTCCTCCCTATCAAACTCCCTTTCAAGAGAAAGCCTATCAAACTCATCCAAACTAGCAAAATCTAACCCATCAACAGTGGGCCTCCAATCCTCAGGTTCCTGATAAAGACTCTTATAAAACCCCACCACCTGATCCTGAATATCTGATTCAGCTTCATACATAATGCCATCAACCTCTACACCCCTCATGGTATTAGCTCGTCTATGTGAATTAGCAAGCCTGTGGAAAAACCTAGTGTTATTGTCCCCCTCCTTTAAGAACAAAGCCCTTGATTTCTGCCTCCAAGAAATCTCCTCCAAAGAAGCTAAGGATTTGATCTACCCCTTAATCTCGATTTTTCTTGCTTTATCTTCCATAGTCAGCACTTGCCGATCTTCTCTCATATCCAGATCCAACAGCTCAGACAACAAACATTTTTTTTCTAAAATGTACATCCCCAAAAACATGTTTATTCCAATGCTTCAAGTCTTTTTTAAAAGCCTTGAATTTACATGCGAGATCAAAACTAATGGATCCCACAAAATGATAACTGTTCCACTAGCCCCTGACTCGATCCATAAAACCCTCCACTTTTAGCCACATGTTCTCAAATTTAAAGGGACTTCTTCCCCTCGCCATGCATCCTGCCTCTACTAGAATAGGACAATGATTAGAAACCACCTGAGGGAAAGGCCTTTGAATTACATCCAAGAAGTGTTCCTCCCAATCAGCTGAAACCAAAACTCTATCTATGCAAGACATAGCAGGGTTCGTTGAATCTCTAAACCACATATACTCACCCCCGACCAAAGGAAGATCAATCAAAAAATTCCTCTCGATAAAGTCCAAAAAATTGAACATGGCTGAACTAAACGAATTACAACCAAGACGCTCTGCTGGGTATCTAATAATGTTGAAATCATCCAAAACACACCAAGCTGAACTCCATCTCACTCTCACACTATCAAGCTCTGCCCATAAAACATCCCTTAAACCAGCATCATTTGGGCCATAAACTCCCGTGCATATCCAAACAAAACCATCTGCCACCCCCTTCAACAAGACCGAAACAGAAAAGCTACCCACCACACAATCAATTTTCTCATACACCCTTATGTCCCAGACCACAAGAATACCTCCCGCTGTGTGAATGGCATCTAAAGCCACTCAATCCACAAAAGAGCTACCCCAAAGACTTTTCACAGTAGCAGAATTGGTACGGTCCAGTTTGGTTTCCTGAAAACACACAACCTCACACTTCCATTCCTTAAGTAAGTTATTCACAGTATCCCTTTTATGAGGATTGTTAAATCCTCTTACATTCCAAGATAGAAGTCTCAAATTCATGGACAACCATCAGAGCCCAACCCACTGAATTTCACAATCTCCCTGGTTTGTTTCCCAGCTTGACCATCATAATTAACTATAGAAATTAAATTCCGTAATTCCCTCATACCTTTTGTAGAGGAAGAAGCAATGCGACGAAGGCTGCCTGCCTCAGCTTGTTTCTCCCACACTTTCTCAAGTCATTGAAAAAATTCAACACACTGCCTCTCACAGGAATCTATGGGGAAGCCCACCCACTTACCAAAGCCCTTAACCTTCTTACTTACCCAAGCCGAAGGTTCCAAATCATCCTCCACAGAGATGTCAACTGGGTCAACATCCTCAGTCATTAACACCAAACCCCCATTAGGATCCTATTGAGCCAAAGGAACATATTCCAACAACTGCTGCTCCTCCTTATCCCTATCCGACTCTGTGGGATTGACCCAATTCAACAACAGCGTCTCTTCTTCCAAAGAATTCGAAACCAACTCAAAAATAGGAGAAAACCTATTTTGTTCCAGTAAAGGCTGATGGCAAGACACCTCAGCCCTTATTACTGGTGTCGTCGAACACTTCGTCATAGCATCAATGAATCTGGGATGATCTCCGGAGCTTGACACATGCGAAACCTCCACAACCCCACTTATCTGACACCCCGTCGCTAGATAGCCGGCAACTAAGACAGTGGAAGGAGCCCCCACCTCGGCGTCGCTACCTGTACAACCCGTCGGAGCAAAATCCATTTACACGGCCCTATCGGGTTCTTCGCCGGAAGTTAAAAAAACCCCTTCCATCTCGCTGATACCACCCATCTAAACAAAACCCATCTGCACTGCTGTGTCGAAACCTCCATCAGAAGTTGGAAACTCCCCTCCCATCTCATCGGTACCTAGCTTTAACTTCTCGACACTGACTTGTAAGCCCAATCCCTCACCACGCTCACAAGATCGTGACAAGCCTTGTAATTTCGGGTGGGTTATGTCACCAGTATGATCCACTTGGGCCTGTTTAATAGGCCCACCATCTGCTTACTTAACAGACCTAAGTTCAGTAGATGTTATATCATCTTTAACAAACTTAGGCTGAACAAAATTGGCCTGCTTCACCACACGTTGGCCCCTTCCCTCAAGATCAACTGATATGTTTAAAGAAAAATGGGGTTTAGTCCATTTCAAAGTAGACACACGCATTGGCCTTCCAGATACAAGGTGAGTTGAGATATTTTTTTTTGGAATAAAATCAAATCCCCCAAATCCCTCATTCTGGTTTAACGTGGCAGCTAGTTTAGGAAACTGCTTCTCCAAATCTAAATCACTTCCTAATTTCACGTGACCTTAATGTCTTTCCAAACTTGGTTCCTTGGATTACCGGTGGGTTTTGCAAACCTGCCACCCTCGGCATCCACCTCCTTCCCCGACCTAGAAAAATGTTTTCCAAAGAAAAAATCACATAACTTCCTTTCAAGAAAAGCCCAACCACCCTTATGAAAACCTTCTGGAACATGCAAACAACCACATCGAGCCCCATTATGATACTCAGATATTTCCACAAAACAACCACCCTTATTCAACCTACTAGAGCACTCCAAAATTTTATAATTCTCATGAAACCGTTTGAAAAAATGTTGCTTGCTAAAATCCCAACTGCATAACTCACCCAAGCATGCAATGATCCAGTCCAAGCCCAATCTACCAACCCGGATAGAACCATGGTACCTTCCCCATCTTTCTGTAATGGAATAAGAATCCATACGTCCTCCGTCAAAAGCCAAGAAGAAGGCCTTTGTGTCAATGCGAAAAAAAGCAGATTTCCCCCATTCCCCATGTGAAGGTGAAGGCTTGGATTGTGAAGAAGGTGGCGTCTTAGGAGGATTAGGGCTCAGAGGGGGTAAGGATGGTTGGGTCGGCGTGTGGTGGGGTATGTATTGACCAAACTGACTAGGCCAAAAACAAGGTTGTTGGAAAGAGATTTGAGGAGGAGGGAAGAAATAGGGAAGGTTGGGGAAATTAATAAAAGGTGATTGGCTTGTACATGTATTAGGGGTGCAGGTGGAGGAAGTTGTAGTGGTCTAGAGGAGAGGTGGGGCGGAGGGGGGAGGGTGGGAACATTCATAGATATTTGCCCACAAATTTTCTCATTTAATGCCAACTCCTATACCTCAGAAGTACTGCTTTATGCGTTCAAACAATTTTATAGGATACAGCCACTAAATTTATGTGGAACAAATGCATACACATATAAGATAGTATGAAAAGAGTATAACAATAGAACTTGATTGATCAAAGCTATTATTGTTATTTCACTTATCAATAAAAATCATTCAATAACATCTACATGCCCAGGAAAAGGCATATTCATAACCAAACCAAGGTTTATTTTATATAGTGAACAAATATCATTGGTTAGGCATAAAATTTATTAAAACAATAGTGATAATTTAAAAAAAAAAAAAAGAATTTTAATTTACCTTGTGTAAGACAATCGATAGTGAAGAAGAACTGAAATCCAATTTCCCACGCAATAAATTTGGAAAACTATGAATGTTTTTTTTTATTTTTTTTTATTTTGGTATTGAGAGATAGAGAGAGAAAGAGAGTCTGTTCTATGTGTGAGAGATTGTTAATTATAGGACACAGAAATAATTGTCAGCCTAGGATTTCTTTGTTTTTAAGTCTCACAATTTTGGGGCCTCTCAACTTTGCCATCAAGCCCACAATTTGGGGCCTTATTATTCTTGAAAAAAAAAAAAAAAAAACAAAAACAAACAAACAAACATTTGTTTTATATACTAAGCAACTCTCATGCAGCCCAAGTTAGTCGATGGAGCACTCAGTACCAAAGCACTTTGGAAAATGGGCTGCTATCTGCAATTGCTATTCAGGTAGTTTGACCCATCCTAATAAATTGTGAGAATCAGTTGATACAGAATTTGTGAAAAGCAAAACAAAAAAAACAATTGTCAGAGTTTTTTCGGCCCAAAAAGAAAAGCTGAGCTTGCTTTTTGCTATCAAGATTTTCCATGTAACAAACTATTTATATTTCCTAATTATTTAATTATATAAAGTTATAGTTTCTAAAAAAAAAAAAAATTATATAAAGTTATATTATATTTATACTATGCATACATTTACACAAATAACATTATAAAAATTTATAACAAATAATAATAATAATAACGCATACAATCAGTATCACATGCATAATATATAAATTTATAATAAAAAGATAAACCTTTATTTTTAGAGTCTAAAATACTAATGAGATGAGATTTATGAGAGAGAGTGATTTGTGATTTGTGTTGTTTGGTTTTGGGATGTCTTGATATGTGTTATTGTTTGGTTTTGGGATCGGTTGATATGTGATCAAAGTGTGCAAGATTTTAATTAGGATGTGCAAAACTATTTTTAAAGATAAATTAAACATATAAAAAAATATTTTATATAAATATATATATATATATATATATATATATATATTTTGCTAAACATAAATATAATTTTCTTTTTCAAGTCAGGCGGTTCAAGTTTCATTTGAAGTTTTGAACCCCTGAAGAACGTGTAATGCCACACCTGGAACTAAATTGAACCCAAAGAGAGAATATATATATATATATATATATATATAGCATTGCTCCATTATGTATTTAACTATTTAAGCATAACAGTAAATCTTTTAATTTATTTTGAATTCGAGAATTTATGGTTGTTCTATAATCTCTAATTCTGAGTTGAGTACAGGAGTTGCAGTGTACCATATTTGATCATCCAAGCGTACAATGAGGGAGAAATTTTAGAATTCTATTGTACTAGTATTATGACCGTGCGATGCACGGCTTAATAAAAAATATTTTAACAATATAAATAAATTGAATAATAAATAAAATATAAAAGGTATATTATGTAAGTTTAAGTTTGGTATTTTTTGTTCAAAAACAAATATTATAAAATATTTTAAAAACTATGGCAAATTTTTAAAATAGTATAACAATTATTAATGAAATCTCTCTCTCTCTCTCTCACAATTGTATATAAAGTATTGTTCTTAAAGGACTCAAACAATTACACAACTTAACCGGAGGTTTTTCATTTGCCAAAAAAAAAAAAAAAAAAAACATATTTCTCTTCTAACTTATATAGTTACATTTGAATTGTGTTATGCATTTGAAGAGTATAGACTAAATGGTATTTTTTTTTTTTTTTTTAGATTTACATTTTGATACGGTAATGATCTCTTTTATATAATTCAAATCTCCTTCAAGATGAATGGAAAGTTGTGACAATTTAATATGGATCTCCTTCAAGATGAGTGGAAAGTCATGAAAATTTAATATTAAAGGAGTCCTAAGAAATAAAAAGGATATAGACAATTGTTAAAAAAATTATTAGTTCAAGCAAAGTTGCATAATCATATTGAGGTGTAGATTCTTTTTCATGGTGTAGATTTAATATTACTTGGTTATAGCAATCTTGTGAAGGAATACGTTGTTGATATTCATAACATGCTATGTCTTAGAATTTTTTTTTCATGAATATTGATACTTGTAAAAACCAAAATGAAAATTAATTATAGTGAAATTTAAATAAAAATATGACATGCTCATAATGTTAGATAATCTCTTCCATACCCATATAATATTATTAACAAAAAAAAATAGTAACATAAAAAATTTAGTATTTTACTATTCAAAAAATTAATTTAATTTAATAATGCACATATAAACATAACACAAATATAGTCTAGAAATAAAAAGATGAACCCCTTGTTGTAGGAGAGAAGACAAAATTTGATAATTCATCGATAATAAATAAAAATATTTATAGAGGTTTTTATAATGGATTTCATGGATTTAAAATTACTTATGGTTCATAAGCAAAACCTTAAAAAAAATTATAAAACAAAGAAGAGAAATACATACCTATAATATAGATAGTAGGTTTGATAAAACATTCTACTATGGATTTCACAAACGTTGAATCGCCTAAGTAATAAAAAAACACTAAACAAAACAATAAGAGATTTAGATTTCTTATCAACATAGAAATTATAAGAGAATGAGAATTATTGATAATGTGGAAGAGAAAATTTTGATAAGAACAATAAGTAGTGTTTCTATCCACACACACAAACCAAAAAAAAAAAAAAAACCTAGAAAGAAGAAGCCATAAAAAGAAGAAAAAGAATCAATGCTTAGAAATATGTAAGAATACACTAAAGAAAACCGCGTGCGTGTATATATATATATATAGAGAGAGAGAGAGAGAGAGTTTTCAATTATGAGGAAGTTAGATTTTTAATCAATGTAGGTTATGAAAAAGATATGTATTAGTTAAAAATTGTAACAATTAAAGTTTTTTTTTTCTAAAAAAAAGAGAGAAAAGATTAGATATACTAAGAATTTGAAATATATCTACAAATGGACATATTTATCGGCTTGAGCCTCGAGTTATCCATCAAGTTTGGATTATTTGAGTAGAATTACAATTTCTGCCAGTTAAACACAAATGAGCGTAACAATTAAAACAAAAAACAAACGTGATTGATGGTTGTAAGAAAATAGGATAAAAATTGTTGTTTTAAAAAAAATTAATTATCAACGTAGAAAAAAAAAAAAAAAAACCAGACACACACACAAAGAAGAAGTCATTATCAACATAACTTTATCTAAGTGATAAACCAATAGAAGAAAATAAGTGATAAACCAATTGAAGGAAAGTTGATAAGAACAATTGAGATATTATTTTATTTATATTTTTTAAGATGTATTAGACCTTTGTTTTTTAGTATAGTATACGTTGCTACAATTTAAGATGCATTATACATTTTCTTTTAGTATAGTAATTAAAAAATAGAATTTAAGATGCATTAGACCTTTTTTTTATTATGACCTGGATTGTGAGTAGATATTACTTAAACACAGGGGCATAGCTATGAATTTTTACATGGGGGGGCCGATTCGAACCATGAAGGCTAAAATCGATGACGATGAGTATCATCGTTGTATAGATAGTCTATATTTTTAGGTTGATATGGACCTTTTTTGAGATAAACTCATCGGATTTCATCTTGTTTGTTGATAGGATATTCACATATTTGTTTATGTGATCCTGGATCACGATCTATCTCTTCAGATTGAATTCTTGAACATTTGGAGGGGTTAGGGTGTTCATCAGGTATTGAAGTATCAATATTTCTTTCTACAGCCACAGGTGTCCTAATTTCTGAATTGTTAACATTTTTTTTCTTAAAAAATGCATCAATTGTTTTTTCGTTTGCTCATAATTCTTTTAGCTTTAAGAATATGACTCAAAAATTAACCTGAAAAGAAGTTTAAAAAATAAAATTTTAATTAGTAATTTTTACTTAGTTATATGGATGTTATTCATATTCAAGGAAAAAACAAAATTTCCACTATAATTTAAACATACAACCCATTTTTAATATGACTTTAGTTAATAATAACCCCTCAAACAAAAACAAAAATTAAATACACAAGTATTGGTACACAACATAAACCAAGCAATTTAACAACACACATAGCCACATCCATAGCCACATGATATCTAACTAATCAAAAATAGGTAATAAATCAAAATAATTTTACATTAGAAACTTTGTCTTCACAAAGTGCAAAGATGGGTCACCCGTGTGGCAATGCATGCTGGCTCTGTCTGACTGCCTCCAACTTTAGATCTTCCCTTCAAGACCCATCACAAATAATCTCTCCATGCCTTCAATCATGTATTTCTCTTACAATCTATGAAAATATAAAAAGCATGTGAATATTTAGGTGTAGATAGTTGAGAAAATAAAAAAAAGACACTAAAAAGAGATGAATGTCTAATGCTTAAGAAAGAGAAGAAAACTCACCAGTCACCAAGTAGTTACCAAGTTTCAAAACTAAAACTGATGAAGAAAGAATAAATTGGTCAGGATTTTATTTATTTATTTTTTTTGGGACTGTGAGTACAAAAGACTGAAGTTTTGGGGGCTGGTAGGTAGGCAACGGTATAGTGCAAATGAAAGTGTATCAAAGAAGACCAAACAAAAGAATAAGAAGTAAAGAAAGGGATTCCGTGGGTCAGTGGGTGGATTTTTTTGAGATGAAGAGAAAGTGAAGTTTTATTTTTAATGTTTGAACTTGAGCGGATCAGCTTGTTTTATTTGGAGTACATAAGGTGATAAGGCTTAAAACTAAAGCTGGGCTTGGGAGAATAATTAAGAATTGAGCATTGGGGGGGCCGGCTGTCCAATATTGGGAGGGCCCAATTTTTTTTTTCTATCTACTCTAATGGGAAAAAAAAAAAAATTTGCAGGGGCCAGGGCCCCCCCAAGCCACTACGTGGCTCTGCCCCTGCTTAAACAGATGACGTTAAATTAAATTATGGATAAAGTTTAACTACAAAATTAGTTGTAATTTAAGGCTACAAACTCACTCAATAAAATAAATATTACAATATATTTTGAAAATCTAACCATTGAATTATACGTTCTTTACGCTCTTAATACAAATGTTAAATTTTGTGTCAATCGGATATTATTTACTATATGATCTATAAGCTTATATTTTGTGCATAATTTTTTTTTTTTTTTAGATAGGATTTTGTGCATAATTTTAAATTACAAAAACTTGTAATTTAAAAAATTTATTGTTGATATAACTATTGATCTTTAATTTTGTTGAAATTTTGCAAGTATAGAAGATATAAGAATAAGATGTAATCCAACAGTAGATTTATCAAAATCTACCTCTAATAAAAAGACATTAAATAAATTTATAGTCTAAAACTACAATTAATTTTATAATTAAACTTTATCTTTAAATTATTAGGTCCCGTAGTCCTCTAATTGCAACATATAATTTCTTGTCAATGTAGAGCTTTGCAGAGAACCGAAGGATCCACGTGGAATATTATTCCCAGGCAGGTGTGGGCCGCATAAACCAAATATTTGGTTTCCGATTCTGGTGATGATGTGAAAGACAAAACCATTTTTAGCCGTTAAAATTGCCCTTAATTTCTAACCCGGCTTCTAATATAAATTACATTGTAAGAGTTATTAATTTTTCTTCGATAATATATATATTTTTCTTTTTTGTTAAAAATTCATTTTTTATATATTTTGTTGTTGTTGTTAATCCTATATAAAAGAAAAGAAGAAAATTATCAAATGTTAGAAAGAGTCCCAAAGAGAAATGAGTTAAACTTTCAAAGAGCATTGAATGTCTTTGCAGAGATTTGTCTCTGCGGAAGCTTTGTCAAAATAAATTTGACACTCAAAAGAAAAGCATTTTGTCAAATATTTTGTGATAAATCTCACCACACTCAAGTAGAACACTCAAAAGTGTTATCAATAAAATAAAAGTTTTTATTGATGCTTAATACATTACACACCACTCTCTATTTCTCTCTTGCTATTTCCCTTACAATTGTTGAATACTAATATTTATAGAAATAACATTTATTGGACTATCACACACTTCTAACTATATCACTTCTTGGATACAAAACTTCTATCTAATGTCTTACATGCATAACCATAGAACTTACAAAGGGGATAAGAAGACAAAGCATTAAATGCTTTCACGTAAAAGCTATTCTGCAGATTCTCACCCCAAAAAAAAAAAAAAAAAAAGCTATTCTGCAAAGGCGCAATTGTTGAAACAAGGAGAAGAAAAGTCACGGAAAGAAGATGTTTTCTTAACACCGCGCAAGTAAAGTTGAAAATTATTATTTCAGGTGAATTTTAATAAGTATTACTATTTATTAAAAAAAGTAAAGTTGTTAAAATTTTTAGTTTTAGAGACTTAAAAAATTATTTTATCTATTTTAATAACTCACTTTATAATATATTTAATATCAAAATATTTAAAATTATTAGCTTTTTTATTACTTTTTTTTATTCTTGTCTTTCTGTTTTATTACTTTTCATCTAAAATATTATTTCTTATGGGAGAGGTTGAGCGCGTGGGAGACTAATAAAATATTATTAACAGCAAATAACTCTCAGCTACAGTGGGTTGCTATCTCTAGCAGCCAATGGTAGCAATGAGTTAAAAAATTATAGCAATAAGTCAAAATAACAACATTATTGTAAAAGTGTGTTTTTAGTGTTTGGATTGCTAAAATGACTATGAATGCTTAGTAGAACTTAGCCTCCTACGTTATTAGTATTCTTCACAATTTCTCCACACCTTGCTTGTAGTCACACGTGCAAAACATTTGAAACATTTTATTGCCGTCCTAGTGGTCTAGAGTCGGTGTAAAATGACTATGAATGCTTAGTAGAACTTAGCCTCCTACGTTATTAGTATTCTTCACAATTTCTCCACACCTTGCTTGTAGTCACACATGCAAAACATTTGAAACATTTTATTGCCGTCCTAGTGGTCTAGAGTCGGTGATGACTAGAGTCTTATATAAAGGAAAAAAAGAAAAAAGAAAAAAAAAAAAGAGAGATCTTTTATTGAATTTAGAATTGAAGTTGGAAAACCCTCGTTACTTTTTCATATAGTTTGACCAAATTGCTACATGCTCTCTTGAGTGTATACATTTAAATTTTCTATGAGAGCGTATATAACCAAGGGAAAATTACACTTTACTCTTTTAAACTATACTATCTTTTACACTTAACTCATAAACTATGAGAATGTATACTTACTTCTCTAAATTAAACATCATTTTACACTTACCCCCTAATTTAAAAGAATACACACTTTACACCCCTTAAAAAAAAGGTTAGTAGTGTTGGCGGAACATATATAGTCCCCAAAAATTTTAAAAACTCTCATATATATAATTTTTTTTTTAAATACTTATGTATTTTTTTTTAATAGATCTCTTATACAAGTGAAATGGAAAATTAGCTAGACTTAGAACACCCTAAGGGTGAATTTGGCATTAGCTTTATGTTTTAACTTTTTACTTTGGGCTAATTACACTTTACCTACCTGTGGTTTGCCTCTAATTTGATGTGCCTACCCGTGGTTTCAATTTTGACACTTTGCCCACTTGTGATTCTTACCGTTACTGTGCCGTAACCCACCTCTCCACTTTCCGTTACTCTAACACAGAAAATGTAAAAAACAAAACCCCAAACGGATCAAAACACTCCTCACATGAAAAACAAACACAAACATGGATTGATCCAATCTAGTCTGACTAGTTGTATCAATGCTTTGCAAAGCAAAAGGGTCCCAAGAAATAAGAGTTACACTTTACACAAAGAAATAAAGCCAGAAAAGAAAAGAAAAGAGAAGAAGAAACTAATTTCAGCCAAGCAGTACCCAAACCACAGCATCCAAAAATCAAACACCTTACCCACACAAATCCATACCCAAACTCCAAAAATCTACCAAGAACAAACAACAACCTCAGCAAAAACCCAAACACCTTAACTACACAAACCCACAGGCCACAGTCAAGCAGGACCCATAAAACAAAAGCCCACCAAACCCATCTCTTCCAAAAAATACAAAACCCCATTCATACTCAAACGCCTTGCCCAGGTTACAAAGCACAAAGGCCGAACCCACCAAGCCAAGACCCATGACACCATAGCCATGGCTGAATCAACTTCTCTCCATCAGCCATTGGTGTTGCCTAACCGCATAGAAGAACTGTCGCAGAGCATCTCTATTGTTGCCGTCGTACGTCTTTGTGGTGAACTATTGCGAGACTCAGCCGCTGAGAGCAGACTTGATCGAGCGGAGCCATGGACAGCTTGGGATTTGACTTGGGAGAGAGCGAAGATGAGAGTTTTGATGAGAGTTAGGCTGAAACGGTATTGCTTGATTTGATTTGTATTAGTTTTCTGGGTGTATGTTCTTCATATGAGGAGTGTTTTGATCCGTTTGGGGTTTTGTTTTTTACATTCTTTGTGTTAGAGTAACGAAAAGTGGAGAGGTGGGTTACAGCACAGTAACGGTGAGAATCACAGGTGGGCAAAGTGTCAAAATTGAAACCACGGGTAGACACATCAAATTAGAGGAAAACCACAGGTGGGTAAAGTGTAATTATCCCTTTTACTTTTAACTTTTATGCGTAGCTTTTTAAAACTTCAGTTTTTACTGCCTTTTCTCACTTTTTCAAATTTTTTTAAGGTACAAGAATGGACAACACTAGCCATAGCCCAGGGGGTTCAAATGAACCCCATGACTTGGCAAAAAACAATATATAATATATAATATATAATACATAAAATATTTATTTTGTTTTGAGCCTCCAAAATTAAATTTTGAACACTTTGACCCTAATTTTTTTTTAAGCTGAACTAAAATAACCATAAATATAATCCTTTTACCAATATCTTGGCATTTTTAAGCAAAAAAAGAAAAAATGCCCAACAAGCCAATTTAATGTGACCCTCTTGGAACTTGCACCAACGGCCAATTGATGCTCGACGGGCGGTTTCCCCTCAGGCATTATCTCCTGATCTCGGTATAATGGAAGATATTCGGTTAGGCCGTGAGCTCGGGCCAGACTCATCTAGGGAATGGGCTAGATGCTCAATTAGTAGTTAGGGCGGGCTAGGCCAATCTAGGAAACGTGCTATGAGCTCGGTACAGGCCGATATCCGTGCCCGTGCAGCAGTGACTTGGATGGGTCTGAATGAGTCTATTTATAGGCTCAATGGGCATCACAAAATTATTACCCAAATTAATCTGATTAATTAGATCCATTATTCTAATGTAGTGGATGTTACAAGATTAATTGCTGAACATAAATATGATGAGCTAGAGTTACATAACTAATGGATGAGATAAGGAGTTTTTGAAGAATGAAAAGGCCCAAACGGTTAGTCCGTTAAGTGGGTTAATGGCTCTTCATTTTTCCATAATATAAACGGAGTATTAATTCAGGCTATTTACTCACCAACGAATGTGGAAATTTACTCTGAATGTATCTAGCCCAATATCTGCTCAATACATATCAGCCCATTAATCATCACAATTAAAAAGAACAAAATAGTCTATCTCATTTTCAATTTAGATTAAACATTTTCACTAACTACTTATTTTCCATATTAACTCTCACATCTTTACATTTATGTTGTCATATAAATCTATTTTAATTAATTAATATTAAAATGTTCCAACACCCACCAAATCATCCATAACACAAAACAAGTTCAGACTCAAGGAGGAGCAACCCATTGTTGAGCTTGGCATTCATGGGGGCCGTTAGCTTGAGCTGCAAAGGCATCTTTTTTGTTGGGATGAGGCATTTATAATGTGATGGGAAAGGGAAAAAGGGCAGGGATTGTGCAATTGAACCTCAAGGGCTGGGAGATCGATGAGGAAATGGAGAAAGGAAAAAGGAAAGAAGAAAAAAATTGAGAAAATTATAAAAGAAGAAATTTAAAACTCTATAGGGTTTAAAAGCAACTAAATTAGATGACAATGTTTATATAATGTTAGGAACAAAAATCTAAATTTTTGAACATAAATTAGTTCTTACCTTTGTGCATTTTTCTCTCTTAATATTCTCTTCTTCTTTTTTATCTGGGATGGAAATCATACTCTAGCCTAATTTAGGTGTATATGTAGTCTAATTTAAGTGTATATGTGTGTGAAGTTCACTCCTGAAGACTTGAACTTTAGCCCTTACCCCTCACCCCATAAGAACTTGTACTTGTGGAATAACCATTACGCTAAGGGTGCACGATGGTCTTTTAATCTTCTCTTAATCTTTCTCTTGTAAGGTGACTACCTTGAAACAAGTCAATGTCTTTCTTACCTCTTAATTTTTTGGAGACTAATCACCCTGAATCTATTCAATTTCAATATAATTCTCATTTATTCCCTTTAGGAACCAATGGGTTTCTAAAATTCTTAATGTGCACGTCAAATTTCATATTAAAAAAAAAAAGTTATTTACGATCAATCTATAAGCACATACTTTGTGTATAATTTTAAGATATAAAACTTGCAGTTTAAACATTTTATAGATGATATAGTTATTAATCTCTGATCCTTTTGAACATTTGCAAGCACAAATGGTATAAAAAGAATTCAATATAATTATGGATTTGTCAAAATACACCTTCACTAAAAAAAATATATATATTTGAGCAATGTACGTTACCAATAATTGCAATGGAGACATATAATTTAAATCCTCCTTCCCCACATAAGATGTACCAAATATTATATTAGATATAATTTAAATACAATCTCATATATGGATAAATTTTAGGTACCATTTTTATTTGCTATATCTTAGATTCTTCAATTAAATTTAGATACATGTTTACATTAATCAATGAAACACAAATACTATTTTTTCCAAGGATAATTAAATTCAATGAAGTTAAGTGTTTGAATTTAATTGGAGAACCTAATATATTGCACTCAAAAAATTAGACCTATATTTTACTTGTAGACTAGTTAAAGGCCCATGTATTGCACAATTTCGGTCATGAATTATAGAGATTTAATAATTAAATAAAAAATTATTACCCATAAATTTAGTTACCTGTTGTTGAAGGGAAAATTTTGATGTTCTCAAATAGAATATGAGATAGCCAAGCTGAAACTCAACAATGGGCCCTTGAAATAAAGCCCAAAAGCTTTCGATGTCGTGTAAGCCCGCCCAATCAAGAGATAGAGGCTACACCCTGACAAGAAGACAACAATAAAGCCCAATAAACACATTATTGTTGTTAGTTTGTTATATTATTAGTCCTTTTATAACATCATAGTTCAAATCAGTCCTCCAGGGGTAGGGTAATTGTGGTAGGATAAACTATACTCAATTATTAAATAAATTTTATAAAGCATTAACTTCAAGAGATTCTTGTGTATTTTGTTCAATAGGGTCCATAGTACTCTCAGCCATCATTACATTAATATGAAGAAAAATTCCAAAAAAATCTCAAATACATTTTAGCCTCCCATAGTAAAACAATAAGTAAATATTGTGGCTACACAGTGATGAAAAAAGAGTTATTTGGCATGGTATGAAGAGAGAGAGAGAGATCCTAGCTCAATGCAGCAAGTATTAAACTAAGATGTTGGTGAGTATGTGTGCATAAGGTATGAATGGGGTAATGTGGGCTGTTTTGAGTGAGTGGGATATGATTAATACTGAGGTTAAGGCTTTAATGAGTGGTGGGCTGTCTGTGACTATTGGAAGACATTTATAAGCTATAATTGTGTAGATGGGGGAAAGGAATATCTGAGGTTAGGTGAGTGTGGCCTAAGAGGAATGAGTGGTGAGCTTAAGGAGAGTTAAACCACAAACAAAATGGCAAACAAATCAAGAGTTTCAGAGGGAGTGGCTGTCCTGCAATGGGCTGAGGTGCTTATGTTTTTATAATGGAACTTTAGGAAAACATTAATTAACAAAAATCCAAAAATGTAGGACTAATCAGAGGTAGTGAATCAAGGTTAATCTTCTTGGGATTTTTGGCTAGAAGTAGGAGATTTACTTTAAGGGTTGCCTTGCCTCTTTGGGTAATGATGGGATTTTGGAGTGTTTTGCATTAAATGCTAGGATTTCTGAGGTTGAGCTTAATTAATGGGATTAAGGCGTGTATTAAGGAAGAATCCTAGTACTACAACTGAGATTTGGTACCTAGGAAGTAGGATTCAGCACCCCAAGCCAAGTGTCAAAGTTTAAGCCCACTTCAGAAGGTTCCGCTGGATATCTCTTTATGCCCTCCAAACCACATGTTCCCAAATTTTCCCTTTTAGGATTCATAGGCTTAGCACATGAATCATGTCTTGAACGTTTTTTACATTTATAGCATCAATTTGTTGGATAACTTAGTTTCAGCTCCCCTTCCGATGGAGGCACAGTCTTGAGGAAGATGATGGAATTCCATCACCCTTTAAACTTCAGCTGACATCACAACCCTCGGGCATTGTTCACGTCAGATAGAGGGTGACAAAAAAGCTGATGGGACCCCCTAGTTCATCCTCAAAGACTTGGTTCTCTTGTAGGGGCTTCTAGCTGTACTTCAGTTAGGGATGAACAAGGGCTGGTTGCCCACTTTCAAGCCTTTTTCTGGGGACCTTTTTGGGCTGGAACTTTGCTCCATTCCAGCACTTTTAGTTGGGCCACATGGCCCTTTCTTTGCTTGGGCTTGTTCCCTACTCCATGAGATTCTTGGGCCTACAAAATGGGCATTAAAGACATGCTTTGCCATGGATTTTTTTACTCCTCATGGGCTTTAGTTGTTAGTAGAAATAAAATGAATCCATAAGCTTTAATAGATATTTATAATAGATTTTGGGTATTAATTTTCACGGGCTTTAAATAACAATTTGTATAGTTTCTTATAATTTTTGTTATGAATTACTTTGTAAATGATATTTTCTTTGGGGCTTTTTAAATAATAACCTCCAATATTTTCTTAAGGATAATATTTACTATGAGTTTTAAATAAATATGGTAACGACCACTATAATGGAATAATGTGATGTTCTCATGAGTTTCTCTATAGATAATCATAATGGTCATGTAGGATAAATAATTACCATGAGTTTTGGTAATAAATATTATGAATGTTGTGATGTAAGATAGATAGTGAACATGAGTTTATAATACGAAATAAATAAATGTCTTGGGTCTAATAATCATAACTTCTCATTGGCTTTTATAAGATGGTTGTCATGGGTTTTGAGAATAGATAATTCATAAATTCCATGAGCTTGTAATATTATAGTAATAGGTTTAAGAATCTAAAGTATTGTTCATTAGCGGACTTCTAAGAGAATTGGGCTTTGATATTGTTAATGTGAATTGAGTTCTGGATAAATTGTTTTGCCATGGATTTGAATCATGGGCTTTTCAAATATTGCCAAGCATAAGTATTCTTGGGCTTTAAATAGAATATGATGTGTATATTGGGTTCATTGGGTCGGTTTTGGGCTTAACTAAATAATGATAATAAAATTGGATAAAATATTGAGTTTTTTGGGCTTTTTGTGATGGTTTATATTATGACCCAATTTAGATAATGAGATATGAAATTTTTGTAATTAACATAATAATAGAGCAAAAAATATTGTTAAAACCCAATAACTTATTAGTGGTATAAATAAGTGGTACTCAAATAAAATTACGTGTAAAAAAAAAAAAAAGTACCCTAACACCTGTAAGTATTATATGTGCTTTAAGGCTCAAGCAATCGTCATATCATTATAAACTAACCAAATTTATAAGCATTAAATCTAAAGCGTTAAAATGGGGCCCTATTTCAATAATTAAGAATAATTCAAATCTCTAAATATATATATTTTTTTTAAAAGGAAAACATAGTTAAAAAGAGGGACCTACATGGGAATTAGATTGATGGATCTAGTTGGAGAAGTTGCCCTTGAAAGTAAGTAGGAGGTGGGTGAATTTCACTCCATGAAGAAAAATTGAGAAATTTATAAATTTGGAGGAATTTTAGTAGATGAAGAATTCTTTATTTTATTTTATTTTATTGATAAGGAAGAATTTTGAATTATAGTTAGGTTATTTAGGATTTCTAATTAACATAAGAATTATAGAAGAAAGAGAATGCAGCATCAATGGAATTGATTGGCATTTTTTTATGCTTACAATTAACCATTAAACAATAAGATAAACATGATAGATCCATTTACCTACTTTGCTCAAGTGCACCATCTTCTTCTAAATAACCCATGGCATGGGTGTCGTTCATGTACTCTTTGTTGTAACATGGGGTATATACTAAGAGTATTCGCAACAGCTTGTGCAACTTTTTTTTTTTTTTTGTCTATTTTTAACATAGAACCCTACTTTTTCTATTTGACACAATCACTTTTCAAAAAACGTACACATTAGATTATCTAGTATACACTCTATTTGATATAATATTCATTCTTCATTCATTTTTTTTACTATTAGTTCTGTCTTTTTTTTTTTAACTGGTTTTCCTTTGTTTTCTCATTAAGCAAACACAAGTTTTATCATCAAACTGTAAACTTCCAAAATTTAGATCTTTGTATATAAGCAACAATCCTTAAATCAAAGTGCAAACTGAAACCCATCAAGCCTTCAATGGCAGTCCTCCTTCAATGGCGGAACCAAATCAAACATCCTTCAATGGCGAAACCAAATCAAGCTTTTAACCATTAAACTGAAGCTAAAACCTAGAACCCATTTCAAAATCCAAATCAACCCATCAAACCAAATCCAAATCCATATTTACGCTCCACCAATTTTGAACCCATTGATTTGAAACCTAGTTAACCAATTCGAACCCAGTTGACATGATGTGGCGGTGAGATGGTTGGATATGTTTTTGGGTTGGGGACAGATCTGAGTGTGAGAGAGATATTAATTTCTAGGTGTCGGGATAGATCAGAAAAAGAGAAAGAGGGAAAAAAAATTATTTTCTAGAACAGAGAGAGAGAGAGAGAAGAATAAAAAAAATTGATATACAAGACCACAGTAATTGTGTATATCTATATGGTTACTGTAGTAACAATGTATTTTTACATAAGTTTGCATGGTTTGATGATGTGAGTAAATTGTGTGCTTGGTTGGCTAAAATGTGGTCCTTATACTACTTTAAACTAGTTGGTGCAAGTGCTCTAATGAAGAGATGTTCATAAAAATATGAGCAACTCTTTTCACAAAAATAATAGAGAGTTGAATTATAGCAATAAAAATCAAGGAGGGTGTTCAAAGCCATTCATATTATTTAGAAAAGAAAAAAATCATCTATTTAGATCCCTTTAGCCACTTGAATTAAATTCTTCTAACACAAAGAAAAACTCATGTTTAGATTGTAGAGAGTTATTGGAACAAATTAATAGTTGCGCATAACCTAACAAACTAGTTTCGACTCCCTATAGCCAAGGTAAATTCACAGTCAAATCTACCCTTCCACACCCCCCCCCCCCCCCCTCTTTTTTTCCTAAACAAGAGTGGAAACACCTTTGGTCATTAAAGATCCTTGAGAGATTCAAAATGCTTCTTTGAAAAATTATTTGCGATGCTCTCCCCACTAAGGAAGCTTTGAACAAATGATGGCCTTAAGCTAACTTAAGTTGTGTCTTTTCCAACCATCACTCAAAATCTCTTGAACACCTTATCCTCATTGTCCCTTCACAATTGCCATCATATCACACCCTGGCCCAAGAAAGTAGCCAAGTCCATCAACAAAGCCTACTTGAGTACCTCAAAGCTTGGACAGCTTTTAAATCCCACTTGACCACCACATGGCAAACACCCCCCCAATTTTGGAGATGTACTCTTTGCTAACTCTTTCATGCTATCCCCTATGGAACCGCAATCTGTATCTTGTTTAGAAATCATGAGCTAATTAGGCAAACCCCATCTTAATAATTGGGGAATTTTTTAATTTTTTTTTTTATACAAGATAAAAATTCTACTCTAACTTAATCTAAGTATATGTGTATGAAGTTCACTCATGTAGACTTGAACCCCGACCCTTACCCCCACAACCCACAAATACTTATACTTGTAGAGTGACCATTGCACCAAGGGTGTGCAGTGGTATTGAGAAATTTTTTTAAGTATTCTCAGAGCATAGCTCCATTTTTTCACATTTATGATTGACCCTACTATAAATTTAATAGATAGACTTTATCATAAATGTGAGATGAGTGAGTATCACTTGCCGTGTTCTAAAAATACCTAAATATTACTATGTGAGGCCTGCATTTTTCAAGATTTGAAAACGAAAAAATGGGTTTGAAAACACCTGACCAAACAAGCCCAACTTTTATTACCTATTATTAGTTTTTGAATTTATTAGTATTGTTGTAAATTGTAACTATTTAAAGTGGAAATGAAATGGCATCTGGCAGTTTGTCTATTTTAACGTCTTTTTCCGACTCTCGCCAACAGAGCCCTCTTTTTGCTGTCTATATCGTGCTCTCTTCCACGTTGCTCTTCCACAGTTTCCCACTTTCACTTTGCCTTTTGCTTATTCTTTTGCTTAGAAGATTTTGTTCTTTTGGACACACACACATACATAAGCGAAGCCAGAACCAAGGCCATATATCAAATCAAAAAAGAGTCTTTTTTGTTGAAGAAAGAGAGAAAATGGCTGTGAGTTTGAATTCAATGATGAGCTTCCCTTCTCATAAGCTCTCTTCTAAATCCATTAAGCTCAGATCTCCTAGAGTCTTAATGGCCTCCACTTTGCACTCTACCTCCAAGTAAGTCATATTATGCTCTTATTTTATTCTATCAATTTATGTGTATTGATTCATTGCATTTTGGAGGTGAACCATGGGTTGTTTTGTTATTTCTTTAAAAATTTGCAAATGGGTATGATTGAAAATGATTTTTTATTGGTTTTTTTGCAAGTGGGTGATATCAAATATGAATTTTTAGTGATTGTTTGGGGATGGGTGAAATTTTAGAGACTCTTTTTTTATAAAGAAAATCTGGGTTTTTGGTATTTGATGTTGATTGAGCTATGTATTGCTGGGTTATATCATGTGGAGTGGTTTTGATCTCAAAATGTCTTTCAAATGTTGTTTTCTGATGTGGGTGTTTTGTCTTTTTCTTGAATGCTAATTGAAATTGCATCTCATTTTTGGTCTATTTGGATTCCACTGCTTTTGATTTCTTTTAAAGCTGATTTTACCTGCATGTTGCTTGAAATTAGTGTGGCACAGTTCTGCTTGAAAACTGCATTTCATGGAATTCTATTGTCTGATTTTTTGTTATAATTGTTTCTTGAAAAACTGTATTGCATGATGTACTGTCTAATTGACCTATGTTTGTTGGAAATTGAATGAAAAATAAGCAAATATTTATATTAGTGGAGATGATTGGTCATTATTTTACGCCTTACTTTATGCTATTATTTCTTATTGAAACTATATATTGTGCACCAGTTTTGGTCTTTTTTATTGATGGAGATGATTTCTTGTACGGTAGTTTGGATCCTTATGGGTATTATATTGTGATCTTTAACGTGCACGGTGGCTTTGTCCTTCTCAGGTTGAGGGATTGAGTATGCATGCATTATTTTATCATTTATGTCATTTGTTGAGAGTTAGGTCTAATTTTCTAGGTTAACCTTTTCTTTTAGAACAAGGTCATGTTGGTTGGCTGAATTTATATTTTTGGATATGATTTATTTGACTTCTTTCCTAGTATTTCTTCTATGTCTTAATTGCTTTTAGTTTTCTTCCTTTCTGTTAATGCATTCTGGTTTATCTTATTAATTTGCTGTTTCTTGTATTTTCTTTTTTTCTGGGTTATATAATTCATGAGTAGTTCTGATTTCTCCAACTCTGCTTTTTCTTTGTTTCCTATAATTTTTTATAAAAATAAAATAAAATATCATTAATTTTAATTAATTTATTTTTGTTGATTATGATTTGATTTTGTATTTTTATAATGTGGTTTTCATGTCTTAAAATTTCTTTACGTTTGTTCTATTTCAAAAAAATTTGAACTAATGTGCTACTGTGAGCAACATTTGATACATGTGTATATTTCTTTCTCTAGTTTTCATCACTTAGAGTTTGGTAGCTGAATCTTTGACTTCTTTGTTCTCCACATGGTGGTGTTTGGTCAAGTTTGGTCATGTTTTTCTTTGATTGGCTTACTCGGATAACCTCTTTCAATCTTGCAAATAATATTCTCTCTCTCTCTCTCTCTCTCTCTCTGTGTAGTTGCTTGGTCATCTGTATTCAATATTCCATATTCTTTGTTGCTTGAGACATCATACAAACAAGTCTAGTATTGTACAATTTGTACAATGTAGTTTAGAGATTCTCTCCAAACTTTATGAGTTTAATTATAATCTTTATGAGTATAATTATAATGCTCTCTCTCTCACTCTCTGCTTGGTCCATTGTTTTCAGCTTTAAGTTATTATTTTTCAAGTTGCTAAAAACATATTATTTGCGAGACTTGTTTTGCGGTATTATTATTCTAATAACTGAACCTGATTTTAAACTCATCAATGCACTGGAGACAGTTGTCCCAGTTGTATAATCATATCTTGGATGTAGTCTGCACTTTGCTTAATGATCATAGGACTAAGGTATCACACTATTTGCTAGGATATTCATTATGAAGTGATCTTTAGAAATAAGCAATTCTGTGCCTGGGCTGTTTTTTCACACAATCGTTCAAGTTCATATTGTGCAACTAAAGTATGTCTGCCCAAATTTGGTGGCAAATTGGAGCTTCTTTTTTTTTTTTTTTTTAAGTTCTCTCTGAATGCTACTTATTAATGATTATTTGAAGTTGCATATCCATTTGCTCTCCCTGGTGCTGCTCAATGTATGCCATGCATTGTTTGAATATTAAAAAAAAAAAAAATCCAAAATGAGAGATTGCAACTTTACTCTTGCATATTTTCATCTCCCTTGTCTTATATGAAACCTCCTACATATGTCACACTTTGACACTTTTACCCATACTTCGTGCAATTTGTATGAGCATGAACCTGATATGGGTGGCATTTAATAGTTGCCTGGTAGTCTATAACAGTAGCAACAAAGCTATAGTGTCAAAACTTTGGGGCTATCTAGGAATTCTTAATGTATCTGGGAGTGTATTATAATTTTGTCATCTTAGGATTGAAAGCTTTATTATGGTAGTTTCATAGTTCATCTGAAGCTTTTGTTTCTAATCACTGTTTGTTCTGTTTCTTATAGAGAGGCAGAGAATCTGAAAAAGCCACATTTTCCTCCAAGGGAGGTACATGTTCAGGTGACTCATTCCATGCCACCTCAGAAGGTGGAGATTTTCAAATCATTGGAGGGTTGGGCTGAGGAGAACATCTTGGTGCACCTAAAGCCTGTTGAGAAATGTTGGCAGCCACAAGATTTTCTGCCTGAACCTGAATCGGAAGGATTCTTTGAGCAAGTCAAGGAGTTGAGGGCAAGAGCAATGGAACTTCCTGATGACTATTTTGTTGTGTTAGTTGGAGATATGATCACAGAGGAAGCTCTTCCAACTTACCAGACAATGCTTAATACCCTGGATGGTGTTCGAGATGAGACTGGTGCAAGCCCTACTTCTTGGGCAATATGGACAAGGGCATGGACTGCCGAAGAGAATAGGCATGGTGACCTTCTCAACAAGTATCTTTATCTCTCTGGACGGGTGGACATGAAACAAATTGAAAAGACAATTCAGTATTTGATAGGGTCAGGAATGGTGAGATTCTCGATCCCTCTTGGTCAATTTTGTTGTTATTATCTTTTTTTTTTTCCTAAAAACAAATCACAGTTTGGAAATAATTTCCAGATGTTGAACTTACGAAATTTTTCAATGTGAGGAAAACATATCAAAGTTTATAAATCTGAAACTGATATAAACTATCAGAAGTGGGAATATTTTGAGTATAGTTGGTTCTCAATTTCTAGTCTCACTTCAATTCTTTTTAAAATCTTCTCTCATTCACTAGACAGTATGTTAAGCTTGAATTGATGTGATAAATAGCATTTAGAGAAACAGTGCAAAAGTGAGACAAAATTTAAATGGTCTTTTATTTTTATGTTCCTGCATCACTCCTCTCTATCTCTCTCTCTTGGGGGGGGGGGGGGGGGGGGGTTCCAAAGCTTTGTTAGTTGACAGATAGTCGTGTCTACCCAGCTACTAGACTGGAATTATCATTGGATCGTTAAAGAATTTATGATCACTTTAGTTATTATTATTGTTTTGTGGTCATTGTTTATATAAAAGGCAATGTTCCAGAAGTAGATTTGTGTTATTCTCATGATTTTTATTTTATGTGTTCTTGTTAGGATCCTAAAACAGAAAACAGCCCCTACCTTGGCTTCATCTACACTTCATTTCAAGAGAGGGCAACATTCATATCCCATGGGAACACAGCCAGGCTAGCAAAGGAGCATGGGGACTTGAAACTGGCACAGATTTGTGGCACCATTGCCTCAGATGAAAAACGCCATGAAACTGCCTACACCAAGATTGTGGAGAAACTCTTTGAGATTGATCCAGATGATACTATTTTGGCTTTGGCTGACATGATGAGGAAAAAGATCTCAATGCCAGCTCACTTGATGTATGATGGACAGGATAATAACCTTTTCGAGCACTTCTCATCTGTAGCCCAGCGGCTTGGTGTGTACACTGCTAAGGACTATGCTGATATTTTGGAGTTTCTGGTGGGAAGATGGAATGTAGAGAAGTTGACAGGTCTTTCTGGTGAAGGGCGCAGAGCTCAAGATTTCGTGTGTGGTTTGCCCCCTAGGATTAGGAGGTTGGAGGAGAGAGCTCAGGGAAGGGCCAAACAAGCATCCATCATTCCATTCAGCTGGGTTTTTGGTAGAAATATAATTGTGTAAGTGCAGCATCAGTCAGCAGTCTCCCACCAAGTCTCATCTCATTAGAGTAATAGATAGAAATTTCCAATTTGCTCTTCATTTTACTGTTCCTTGTGTATTAGGAAATGGGGTGTGAGTTCTATTTCATCTAGGCTTTGTAGATACACGTCTTCTTATGTTTGTCGTGGTAGATCATCAGAAAAAGGATAACCCATAGTTGGGTGTGTTGTGTTCCCCCTATCTTATGCCATAAAGAATGTACTTGTTTCCTTAATTTATGATTATGACTACTGTTATATCAAGTTTAAGCTGTTACAGTATGTTTTTCATAATGGGAAGAATAAGAGCGACCAGGAAATGTGATGCTCGTGTATTATGGTCATTACCTTTGGTTTGTGTGTTTTTGTTATTTATAGTTTTTTTCCCTTTTGGTGCACCCTCTCTTATTTATTTATTGCTAGTACTTGTGAGGAGGGATGTCCTTCCTCTGCTCGTGTTCTCACTTTGTTGCTGATCACCTGTTTACTTGATGTAGCTAATAACAAGTTTCAGCTTAGATGAACTCTAGTTCAAATGGCACTTCCTCTTGTTTATATGGTACTTTCCTCCCACGAAGATGGGAAACCATACGCGTAAATTACCAATAAAAAAATATACTTAAAATAAAACTCCAATTCTTTAGCATAAAAACGGAATGAGTATATATATAAAATAAAACTCCTATAGTTTCGCCCGAAAATGGAGGTGTGCATGCGTAAATTACCATTTGATAATTGATAGTAATGATGAAGGTAGAAACATATAGATATAAAACTCTTCCTATTGTCTACACTCATGATGAAGGATGAAGCCAACAGCTAGCCATGGAATAGTGATGATGAATGTAGAAACGTATAAAGATGAAGCCAACTGTTAGCCATGCAATAGTGATGATGAATGTAGAAACGTATAAAGATGAAGCCAACAGTTGTCAGTTAGCCATGCAATAGTGATGATGAATGTATATGTACGTGGGTGGGTTTAAGTTATACGTTTTGAAACTTTAAATATTGTTATATCATTATTCTCAAAATATATATATATATATATATATATATTGTTATATCATTTAATATTTTATTTTACTATATGTGAATTTTGACAAATTCATGTATTATAATTTTTTTTCTTATATCTTCCAACAAAATTTTAAGGTAGGTTAAGATCAGTAACTCACATTTATATTATATTTTAAAATTATGTAGAAATGATGAGTTTATAGATGAGATAGTAAATAACATTTAAGAACATAGAGAACGTATAATTCAATAGTGAGACTTTCATGGTATTAATTTATTAATATCATGAAAGTCTCACTCCACAAGTACAAGTGCTTGTGGAGTGTGGGGGGGCAAGGGCCGGGGTTCAAGTCTCCAGGAGGGAGCTTCACACACATATACACTTAGATTAGGCTAGAGTAGAATTCTATCTTGTATAAAAAAAAAAAAAAAAATTTATTAAAAAAGTTATTAAGTGGTATAACATTACTTCTTCTTTTTTGAGAATGATATAACATTACTTAAAGTTATCTAAGTATAATATGATATTAGCTACATATATGTGTGCGGCAATTTTTTTTATGCCCTAACCACAAAGGTTGAAGATCTACACCAGAGCTTAAACATTATATATTGATACGTAAAAATAAATCATGATCAACCCGTCAGCTTTTTATCGTACGGTCTAAGCTGACGGCCTCGGACAACTGGAAAAGCAAAGGAATCCAAGGCTGACGGATGGGTATTCGGAGCCCTTGAGCAGCGCGACAAAGAACTGACGACGACATGGCTGACGGGGATAAGGCAAGCTGACGACCCCGATGCTGACGGTTAGGGGTAAAACTTTGACTTAGCCACCACGCGTGGTATTTAAGGAAATTACTTGCGGCCCACGCTCAATGTTAGAGTCCTACAAGGAAAGGATTCCGCAATCCACGCTCTTGAGGATTCTTATAAGGAAAAGACTTCTACTCCAAGGAAAAGACTTCTACTCCAAGGAAAAAATGTCAATCCTCAACTACTATAAAAGCCCCAATACCCTCACAAATCGAGGTACGCATAACTAACCCCTCTCTAGCACTCTAGAGTTGAAAGAAGTTCTAATTTGACCTTCGGAGGGTATTTGGCCTGCACCACACCGGTGCTCTCTGTTAGGTCTTATCTTTTCTTTGTGCAGGTGTCGTTTCGAGGGTATGAGCATTGTGCAACTCACTGTTGATATTTTCGGCATCATCAGTTGGCGCCGTCTGTGGAAACAACGTAATTAAGCCATATTATCGTTTCCCGGACTAAAGGGTTGCATGGTACTCACTCGTTCAATGGCGACTACTAATGACGTACAAGGAGAGGAACCACAAAAAAGAAAAAAAAAGTAGGAAGCTCTAGTTAAGGTATCAATGTATAAATAAACAAGTTTGATATCGAAAACAAAAAAGAAAAAAAAAGTAGGAAGCTCTAGTTAAGGTTTTATTCTCTATTCCATCTTTCCTATCATGGGTAACCGAATGTTTGGTGATTTTAGGACTAATTTAATGGCTGAAGCTATAAAAATTTTGTAATATTGTATCGAAAAGAAAAGAAAAGAAAAGAAAGAAAAATTGTAGAGTTTTTTGGGTGTGGATGGGTACATATGGTGATCAACTTGAATAGAAGAGTGTGGGGTCGTTTCGAGTCCAAGTGCACTAATGATAGGGGAGAGATCTCGGTCCACTATTGACATCAGTTTTTTATCTACTACTAACAATTTGCTACATGAGTAAGTATCAATTTTTTTGTGTTTTTCTGTACTTTCTTGCACAAAAATAAAAAAATTTTGTATTTTATTAAAGTTGTCATGACTCATGAGGTTGCCCTCACCGTCCCAGGAAGGGTTCAAAGAGTTGTTTTCATTATGTATCTGGCTGGGCAGCTTTCTTGGATGACTTCAAGATTCTCAAATATGGCTCGTCGTGGGGAATATGGGAATATAACTTTGATCCAACAATTGGAAAGTATCGAAGACATTTTTATTATTAAAAAAAAAAAAGTTACACTTGTTTCCTTTTTTTTTTTTTTATAATAAATTTATTATATAATATTGCATCGAAGCAACAAGTACAAAAAGACAGAAGGTGCATAAATTGAGGAGATAAGAATAAGCTCCTCCCATTTGGCTCGAGTTTATAAGTTTAACTTTTAGCTTTTATTTTTTATGTATAGTTTTTGAAAACCTCACTTTTTCAAAGTATAAGTATATTTTAGCACAGCAAAAAGTTAAATAAATTGTTCCCAACCGACAAGAGAACTGCTTAAGCTAAAAAAAAAGTGATCTTGTAAATATGGGAACCACAAGCCAAAAGAGAGGGTTGGAGGAGGTTTAAAAGGGTGCTTGAGGGGGTTCAATACATTGGTTGTATCTCCTTCAAGAATAATTCTGAAATATCCAACTTCTGAGACACATATGATAGCAAAAAGATCAATCATAGATTCTATTGGGTATAATGCATAAAATATTTACCACTTGTGATTTTGTAAACAAACAACAAACTAAATAATCCCTCCTCTAATGTGTGATATGAACATAGAGAATTTTTAGATCAGAATAAAACATAATGAAAAATTTGTATCTAAATAACACTAGTGTTTTACATTATGTTTTTAAGACTGACTGTCCCTCGTAGTGATACTTTGAGACTTTTGGATGTCTATGCACTAGATTACAATAATCTGGTGGACACACAAAAAACACAACAATCTGTCATCTGTGTGCCTAAAGAACAAAATTGTGTCTCTCTGTGTGGATGATTTTTGCACGAAAAATGAGAATGAAAAGTTTCTACCAAAAAAAATTGCCTCTCTCTTTGGATGATTTTTGCACGAAAAATGAGAATGAAAAGTTTCTACCCAAAAAAAAAAAGAAAAAAAAGAAAAAGAGAATCCAAAGTGACCAGTATGCACTATTTATTGAAATAATTGAACTAGTTTAGAACAAGTGCAAGATAATAGACACTGTTACAGTAAAAACATGGACATGTTTAGCCCACACACACCCACGCCAGACCAAATTCAACCCAACAGAGTTCGATGTGGGTAGGTAATGTGCAAATACGTGTGGGTAGAAGCCCAATTGGGTAGTTTCTCTTTCTTAAAAGTGAGGTGTCCATTTGGTCCCAAACTAATAACCAACACCACTGGATATAAACCTACCACAAGAGTATTTTTTGGGTTTTCACTTTTCACTACCAAAAATTTGCATTTTTTAAGTCAAATTTTCATTTACTGGTTTTGAGCAACTCCAACCCCCTCAAAAGATGTGTGGATCTTACTTTTATTTTAGCTAAAAAATAACCTGAAAAACGTATCAAAAAAAAAAAAAATAAATAAAATAACCTGAAAAAATCTCACTTTTACCGTAATTATAGTCCAAACTTGAATTACCATTTCACTCCCTATAACTACTATGACTTCTTGGTTTCTAATAGTTTCATCAAAATTTAACTTAATTATGAAATAAAAAAAAGTAGCATTTTTTTTTTTATAAGATAGAATTCTACTATAGCTTAATCTAAGTGTATATGTGTGTGAAACTCCCTCTTGGAGACTTGAACTCCAGCCCTTACCTCTCATACCCTACAAGCATTTATACTTGTGGAGTGACCATCGCACCAAGGGTGTGCAGTAGCTATTTTGGAACTTCATATTATTCCTTACAAGTTACAACCCATATACTAAAAAAAAAAAAAAAGTTAAGAATAGGATGAATTCATTTGATCAATCCTTGCTAAGTTTGAGGTATCTTTCTGATGGAAAATTTTAAATTTTATAGAGAATTTGACAAGCCTGAGACGAGATTGGACGTTAAAGAAATTTTTGAAGGGTCAAATTCACTTGTATAATGCATATGATTGGTCTAAGCGATGTTGTGAATGTTAAGGATGCAAGATGGTTTGTGGGTCAAATTATAAACCAGCCACTATAGCCAAAGACTGATCTGAAATAGAGTTTTGGGATTCAATCATTCAAGGATCAAGAGAACAACAATCTTCTTATGTCATTTTGCTTTCTTCTCGCTCCCAGCAATGGTCCATTGGATAGACCATTCAATTAATTAGAAACAGCATGTTCCATCTCCAATAAATTCATAATAACACACTTGTAATTTCATTTTTCCACTAACAAATTAAAAAGAAAATTTTTATAATAAAAAATTGAAATTTGCTTGAAACCCCAATTTACTAACTCACTGACACGGGCTAAAACGAGCAATGTCCTTTTCTCAGTGATTGAGGCAATACTTTTACAGTAGTGAATGTTTTTGGTTTCACAATTTACTGAGATGTGTAGTCGTTAAGCTTTATTAATTGCAAAACACAAATTATTATGTAACAGAAGTAGGGTCTGAGCCATGTAGAAGAAACCCACTCAGATTCTTTGCAAAACTTTGTCAAAACTTAGCCACATGGTCCAGGAAAACAACAAAGACCCATCAATTTAACAAGAACAAAACGAAATACAGGCAAATCCCACCCCCCCAACACACATATATATACTAGCCTCTTTGAGCACGCTCAAGCGCATGTTAGGAGGGTTTTCAATTTTTTCTTCTTCTAAAGATTACTAATTTTCAACTTGCAAAGTAATCATATATATAAAAAAATGATTATTCAAATAAGTAAATTGCAAAAATGTGCTAAAAGAAGACTAAAAAATCCCCGGAGAAGAAAGCCTGAAAAGACTATGAAGATAAGTTTTTATTACAACAATATTGCAAACACAGTTACATATATATATAAACACATTATCATAATCACTTCAATGAATCAACGAATAATGAAATATTATGTCGACAATGCCATGGCCAAAGTATCAATATTTAGACTTGGAAAGGCCATGGCCAATCCTTCAAGTCCTCCTCCTCTTGTCCCACCTTGGCACTCTTCCTCATAGCATAGCTATTTGCCCCAACATTATCACCTTCAACATAAGCATAGTGCTTCAAGAAAAACGCAAGTGTCAAGACCACCCATTCCAAGCAAAATATCAGCACACACAACCCACCAGCCAACTTTAGTATCACAACACCATCCTCTTCCCTTACATAGGACTTCAACTGGCCGAGGAAATCCCCGGTTCTCGTGAAGATCAGCACTGAAACCGACCCTTGGAATATCGCTGTGAGCACTGTTGCCACCATGTGAGCTGCATGCCACTGGCTAGTCCCCGAAGAGCCGGCCGCTGCACAGCCGGAGACTGCTCCGGATATGGTGAAAATGTGGAGGAGGATTAGGAAGAAGCCGCAAAGAGACGGGAAGAGCCGGAGAGAGAGAGTGAGGAAGATGCAACTGGAGGCTGCACCAAGGAGAATGTAGTTGCAGAAGAGGAAGACCTTGTGGGTGTGGTAGTGGGATTGAGTCACTGACCCCATGGTAATGGTGTTCAAACCCATTTGAGGATTTGGAGAGGTTTTGAAGCTCAAAAATGGAGGACTAATTTGTTAGAAGAGAAATGGGGTCTTTTTTTTTTCCTTTTTTTTTTTCAAAATTCAGAAGAATTCATTAAATTGAAAGTGTTTGGAGAGGTTTTAGGCAAATGGGTATGTGAGGAATTGAGTTTTGGAAGCTCAGAAATGGTGGATTTGTTTGGAGAGAAATGAGGAGTGGAAAGGGGAAGATATAGAGTGAGAGAGCTGAGAGGTACAAAGTCAAAGACTCAAAGGACCCCACAAGACAAATTGTAACGGCTAGCTTTGCTTTTATTATTATTGTTATTATTTTTTTTGGAGCTTTTGTATGTGTCGTGAATCACTTGTGATACTGACATATAGATAACATTCATTTGATTTGGATTGTTGGATTTTGAATTGTACGTTTGATGCCAATGTATTAGGTAAAATGAAGATTGAAGTAAGCAGATCAGACTGTTCAGATTCCTTGATGAAGAGCTGGGGACATTAGATTTTTTTTTTTTTTTTAAGATGAGCCACATGAGTGCTGGTTTTGATTTCACGTGAATATTCCAGACTAATTTAGGTTTCCAAATTATTCCAGATGGCCTTGACATTGCAGCGGAAAAAAAAGAAAAGAAAAAGGAAAAGGTTAAAAATTATTGGCAATCTTAGACAGGTATGGACTCAAGATTTCAAGTTGGATTGCAAAAGAGGGGAAATCGGCCACATTAAAATTACCTTATGGAGAGGTTCATTTGATATCCAAAAATTGCTCAGCCACAGTCAGATAAGTGGGTAATGTTAGGGTGAACCAGAAAAGTTTGGGTAGAGCCGAATCTAACACTATGTTTGGTTGGAAGGATTATAGGGAGGATGGAAAACAATGGGTGGAAAATGGTGTGGAAAACAATGTTTTCCACTGTTTGGGAAGCTGAAGAAAACAGAGAGGATGGAAAACCGGGAGGAAATTTTCCTTCCGGGCCCACCAATTTTTTTCCTCCCAAATCGGGAGGAAAACTGTGGAGAGAAAATTGCTCTCCCAGCACTTTTCTAGAAATACCCTCAAACACAACGGCTACAAACACAAACACAACGTCTAAAACCACAACAATCTCTCTCAAACTCAAGCATAATCAAGCATAATCAGATTATCACAATACAAACTCAAAAACACAATTTTAAAATTAATCAAATCATAACAATAAAAGAAAAAAAAAAAAAACAAAATAGAGAAGACAGAAGCCATCTAACCCCGAAGATGAGCGACAACTCCGCCTGGGCAACTGCTGTTCTTGAGACTTGAATGAGGGAGAAGAAGAAAAAGAAGGGGGTGGGGATAGAGATAGGACATGTGTGGAGGAGATAGCGTAGGAAAAAAAAACGAATGAAAAAAAAAAAGAAAAAAAAAAAGAAGAATACACAGAGAGCGAGCTGGAGAAGAAAAGAGGGAGAGAGGATGTGCTGAGACTTGTGAAGGAAAAAGAAGAAGAAAAAGAAGGGGGTGGGGATAGAGATAGGATGTGTGTGGAGGAGATAGTGTAGGAAAAAAAAAACGAATGAAAAAAAAAAAAAAAAAAAAAAAAAAAGGAACACACACAGAGCGAGCTGGAGAAGAAAAGAGGGAGAGAGGGTGTGCTGAGACTTGTGAAGGAAAAAGAAGAAGAAAAAGAAGGGGGTGGGGATAGAGATAGACGTGTGTGGAGGAGATAGCATAGAAAAAAAAAAAAAAAACAAACGAATGGATGAAATGAAAAGGGGAAAAGGTGAAATAATATAAAGAATAAAATATTCTATTTGAGAAATGTTACTACAATATTTTTACAATAAATTTTAAGTAATAGATTGTTATTAGTTAATATTGGTGAGTAAAAAATAATTTCAGTAGTAGGTTCAAATTAGAACTAGTAACAACTTTCCACATAAATTTTGTTGTGAAAATATTGTGAAAAATGTTGTGGACGTGTAACACTTCTCATTGAAAAATATAATTGTTGGTCAATTTTATATTATTTAATGAGGATAAATAAATCTATTTTTTACATATTATCTACCAAGGGTATAATAGTCAATTTATATAAATTACAATTTCCATCCTTCCCTTTTTCTTTCCAACCAAACAAAAGAGTTTTCCACCCTCCCACTTTTCCACCCCTCCAACCAAACACACAAAAGGAAAAACTAAATATTTTCCATCCTCCCACTTTTCTATCCTCCCACAATTTTTCATCCTCCCACTTTTCTACTCCCTCATCCAAACAGAGCCTAAATGTTGGCTAGGTAAGCATCCTATAGTAAGAGGAGTAGTTATGAACCCTGTAGATCATCCCTGTAGGGGTGGTGAAGGGAGGGACTTAAGGAGCCAAAGTATAAGCGAATATTAGAAAAAGTTGAAACTCTCTTAAAAAAAAAATTCAAATAAGTTTCCATATAATATTAAAATGATTTGGATTGCTTTAACCCAAAAAAAAAAAAATTGATTTGGATTTTGCTGTCTAGGTTGGGTTGGGCTGTCTAACGGGGCTAAAGTTTTGGCAGGAAAGGGGCTCAACTAAAGAAATATACAAAATATAGTTTTTTTTTGGGCTGGGGGTGAGCCCTTCCTAAGTCCACCTCTGATCTCATATTGTTGTTTATCTTAAAAAAAGAAAAAGAAAAAAAAGTTAGATATAAATAGGTCTTAAGAGCTTATGACAGTTGTTGATGTGCTTGACTTTTCAAAAATAAAAATTTTTCAAAATAAAATGAGTATGATGGTTATCATAATTGTAAACAATTAAAAAAAATTAAAAATCCTCTATCACTTTAGTTAGAGGCCTAGAATTTTACAAGTTTGTTATTCTTTATGAAAATAACTAGCTTATAACATCATGCATATACATGGATACATTTAAAGATATACAATAAGATGTATAATATAATACCTAAACATATAATTTAAATACTATTGATAGTCACTTTTATATTTTGTTAATTTTTTAAAAAATTTGTAAGGATATTATTAGGTATAAAATGTAAATTGTCCATATTTTTTTATTATCATTTATTATTGTGAAGCACTTTTTTTTTTTTCTTTATCATTCATTTATCTAAACTCTTTGGTTTTTGTACTTTTTTTGAGTAAATTTGATTTTTATACTTAATAACTCACTTAGATTAATATTTATAATGTGGTTCCACATTTGATTCTAAAATTAAGAAATAAAACTCTTTAGGAATAAATAATTTATGATACATGGTGCAAAATTGGAACTCTAATTTGAGTTTCTCTCAAGTTCACTTATTCTAATTTGGTTTTTGTACTTATTAACTCGCTTGGATGAATATTTATAATGTGGTCCCACATTTGATTTTAAAATTAAGAAATAAAACTCTTTAGGAATAAATAATTTATGATACACGGCGCAACATTGAAACTCTAATTTGGAATTCTAATTTGAGTTTCTCTCAACTTCAACTTTTTTTTTTATACAAGATAGAATTTCTACTCTAGTCTAATCTAAGTGTATATGTGTGTGAAACTTCTTTTTAGAGATTTGAACTCCAACCCTTACCCCTCACACCTCACAAGCATTTACACTTGTAAAGTGACCATTACATCAAGGATGCGTGGTGGTAATTCACCTCTTATTAGATATATAGATTAGGATTCATAATTTCATATCCCTGTCATTTATTGTTATTACAATTTCAAATTATTAAAAGAAAAAAACAGTATAGTTATAGAATATTTCAAGAAAGTGAAATGATTCTTTTGAAGTTAAAAAAAAAAAAAACATTTATAATTTGAATTATTTCCTTAAGCAACATTTGTTCTGATTTTCATTTCTTCTTATGTTAAAAAAAAAATCATTTTATCTCCATAATAATCAATAAATTGAATTAAATATTAAGGAAATTCAATTATCTTTTGAACTATTAGGTTTTTTTTTTTTTTAATATGTTTCAAAAAATTTTAGGCAAAAAATCCATTCACTTTTACAGTACCGTAACTGTCAAATTAGTCCATGAAATTTCACTATCGTTTGTGCTACTGTTTACTTTATATATATGTTTATCAATTATTATGTGTTAAAAATGAGTTCTTTAGTTTATCCAAAAAAAAAAAGTGTTCTTTAGATTTGATTGTGCATATCAATTCTTACTTCTTGCCACTATGTTATTCATGTGTTCTCACTTGTCCTACCGTGAATTAGAAATTGAAAATTGAAAATCATAAAAAAGAAAAAACTATTCTCTACTATTAATTTATCACCTTGGTTTTAAAATGGAACTGACCTTTTTTTTTTCAACAAAAAGGGAACATCTTACTTATGCCTAAAAACCAAAAATATCTATATTATCTAAAGAGAATTTTCCTCTTTGGATTGTATTTTATGTGGTTCAGAAATACTCTAAATTTTAGTTTAACAAAAAAAAAAATTGAAGATAACCTAATAAAAATATATTTTCAACTGCACTTCAAATGCTTACAAAATAAGACATTCTCCTATTAATTAATATCTTCTAAATAAACATATCCAAAAGTTAGTCTATTTTAAATATACACCACTGTAAGATTATTTTAAAAAAAACATTCTCTCATTTTTCTGTTTGTGTGTTAAAAATACTTAATATTCTTTAAAAAATAACATATCCAATTTTTTTTAAAAGAAAAATTATGATACTAGAAAAAAAATATATTTTCAAATGCACAAATCGCACGTAACGAGACTAATATACTATAAATATTTAAAAAAAAAAATAGTGACAAGATCATGCTGGTTTAAACAGAAAAATCAGACATTTTTTTTTTTGAAAGCGGAAAAATCAGACATTTTTAAATATACACTACTACAAATTTTTTTTTAAAACCTTCTCTCTTTTTTTTCCCTGTGTTTTACTTAGTATTAAAAAAAAAAAAAAAAAAAAGGAAAACCGGCCCCAAAATAACGCCGTTTTGGACCTTTTGCCCAACCTAACCCTTGAAAGCAAATCCTCTCTTCTTCTCTGTTCGGTGTGCTCCTTTTCTTCTTCTTCTCTGTCTCTCGGTCTCTCGCCTCCTCTTCATCTTCTTCTCTCCCCGGTAAACTCTCTATCTGACTCGGACTCTCTCTTACTGAAGGTTCTTGTTTCGACCCTTTGGTTCTTCGCTTTCAATCAGTCAACTGGGTAACTTCTATCTTCAATTATGCTTTTCAATAATCACTAATTAATTAATCAATTAATTATACATTCAAATGTTTGTGACATGTAGCTGAGTTTAGTTTAGTTTACATTCAATTATAAATTTATTATCTAGTAAGTACAGACAATTCCTTTAGGGTGCCATATCCATGTCTAATCGGTGTCAAATTATAGTTTTTTTAGAAATTGCTCATATCACTGTGTCGTATATATACAATTGAAATTTATGTGACAAAGCTGTGTTCGTAGTTGTATACACTGGTATTATTTTTTTTATTTGTTAATAAAAAATGGTTTGCTGCTGCTGCCAGTCTGAAATTGTTGATTGAGTGGAATGGAGTCTGCCTCCGCCGCACCATCTAATGAACACGCTTCTACAACCGGGTCTAATGCTAATAATTCATCGCATGATCCGGCACGGGATCATGTAACTGAAGAGGTGAAAGATGGGAAAAAACAAAAAAAAAAACAAAAACAAAAACAAAAAACTAGTTATAGATATGTAATAAATACAGTGAGCCTCTTCTTCTAACTCTTTCTAAATTTTCCACAGAACAGAAGGATACCTGATACACAACCAAACCAACACCTTTCAGAGAATACACCGCCAAAAACAATGTCGTCTCATAACGACCTTGAGACTCAACAGCAACAACAACAACAACCTGGTACATGCTCGTATTCTCTGCAATCTGATTTGTCAAAGATTTATTTATTTTTATATATTTGATTTCAGTGATTCTTAATCTAAAGGTGGGAATAGGGTTGGGGTTTTAACAGGGTTAAGTTATGGTTGGTTTAGTCTATAAGAGATAGGAAGTTGTTGGAACTTTAGTGTTTTAGAGGAAAATAAATTTATACCCATTTTGTGTTTATATTGTTTGCTTCATATAATTGATAAAAAGAAAAAAAGAAAAAGAAGAAGATGAAAGTGAATATTAGCAAATGGGTTGGTGAGTAATTAATGAATTTTCATGTTTTAGAGAAATGATAAAGTACATGGTTTGGTTCTATATTGTTTCCTTATGTAATAGTAAGTGTAATTTGGCTAGGGTTGAGCTGGATTTAGTTCATGTGAATATAAAGAGAAGAAGATAGAACTTAGAAGTGAGTCAGGATATGGGTTGATGAGTAATTTTATTGATTTAAGTGTTTTGGGGAATTTTTTGGGTACCCATTTTGGTTAAATATTGCTTTCATCGTATACTGGTAAGTGTGATTGTCCTTGGGTTTTTTTTTTTGGGATGACATGGAACCTCACCAAGGCGGGGGGGCCCTTTGGACCCACAACCCTACCCACCAAAACTGTGTATCAGGCAGTCCAGGGGAACTCCTAGTGGAGATCAAACCCAGGATGTTTGGGTCTAGAGCTCATCCCAAGCCTCCATCCAACCACTAGGCTGCACCCTAACAGGTTGTGTTGTGTTGGGGTTTGGTTCATTACACAAGGGGGAGGAAAGAAAGATAAAAATAAATGGGAAATGTGTGGGTGAGTGATTTTATGAATTTCCATGGTTTAGGAGATTTTTTTGGGTTCACATTTTGGCTCTATATTGTGTGCTTTACCATGATAGCAATTATTTTAATACTCTTTTTACTTTGAATCATGTCTCCACTCTTTGCATTGGCTGCAAGAGAGAAAAAGAGGGGCCTTTTGGACAGAGAAGCAAGAATAATAAGATTTTTTTTTCCCTTGATTTTGAAAACAGATGTGGAACACAATGATGGGGACTATGAGACTATTACTGAAGTTGGATGGTATATTCTTGGTGATAATCAACAAAATGTTGGCCCTTATGCCTTTTCAGAGTTGCGTGGTGAGTGTTGTATTAGTAGATAATTTTATTGTTCTTGTTCAAAATGGCCAACTAGGAGAAATATGGATCAGTTGTCTTAAAACTAGTGCAAACATGAACTGGATTGGCTTACTGTCTAAAATAAAGGGTCTCCGGTTCATTTTGTAAACAATTTATCTTTAGTGATTTAATTTTATTTATCTTCTCTCTTGAATTTCAGTTCTACCAGTAAAAAATTGCACGGTTTCAGGAAAATTGTTCCATCTCTATCATGTTGAATTGGTATAACGAGCTATTGAAACATCTATTGACAGAGCATTTCGTAAACGGGTACCTCTCCGAAAGTACACTTGTCTGGGCAGAAGGAAGAAGTGAATGGCAACCATTGTCTTCAATCCCTGGGTTGCTGACTGGAGTTTCTCAGCAGGGAGCTGGTTATTCAACGACATGTGAAGTCTTCTTTCTATTTTATGTTTCAGTACTTCATCTCCTGAATTAGAGATCTTACCATATTATGTATTGTGCAGTGCATTCCAACGATGATGAGTATGAGAAATGGCAGGAGGTGGTTAGAGAGGCAGAAGCAGCAGCAGAGGCGGATGGGTTAAAGAGCGAATTTCTTTCTGGCGATGTTGGTGGTGACTCAGGGGAATTTGATCTCGATAGACCTTCAACGCCACCAGAGGGTGAGGAAGAGTTCACTGATGATGATGGGACCGTGTACAAGTGGGATCGGGGTCTTAGAGCATGGGTTCCTCAGGTTGGTGCTTTTGGCATAAGCATTACCTTCTGTGTTAAAACTTGTAATTACCAGCCTGTTAATTCACTTAATAATACCTTATTAATATTCGGTTGGATAACCTAGCATAGGAATATTGTGAATGCCCTAAGAATCATAATGATTTTACCTTGCATCGTATGGCTTCATGTGACATTGGCCTTTGGAGCTCAAGCTTTAAGTTCCTTATTTTGGTATAATTTGCATATCTTCACTTTGTTTTTGTTGATGATTTGATGCCTTAAGTATCATAATGATTTTACCCTGCATCATACAGCTTCGTGTAACATTGGTCTTTGGAGCTCAAGCACACTTCAAGTTCCTTATTTTGGTTTAATTTTCATATCATCACTTTTTTTTTTTTTGTTTTGTTATTATCATCAAAGAGAAACACCTAGGAAGAAAATTTAGCCCTTATAATTTAACAGAATTCAAATTTATGTTGTTATTATATACAATGCTTTGCATTGTCATTTATGATGTCTTCTTATTTGTTACATGCCTTCTATTAATTGTAAGTGCATCTTTTTTTCTGTTTTAATGCTTGATAGGATGACACACTCAGCAGAAGCGAGCTATATGGACCAGAAGAGATGACCTTTTTGCAAGAAGAGGAAGTCTTTCCAAATTTTAGTGTTTCTGATGCCCCGGTGAAAGAAGTTAATGAAACAGTAATCACTTCTGATGCCCCTGGAAAGGAAGAAGTTAATGATGCCAGTGAGATATTGGGAACAATGCAAAATGGCAAGAGAAAATTACTGGACAAGGAAGCAGAGAAAAAGGTTTTTCATCTTAAATTTTCTATCTTCTCTCTCTCGCTTTCTAAATTTAATTATTCTATCTACATTTATACTAGTCCTGATTGTAATTATATTGAAACTGAACATGTTGCCTAATATTTCCTTTCGTATCGTTATAACTTCCAGGAAGCTAATAAACCTCCCGATAGCTGGTTTGAATTAAAAGTGAATACACATGTTTATGTGACAGGGCTTCCTGAAGATGTTACCATTGATGAAGTAAGTCATGGTCATTTTGTTTATCTTGTCTAAGAATTTCTCATTGCAGGAAACTAATTTGGAATCCATTGCAGGTAGTGGAGGTATTTTCCAAGTGTGGGATAATAAAGGAGGTAGCATTTCAGTCCTTCATAATTTAATTATGTGATATAATTTGATAAGATCTGAGAATGAGTCAGGGCCCCAATTAATGTTACTTGTTTTAAATCATCTTATAATTAAAGCTCTGCTTTTATATGGAGGCAAGAAACTTGACACCATTAAAATCATACTCTACAGAATGTAAAAAATTAGCATTTTAGCTGACTTTTTGTTGCCTCCCAAGTAAACTGCCTGTGTACAACGGGACCCCGCTCTTTGTTATTTCAATAAAAGTTTTATTACTTATCCCCGCCCCCCAAAAAAAAAAAAAAGTATATAGCATTACAGTTAATTGCTCAAGATTTCTAGTTTCTTCAGATTATCGTTTTGATCTATTCTTTAAGTTGTAATTTTACAGTTAATTGTTTCAAGATTTATAGTTTCTTCTGATTATGATATCATTTTGATCTATTATTTAAGTCGTATATACATAAGAAGGGGGACTGTTGCAGGTGAATACCTGTATAGAATTCCTGAAAAAATGAGGTACAACAAAATAAAAAACTGTAGTGTATCAAGGCTTTTCTCTTGATTCTATAATAACCCAAATTTTAAAAGTTTAAACCTATACTTGTAGTATGTTTATTATTTTTTTGGATAAGTAATTCTTATTGATATAAAAAAAACAGAATCACCCAAGTATATAGAAAGTATACAGCTGGGGACCATACAATCAATCAAGCAAATTACATGAATCTACTAAATCAGTAACAGAATATAAAGAACAGATTATGCAAAACTGACATCCAATCCAACAAGGTTTTGAAACTTTTAACCTATACATGTAGTATGCTTATTATTAGCCAGATCATTAGAATTTTACCTTAAAATGCTGTGAAAAAAGATTTTAGGTTTGGTAAGTTGGATTTAAACTGGAAGTTATGACTTTTTTGGAAAATTGTGGCATGGATTTTCCCCATCTCCTGCACACTTTTATGCCTTCTTACACATTTTTTATTATTTGTGTGGACAAATTTTGACCAAATACTGAGAATAATTACTTAGATCAGAGTTATTGTAGCAGGTGTTTTTATGATAAAACTGCATACTACAATTGAAAGTGAACTGCTAATTCTGAAACCGCTACATTTGCATGAACAGTACCATTATTTCATTATTTATTCATTAATAACTTGCTGCTCCTGCATCACTAGGGGTGTCAATTCGGGCTAGCGTGTCAGGTTTGTGTTGTGTCAAGGTAGGGATATTCGACTAAATGGCACAACCCGAACCCGATCCATTTAATAATCGTGTCATGATCTTTCAACTCTAACTCGACCTGTTAATAAGGCGGGTTGACTTGACCCAACCCACTTGACACGCTTAATAAACAGGTTGTGTTAGGTTGACGCGAATGTGACACAACCCACTTCAACCTGCTTAATATTAAATATAACATCCATTTAGAAATATATATATATATATATTTTACATCCCAAAAGTAGTGCATACACTTCAAGTCATTAGCCCATTTCAATTTCCAATTATATCCCTTGTAAGTTTTTGTAATTACTCACTTTTCTTTTTAAGTTTAAAATATAGGTTGGATATAAAAGTTATTTAACAAGTCTAAAATAAAATGAATATATATTTGTTATATGAGTTAAAATTGGTTATGTTAAATGTGTCATTTCGGGTTGACACGAATAAATTGGCGTGTCAAACATGTCTATTGTGGATCACGCGGGTTGACCCGCTTATAACACATTTCTTATCAGGTCGCGTTTGGGTCGACCCATTTATGACCCAAACCCGTTAAAGCCCAACCTTAACCCGCAAAAACTTGTGTCAGGTTCGTGTCGTATTCGCGGGTTGGGTCGAACATTGATACCCCTATGCATCACCATTTATATGTGTCTTGGTATCCATAGTGGACAAATTTGATGAGCTGGAATATGCTTTTGTCATGCTTGCATATATTTTACGATCTTGTTAGTCTATAAGAAGGGCCACTGTTTTTGCTAAAATCATCATCATGAAATATGATTTAAATACTTAATGGGTCTGTTGGGTAAGCTCATATTGGTGTATGAAATTACTTGTTTTTTTTAATCTCATTTATTTCTATAACTTGGTCTTAAATACTGATGTGATATTTATAAATCATGGTACCTACCGTAAACCTTGTAAAGGTTCTAACTTTATGGTATGTTTATTGTAGATCAGACACATACACATAGATAATGTATCCATGGATATTAAATAATTTCATGTTTTCTAGCATTTCATATTGCATGTATCATGACGACTTCCACTAATTGCTTCTCTTTTTTCAATTTGTTGGAATTTATGGATCTTTTATAAGTTTTTATTTTTCAGTCGCTCTACTGTATTCATCTCATATATTAGCTTGCATCCCTTTATGCACTCTTTTAATTTTATTAATTATCAAAAAATAAAAATTGTAGGACCCTGAAACAAAAAGACCACGTGTGAAGCTATATGTTGACAAGGAGACAGGAAGGAAAAAGGGAGACGCACTAGTTACGTATCTGAAGGTAATGTTCTCCATGTTGCTGTGCTTGTGACGTGACATTTTCAGTTCTCATATTTGGGCATTTATATTTGTATGTTTACACTAGGAACCGTCTGTTGCTCTAGCTGTCCAAATTTTGGATGGAGCGCCTCTACGTCCTGATGGCAAGGTCCCTATGTCAGTCACCCTGGCTAAGTTTGAGCAGAAAGGTATTATGTGTATCGGTGATAATATATACTTTTTAGTTGTTATTGATTTCACTAAGAATGATTAATTTATGAGCTTTTGTGTTGCTTCATTCAGGGGATCAATTTCGTGCCAAACAAGTTGACAACAAGAAGAAGAAGAAGCTAAAGAAGGCAGAAGAGAGGATGCTTGGCTGGGGTGGGTTCTTATCTCGCATCTTGAACTCCTTAGTACATCAATAATATACGATATAAATCCTTTTAATTGAGTGCTGATTGGTTCTTAGTAGTATCGGTATCTCACATTATTAAGCTAAATTTTTTAATTTAATTTTGTTGATTTTCTTTTTCTGTTTTTTGCTATTGCTTTTTTCCCCCTGAGCTTGTGTCTTGTATTATTGATTAATTAATTGTTGTGTTTTGATGCATTATACCTAGTTTGCTAGATCTAGTAGGTATGGGTACTGAACATTGTATCTTTTTTGCCTTTTGAAATGATGTGTCTAAGTATATGTCATGATTCTGCCATGACATTTAGCTTTGTGATTATTGCTGCAGCACTTGTTGATGTTTTGATTGTGGACTATGCAACCTAGAATCTTCTTATCTTTTCACATATTTGGGTCTGTATGCTGGGAATTAGAATATGGAGAAGTGCTTGGTGTGCTGATCTTGATGATCGCTTTCTAATTAAAACTATCAAAAGAAATTAAGCCCCTTTTATTTATGGCTGGAGAGATGAACCATCCAAATGTTACGGTTTCCACATAAAAGAGAGTCACTCTGGTTTATAATCCTCGTTTTCAGAGGTGCCAATAACCTCCTTTTCAGTATTTTATAATCCTATAACTGGTTTTTGTCCCCCATATTTTTTTTCCTTTTTTTAAGAAATTATGGTTTAGAGACAATTCTCTTATGAGTAGAATGGATTAGTGGATGACTCTTCTTGAATGATGTTTAGTTTTACCGACCTTTTCTTGTTTTTCCCTTCCTGTTTTGTTTGATCATTGTAATTTGGTTTCTTGATGTTGATGCCCCCATAGTACATTTCCTGCGTACTTGGGCTGTTTTATTTTTCTAATAAAAGTTTTTACATTACCTATCCAAAAAAAAAGGATTAGTGGATGGAGTTTTTTCATCTTTCAAGAAATCGATGAAGTTTATTGCCAGTGACCTCTAGCTTAAACGATACCTCTTCCCCCCACAAGAAAGGGTGGAGCATAAGGGCGTAGGTTCAAAGCCCACTGCTTTTGTGTGTTTCTGATAAAAAAAGGATGAAGTTTATTTATTTTTTTATAAGTGGAAGAAGTTTATGAAAAAAATTGTTTGCATGACCCACTGGCCTTATACTCTCCATTCCTAAGTAATTAACCACTTTGAAAAACCCATGAAGGATGGAGTCCACAATTCCTCTCTCTCTCTCTCTCTCTCTCTCTCTCAACTTACTGCGTGTGGACTGTTTTTATCTTCCTAAAATTGAAAATGAAATGTTGTTGATTCTGTATATGCATCATAAATCATTTTCTTCGTATTTTCAGATCTATATGTAAGATTTTCTTGGTTGAGTGAACATATAGCTGATCTCTTTGTGAATTTAATGAGAATGAAATCATGAAATTACATGTTATACTCTTACAATAAATTCTAAAGCTCATTTGTATCTGTTGGAGGAATTGATCTGAAATCTCAGCTTTGATATTGTTTGTTCTGTGTATCCTGACAATAACATGATCTTTCTTTTATGTGGCACAGCTGGTCGTGATGATGCAAAGGTCTCAATTCCTGCTACTGTTGTTCTTCGTTACATGTTCACTCCAGCTGAAATGAGGGTAAGTTTTGAACCTCCCACGGTTTGTAGGACACTTCTCCCTGTGATTATTGTGATGGGAACTTGTTACAACATCTGTGGCTTTGCCTGTCCTGCCCCTATTTGGATAATGACATTGGAATCCAATTTTATAACTTGCGGATTGTGAATTTAATGTTACTGTTATTGACCAGTGTTTTAAAAACCAGATCAGACAGATTGGTTGGATTGATCTGACCATGAACTGGTCTCTGTAATGGTCCAATTAATACTTCAAATTTGTACTTAGTAGAATCCACCTAAAACCATCAAACTGCCAGTCTAAGCATAACAACTGGTGAACTGTAAGCAGGTCTGATGGTTCCTACAGTTTGTTTCAGCTCTCTCTAATTTTCTCAAACTCATGCCATTTAGGTCTTGAAACCCATATACTAGCTTTCCCTGAACACCTTGGCCCATTTAACCAAATTGTGGTTGTCCTCTACTTCTCTCCTCCCCTCATCACTTGTTCTACCTCAACCTTTCCTATTCCTCTCATTTTTGTCCTGCTTCCACCCATCCCCTCTCATTCTAAACTACATGCCATTGTCATTACTAGAAACAATATGCCATTCTAATAAGTTCAGGCGTTGGTTCTTGGGTTCATATCATTCTCTCATGCTTGCGCCCTTGGGTATATTTTTCTGTTTTAACAGCTTAGTGCTGATTCCAAACAAACCCTAGGTGCTGATTTATAGGTTCCTATCTTTGGTTCCCAAACACTGAATCCCAATTTTTTTGGAGTTCATTGTCCTGCATCAGCTTTATTATTCGATTATGGTTTTTTTGTTTAAAAATGAATGTTCCAACTTAAAATTTTAGAACAATAGGACAGTTGTTTCTGATTTCCATCTGTAAATAGTTGATATTACAATACATGCTTCTCTCTGATAGGATATATGCTATTACTAGCAAGTAGTAACAAATTAGACTTGTGGATTCTCTGAGTTTGACTTTTTCCAAATGTTCACAGGCTGATGAAAATTTGCATTCAGATTTAGAGGCAGATGTTAAGGAGGAATGCACAAAGCTTGGTCCATTGGACTTGGTCAAGGTAATCTGACTCTCATAATCAGGGGTTTTCACTATCTTTCCTCTTTATCAATCCGTGAAACCCCAACATCTGGACCAATCAAAAAAAGTGCAATGTAACACAATTTTTAACTGATTCAAGGAACTCTTTCAATTCTCAAACGAGCGAACGATTCTGTTCCTTCCAAACAATCCACATCAAACACCCCATAATTAAATTCCAAATATTCAAACAATACTTCCCTAGCCCATTCCTCCAGCAAAGTAGTAAGCACTTAATTGACTCGGGCATGACCCAAGAAATTCCAAATAACTGAAGCACAGCCCCCCACATAGCATGGGCAACATCACAATGCAGTAAGAGATGATCTACTGATTCTCTCATCCTACGACAAATACAACACCAATTCACTAAAAGTAAACCTATCCCCATAAGGTTATCCAGCATAAGAATCCAACTCCAAGCTGCTGTCCACAAAAAGAATACAACCCTTCTAGGAATCTTAGCAGTCCAAATACTCTTCCAAGGAAAGGAGAAGTTGTTAACACCCCTAATCACTTGATAATAAGTTCGGGTATCAAACTTACCACTTCCTTTGAGATACCAAGGCATCCTGTCATTGCCCTCACCCCTTGGAACTTGAGAGTAAATATGATCAAGAAAAGAGACTACTGTCTCTGTTTCCCAATCGTGAAGATTTCTGTGAAACCTCAAATTCCAACTCCTACCAAACCTCCAAAGCCATTTCCCCAACAAAGCTTGATTAAAACAAATAATCCTCCTAATCCCCAATCCACCCACCTCAATAGGTGAACAAATTTTATCCCATGCCACCAAAGGATATTTGAACCCCTCATCCGAAGCCCCCCTCAAGAAATTCCTCTGAATTCTTTCCAATCTATCAGCCACAGATTTAGAGATGGTAAACTAGGATAAATGGTATGTAGGAAGACTGGACAAAGTGAGGCTGCCTCCCTTTGAAAGGTAAAGACATTTCCAACCCGAAAGCTTCCGTTCCATCTTCTCTAATATGGGATTCCAAATAGAAGATTTCTTGAAAGGGGAACCCAAAGGCATGCCCAAGTATTTCATAGCCAAACAATCCACCCGACATTGAAGAACGTCAGCTAAACTCTCCAAAATTACTCACATCCCACCCACATTAACCCTCAAACCAGTATCAAAACATGACAAAGCCAGCCTGATGCATAGTAACTGCTCCGTAGAAGCATTGCAAAATAAATAGTATTGTCTGCAAAAAGGAGGTGTGAAATTCTCACACCCTAGAGTTGTTGAGCCCCACATGAAAGCCACAAATTTAGTCACTCTCCTCAGTTTTTCCTTAAAATTCAGCTCAAAACTTCCATGATCAAAAGAAACAGAATGGGTGACAAAGAATCACCTTGTGTTTTTATGTTTATAAGTTTTTTATTGGCTAAATCCTCTATTCCTTCTCCATTTTACTAATTTGTGACCATAGGATTTCTTTATGCCCTTCTTAGTGTTCACTTAACCATGTCTAGATATCAGTTTCTTTCCTCTGTACTTTCTGCTTTGGCATTTGTGAAGAATAAGATAAAAATAAATTTATTGAAAATGGATTTTCTTATGTTAGTATTTTTGTATTTTTTTGTCATATTTCTAAAATTAAAAAAAAAAAAAATGTATTGTCATTTTTCACATTTTTTAATCACAACGAGCCAAGCTTCTCTTTATTTTTTTTTAAAATTTTTTTTGGCTTTATAGCTTTGGATTTTTATCTGGAGTGATGGTTCGGTTTTGTCCATTTTCATTTCTTTGAAATTCTTTCTTATTTATTTTTTCTCATGCTCATTTTGGATTTTGCTTGCAGGTTTGCGAGAATCATCCACAAGGTGTTGTTTTGGTAAAATTCAAAGATAGGAAGGACGCTCAAAAGTGCATTGAAACAATGAATGGAAGATGGTAATTGATAAAAACCTACTCACCCAAATAAATAAATAAAACCCCTTCAAAAATTTTATGATGTGAGTGCAGTTACTGTGCTCCTTGCCTCACTTAAAGTCTGGTAGCTAACTGCATCTTTCTATATCACAAAATGGAATGACATGGACTTTTTTTTCATGCTAAGTTAGTTTTTGGCCCCATGCATGGGTGGGGGCCCCCAGGGGTGGTGGGGGGAAGATCCTATTATTTGGTTTATGATATTAGGTTTTTTCCTCACAGTAACTGTTGTCCAATCTATATGGGTTTTGCTGGTGTGTCACCATAGGATTCTTTAGATCTAATGGCATCAACTTGTGTCAGTATATATCCTCCTATCTGATATGGCGTTGAAGGTCTTTTTCACCCTCTTCCTTGTGGCCAATGTCTAGAATAGGTTCATTAGGTTTGTGGGTATATTACCTTGAGCGTGATAGAACTTTCCTTGGGGAAGGATCAGTTGCCATATTATTTGCTACTGTTATACTTGAAATTGGGTCATTTCTTTAGCTGACATGGAAAATATCATCAAGTAAACTTGGGACATTGTATTAGCTAACACAGAAGATATCATAAAGTAAACCATGTGCTTCCTGAGATACTGAGAATCTTTGCTTCCCTGCATCTGTTCCTGAAATCCCTGTAGCTTGGCTGGCATCTTTTGCTAATAGTGTTATTATTTCAACATGTTTTTGTTTTCCTTTTGTTTTCCATTTTTTCATTTTGTATAAGGCTCTTTTTTCTCTTCAGGTTTGGTGGTAGACAGATACATGCCAGTGAGGATGATGGTTTGGTCAACCATGCTCTGGTGCGGAATTTGGATGAGGATGCTGTTCGGCTGGAGCAGTTTGGTGCTGAGCTTGAAGCTGATTAAGTTGGTATCAGTGCTGCAAATTTACTATGTATTTGCGAAGGACTAATTTTTGTTGTGTAGAAATCTATAACTTGAGGATGATAATGGTGCTTTAAGATCCACATTATCCTATGACCTCTGTTAATATAGGTTTTACGATAAAAAATGGCCATCTGTAAAGAAAGTGTTGTTTTTGGCACTTTTTTAGTGAGCTATGCAATGTTGAAGTTTGATAGTTACCCTTTCTTTCTTCTTCTGTCTTTTTTTTTTTTTTTTAAAAGGTTCTGAATGATAGTTATCCTTTATTTGGGAACCAAAGCTGTTCACTGATGAATTTTAGTAAGCTACTTAGAACTATTATTTATCCCACTGTGCCATCTTTTCCTATACCTTGACACACCAACATTGGCAAATTTTCATGACCCTTTTGCTTGTCAATTATCGACATACCTCTTTGCATTTGAATTTTGATCATTTCACAGATGAGGAATCTTAGTAAGCTTTGTTGTTCAATGGTAGTTAATTGGTAGTAATCTGGATAATATTGTTGAAAATGTTGCAGGTATGACAATTGGTGACTCAGTTACATTCATAACCTTTTTATTTTTTTGGCCGCACCAAAAACACTTGTTTTTTGGTGTCTTTCACCATAAAAAAATTGGCGCTTTGGTTCTACAGTTGGTTGCTTTGTTCTTCTTGTTGTTGTGTTTATATTTTTATGGTTTTATTTTTTGTTGTACTAACAAGCACAACCCAAGACCCTGTTGAAAATCAAATTTGCAGGTCATCACTTTCATTTTCTTTTTAATGGAAATCATTCTGTGTTTCAACTTTCAAGACAAATATGCTTGTTCCATTTAATCGTAATTGTTCATCCTCTATGATGAGAAAAAAAATCTCTTTTGCTATTTACACCTAGTAAAATCTGAAAAGTAGACATTGTTAATAATTGCTATTATTCTAGTTCAAATATTGAAAGGGAGGGGGGGGGGGGAGAGAGAGAGAGAGAGAGAGGAGGGGGGAATAGCATTTAATACAAATTACAATTATGAGATTTTTTTTTTTTCTTTTAATCTGATTTACAATGATAATGTTTGTTCTAGGTAAATAAATAAATCATATTAACCATAATTTTTTGTTGTTGTTGTTGAGAATCTCATATTTAACCATGGTTAGTCACATAACATGGAAATTTTAGCATTAAAAGAAATGGTGAAATTTGGACTTGGATTGTGTTCGATCCAAGCACTGGACACATATTTGTGTCTTAACATGTCTAGTACACTAATGCATCGAACACAAGTCGTATTAAAAAATTATATAACGAGGAAACATCTTCAACATAATAGTGCGTGATTTTAAATTGAGCAATTTTCTTGTGCCATGGATTTGATTAAAAATAGGTTAAAACATAAATTATACAAAAAGTGAATTTGGTCTCTAAAGTGTTTTTTTTTTTTTTTTTCAATTTTAATCATTGATGATTATGTTTATTGTCAATGTTGATCATTCTGTACAAGTACTCAATTAACTGTTAAAAAGTGTTTTCTTATAACTAAAAAACTAATAAATATAATTTAAAGTAAAAAAATCTTTAAAGGAATAAAAACGAATCTCCTCATTGACTCTAAGGTAACAATGGAAAACTCCAAAAGTCCACTTAACACGCCCATTTCCCCTATTATTTATTTATTTAAAGGGAATGCTAGTAGTGTAAGTCCAATTGGCTATGTAAGAGTAGCTTAACTATTAGGTCACTTCCTAAACGGCTTAAGGCCCCCAGGTGGAAGGAGGTCTCCTAAAATATAATATATTATATCTAATTGTTTAAAAGTATTGCAAAATAATAATACCAAAAAAAAAAAAAAAGTAAGGCCTCTCACCTAGCCAAAAAAAGAGAAGAGACAAAAATTTAATAAATAAAAAATATTTTTAAAAATATTATATTCTTTTCGAATGCTGTTAATTCTTTTAATACATTTTACAATGTTTGCAATAATTTAAGGAAATTGCTTTGGACATCTCTTATTGACCTAGTTTTATATTTGTTGGGCCTAGCCCACCTTGTCAAAGTTTACTCCACAATATTTTGTAATTTTTGGCTTTATGTCTTATGGTTTTTTTTTTTTTTTTTAATGAAAGAAACTGAGTATTATTACTCAATTAGAAGGAAAATCAACAACATAATGAGAAATGTATGATGGAATATCCTCCATCCAAATTAATAAAGGATAAGAAAACCTAGCTCTCCTAGTTAAGGGATAGGCTACAGAATTACCCTATCTCCTAGTATAAGAGAAGGAATGAGTTTTAAAAGAACTCGCAATAGACAATGTGTCTTTAATAATATGACCAATAACTAAGCGGGGAGAGGGACCATCTGTGAGAGCCTTGTGAACTAACTCTGAATCTCCTTAAAAAACTGAGTGATGTAAGCCTAACTCAACAATGAACTGAGTTGCTCTTCGCGTTGTTAAAGCCTCCAAAACCTCTACCAAAGAAGGTAATGGAATTTTTTCATAATGGGCAACTAAAACTTCTCCACTTTCAAGCCGAATTACCATTACAATCCATGCTTCACCTGTATCTTCAAAGGTTGCCCCATCATAATTAGTTTCAATCTCGTCGCTAGCTAAAGGCTTCCATTTGATTTCCTTCTGTCTTGTCTTTGCTATAGATACCTGAGGTCTTTGCTGAAATTCAAAAAGATAATTGTGTGGTGTTGAAAATTTTTTCAACAGGTAAACACAATTCCTTAAGTCTTAATTTGTTTTTGTGATACCACACAAACCAAGGAATTGGGGGAAAAAGATCTAACTTATGTGTGTGTTGTCCAACCAAATTAATTAGATCGTAAAAAGAATGAATACTGGGGTAATCTTCATGAATCCAACTAAATGTTGGGTCCCAGATTTGGCGAAGAACCACGCAATCTCAAATAGCATGAAACGTGGACTCTTGAGTTATTGAACACAAGCTGTGATAAAGACTTTGTTGGAATTAGGATTTAGGGTAGGTCACTTCAAGGGGACCTGAGCCTCCATAGCTAAGAAAGTAATGGGGAAGGTAAAAGAAACAGAGAGAGAGAAGGAAAGAGAGAGATATGTAAAGGATGTATAACAATCATAATCTTCTTATTATCCAACAGATACAATCCTTGCCTCTTATATACACCTCACACATCCTAACTAACTACTCGGATCATTAGCTGGACTAACCACCTCTAACTACCACTAACTGCCTTCCAGCAATACTACCCTACAGCATACACCACAGTACAGTGGTACACTCTACAACTCATGCTACAATACAAGCCTTCACCTCCACACAATGCAATAGCACAGATACAATATAAAAATAGATGCCTAACATAACCTTCCCCATTTAAAACACCTTGCCCACAAGGTGAGGAAACTTGGACTGCAGACAATGCAAAGACTCCTAAGTAGCCTCTTCAAGAGGGTATCCTAGCCACTGCACCAAAACTTCAATGATAACTCGTGTCCTTAAAGTCTTGGTCCTAGTCCTTAGCATAGCAATGAGCTTAGTAGCAACCTGCCCTTCATCATCAACGGGTGGTAGAGTTGGCAAGGGTGTGACATGTTGGCCTAGCTTCAACTTCAAGCAAGAAACATGGAAAAAAGGATGGATTTTGGACTCAGGAGGTAAATCCAACCTATAAGACACTAACCCAACCTTCTGCAGCACCTTAAAAGGCCCAAAATACCTTGGAGACAACTTCCACTTCCCTTTATAAGCCAAATTTTTCTGTCTATAGGGCTGCAGTCTCAAGTAAACCTAATCCCCCACCACAAATGATCTATCTTGCCTATGTTTATTAGCTTGAGACTTCATCCTCTCTTGTGTAACATGGAGATGACCCTTGAGAATTGACAAAACTTCCTCCCTTTGGCTCAAAATAGAATCCAAGGCATCTACCTTGGTTGTGCCAAGAATATAGCTTTGCAACTTTGGAGGAGGGAAACCATACAAAACTTCAAATGGTGACAACATGAGGCCAGTATGGTAGTTAGAATTGAACCAAAACTTTGCAAGTGGCAACCATTCAGCCTATTTAGTTGGTTTGTCACTAGTAAAAGCTCTAACGTACTGCTCGAAGCTTTTGTTAACCACCTCAGTTTGGCCATCTGACTGAGGATGATAAGCTGTAGACATGGCCAACACTGTACCCTACAATCTGAACAATTCAGACCAAAATAATGAAGTGAAAGTTGCATCTCTATCACTTATAATAGAGGCAGGCATACCATGTAGTTTGAATATGTATTGGAGGTATAAGGTAGCAACCTTAGCAGCAGTGTAAGGGTGAGACAAAGGCACAAAATAGGCATACTTGGTCAACTTGTCTACCACAACTAAGATCACTTCTAGCCCTTGAGATTTACGAAGTCCCTCAACAAAATCTAAGCTCAGATTAGCCTAAGGAGTAGTAGGAATGGCCAATGGTTGCGACAAACCAGCTGGGGAAGATGTCTCAGACTTGATTCTTTGACAGACATCACACTCTTTAATGAGTTTCTTCAAGTCAGCCTTCATGTCGTGCCAATAGAACTCTCTGTTAGCTCTTTGAATGCACTTTAAAAAACCTAAATGGCCAGCAATAGGACAGCTATGAACCAACTGCAAAACTTGTGATTTTAAGGGGCACAAGGGTCCCAAGAAGAATCTACCATTGTAGAAAATCAAATCATTTCAGGAAGGTAAAACCTTTGGGAGGAGCATCAAATTGAATTGAAGAAATAAGCTGCTGGACAGAAGGATCTTGAGAGTAGCTATCCTTGAGAACAACCAACCATGTGGGATTAGGGACTAAGAGAAGGAACAAACAACTTGTTTTCTATTATAGGGGCAATTGTGAGTCCACAAGAGCAAGGTCAGATTTCTTGGAAAGTGCATTTGCCACCCTATTCTCAACACCCTTTTTGTATTCAACCACAAAGGCATATCCCAAGAGCTTAGCCAGCCATTTTTGCTAAACCAGTGTGCAATCCTTTACTCCAATAGAAATTTCAAGCTCTGATGGTCAGTCTTCACAAGGAAGGGCCGGCCCACTAAATATGGTCTCCACCTTTTGATAGCAGTTGCTAAAGCTAGGAGTTCAGTCTCATAGGTAGATAAATGCTGGTACTTACCTTTCAAAGCTTGGTTGTGTAAGGCTATAGGTCTATTATCTTGCATCAAGATAGCTCCAAGACCAATACTAGAAGAAACTCAATGGTGAAAGGCTCAGAGAAGTTGGGAAGAGCCAAGACAGGTGGTTGGCTCACTGCAGCTTTAAGAGCATTGAAAGCCTCCAAAGCTGTATCAGACCACAGGAAGCCATCCTTTTTTAGAACTTCCTGTAATAACCTATAAGACCTAAGAAACCCCTTAAGGCCTTGACAGTGGTTGGAATTGGCCACTGCTGCATTGCAGCAGTCTTCCTAGGATCTGCCTTAACCCCCTCACCAGAAATAATATGGCCTAAATACTCCACCTTAGAACTCCCAAAAACACACTTAGACCTCTTCGCATACAATTGATGAGTCAACAATACATTCAAAACAGTCTTCAGATGAGCCAAGTGATATTCCAAACTTTAACTATAAACTAAAATGTCATCAAAGAAAACCTAAACAAACCTTCTCAAATAAGGCTTGAAAATTTCATTCATGAGTGCTTGAAAAGTAAATGGGGCATTGGTCAAACCAAAAGGCATGACAAGGAACTCATAATGTCCCTCTTGAGTCCTAAAGGCTGTTTTAAGAATATCTTTTGGCTTTATATGGATTTGATGGTATCTTGACCTTAAATCCAACTTGGAAAAGATAGAAACCCCTGCAAGTTCATCCAACAGCTCATCCACAACAGAAATAGGAAACTTATCCTTTATGGTTGCCTTATTTAGAGCCCTATAATCAATGCACATCCTCCAACTCCCATCAGCCTTTCTAACAAGCAACACAAGTGAGGAAAATGGACCTTGGCTAGGTTGAATGGAACCAAGTTCAAGCAACTCATGTACAATCTTTTCAATTTCTGACTTCTGAAATTAAGGGTACCTATAAGGTCTCTCACAAATTGGTGGAGTACCATCTTGGAGTATGATTTGATGCTCATGTCCATGAAATGGTGGTAGGCCTGAGGGCATGTCAAACACCTTGAAAAATTGGTCCAAAAGGTCAGAAATAGCAGTAAGCAGCAATGGTTCATCTGCTAAGGTAGGGGTGACTGCTGAAATCTGGAGAACTAGCCCTTTCCTTGTAGCAGAATCATTAAAGAACCTATCAGTCTCTGAAAAGACAGAACTTTCAGGGTGTAACCCCTTTAATAACACCCTATTACCCAGGTAAAGAAACTTCATGGTCAATAACTTGAAGTCCCAGTTGATTTCCCCAAGAGTACTTAACCAGTGAGTACCCAAAACCACTGCACAGCCCCCTAAATGCAATACATTCAAATCCACAACAAACTTGGACTCTTGGATTGCAAGAGTGACTTCATGACATACTCCCAAAGTCCTAATAACACTACCATCAGCCACTTTTACTTCCAAAATTTGAGATGTATCCAAGTGTAAATTCAACATATTCAATTCTGCCACATCCAAAAAATTATGTGTACTGCCTGAATCAATAAGAGCAACTACTTCATGGTTTTTAATCCTACCTCTGACTCTCATGGTATTAGTTGAGGGGTTGACTATCAATGCATATAAATGATTTCGGTAGAAGTACCTACATTCACACTCCCTTGAACCTGATCTTGGGTTCCCAACATCACCCCATCATCATCCAACTCCACCAATTGCAGTCCAAACTTATGCTCAACCTCCTCACATAACCCTTCTAACAGCAATACCTTTTTCTCCCTTACACTTGTGGCCCAACTACCACTTTTCATCACAATTATAACACAGACCTTGTTTCCTTCTTTCCTCCATTTGCGCATTAGATAACCTTTGCACAGGAAGTTTAACCCTTAAATCAGTCTTACTCTCTAGCTTAAGTAATCCCAGAATTGAATGCTTCCCATTATCTTCAACATTCTTGAGACTTTTCTTGCCACTTAGTAAATATTCATCCTGAATTTTGGCTAAACCAAAGGCTTCATTAAGGGATTTTGGCACTAGCATCCTAACTGGTACTCCTATTTCATCCCTTAGGCCACTCAGAAAACAGCTCAATTTATGAGACTCAGATAAACCAACAATCCTATTTGACAGAATTTCGAAATTACATTTGTAAGCAACCACAGTAGAAGTTTGTTTGAGCCTAGTGAGTGCTTCCATTGGATCATCATAGGCTATGACCCCAAAACGAGTCTGAAGGGCCTTTACAAACACCTCCCAACTTGTAAAACCTCTAATTTGCTCAGCATCCTGGAGCCAAATTAGGGCCTCACCATCTAAATGGTAAGAAGCCATAATGACCTTCTGATGGTCTAGAGTATTGTGGTATGAAAAGAATTGATTTGTCCTGTAAATCCAACAAGTTGGGTCTTCTCCCTGGAATCTAGGAAATTCCAATTTCAGGTTCTTGATTGGATTCATGATGGGAGATTCATGAACTCCATGATTGCTACTTTGAAGCAAAGCTCGTGACCCCTGAATTAGAGATTGTCTTTTATCTTGAACTTCAACTAGTTTCTGCATGAACCTAGTAAGAGTCTGCAATTGCTTTTGAATTTCTTGTAATGTCTATTCATGGCTATCTGCAATCTTGGACAGTGCAGCTATCTTTTCGAAATTTTGTGTATTCGAACGTGTTTTAGTATGGTGGTGGACTGGATCAAACTGCTCTGATACTATTGATAAAGACTTTGTTGGAATTAGGATTTAGGATAGGTCACTTCAAGGGGACCTGGGCCTCCATAGCTAAGAAAGTAGTGGGGAAGGTAAAAGAAACAAAGAGAGAGATATGTAAAGGAAGTCTAACAATCAGAATCTTCTTATTATCCAACAGATATAATCCTTGCCCCTTATATACACCTCACACATCTTAGCTAACTACCCGTATCATTAGCTGGACTAACCACCTCTAACTACCACTAATTGCCTTCCAGCAATACTACCCTACAACACACACCACAGTACAATGGTACACCCTACAACTCATGCTACAATACAAGCCTTCACCTCCACACAATGCAATAGCACATATACAATACAAAAATGGATGCCTAACAAGCTGCAAGCTGCATTCTCCAGGATTTTCCTCTTCTTTAGATTTCCTTTGTTGGTAAAGCCTTAGAGCAAGCTCTCCAAAGAAAAATTATGACTTATGTCTTACATTTTTTTTTTAGAAGATGACTTATGTCTTATACTCTTATGTGATTACTAATTAGTGAATAAAAAATCTTTTATCCCACATGTTGTATTTTATGCTCTATTAATCATAACTTGTTACATGTTTTTTTGCCTTACAAATGCAGTTTAAAAATTGAAAGAATCATCATGGAACCTACATTATAGGTTGAAATCCTACGGTACATATCACTTCTTTTTTTCTTGTTGAAAAAAAATCATATTAGTAACATACTATAGTTAGAAAAGGCATAAACCATAAATTGGAAGTACAAGACTTCAAAGTTTACACCAAAGTTTATTTATTTTTTATTATTATAAGAAAATGGTGTCTGTTTTAATCTTTACTAAAACATTTTGAAAATCTCGTCAACCGATAAAGTGGTGGATTGTATTAGAGATTTGTTGGGTTTACATCTAGCCCAATGATATCAAAATTTATTTATTTATTTTTTCAAAATTATGATATTAATTTATGATAATTACTTTTATTATTAAATCAAAACATCAATTAATTTTTGATATAAACAGATGTAAACCTTATTTTCCACAAAAGACTTAACCGAAGATTTTCATTCATTGGAAGATTAGGAACTTTCTAAAAGAACATTAATACGGACCGAAGATTTTTTCATTCGACGATCACTGATAGTCAGTCTGATACTTCAAAAAAAGCAACATTAATCTGGACCATTGGTGCGTTGATCCCCTACATCGAATACAACCTTAGTCCCTGGTTGTCGACTTGTCGTTCAACACTTTGGTAAACAACATTGTACTGAATCCCCAAACTACCCACAATATGAACCATAAAAAGACTAAAATACCCCTACTACGGACACTTGTCAATCGGCTATCAGTGTAGCTATTAAACCCTAAATCCAGATTCTTAGAGGAGATATAAACTCCCAAAACCCTAACCCTTTTGTTCTATCACACGCCTACAAAAGCGAGAGAGCAAGAGAGAGAGAGAGCCACTAGGGTTTTAGGCAAAATACCAAAAGCAAGAGCCTGAGAGAGAGAGAGAGAGAGAGAGAGAGAGAGAGTTAGGGTTTTGGTAATAAGCTAGAGAGAGAAATAGAGAGTGACAATGGTGGCCGACAAGGGGAAGAAGCTAAAGACAACAGAGAAAGGCGAAGAGGAAAACAACTCCGAGACCATCGACGAGAAGCTCGTCCTCTCCATCGAAAAGCTCCAGGAGATCCAAGACGAGCTCGAAAAGGTTTTTTACTCAATTGGGTTTTCACTCTTTTTGTGTGTGTGTTTCTGTGTTTTTTGCGTTTCTAAATTTCCTCGGAAACCAAACAGGATTGCGTAATTGAGTACTGACTATCTGGGTTTTTTTTTTTTTTTGGCCCTGGTAATGTTTTAATTAATTGCTGTGAATTCCTAATTTTAATGACTAATTTGGTTCTAGTAAGTGCATGAGTGAAGTGCACAAACTTAAAGATTTGATTTTTGTTAATCTGGGTGAAGGTAATTAAGCTAATTCGGGAATTAATTTGCTAGTTGGATTCCTAGCAAAATGAATAGTGTTGGTTTTTATGTGTTTTGTATGTTGTCGGTTTCTACACTAACAATTTGCACATTGGAATATCTGGGTGTGTTGAGTTTTTTGTGGATGGTGAATGCTTAAATTTTGCTTGGATTCACACAATTCACGCCAATCCAAATCGGTTTCTATCACCAAGAGCTTTGTAGCTCAACTGGCACTTTCTGGTGTTTCTAAGGGAGACATCCAGCGTTCAAATCCTCCCTTCCCTACTACTGAAAACAAATCAATTTCGTTCATTTTGCACGAGATGGAAATTGAATTTGGATAGGACCGAGGGGCAGCCCATGGATATGCTCTATATTGTATATGATTTGTTTTTTGTTTTTTGTTTTTTTTTTTTTAATTTCAATTGGTTCTTGTTTGAGTTGTTTTTGATTCATTGTTCATCACTTGAATCTAAAATGTTCTAACATGGGTTATAAAATGTTCTAGATCAATGAGGAGGCCAGTGATAAGGTCCTAGAAGTGGAGCAGAAGTATAATGAAATACGCGGGCCTGTTTATGATAAGCGGAATGAGATTATTAAATCCATTCCGGACTTCTGGTTAACTGCTGTTAGTAATCTGTCTCTGTCTCTCTATTTTAAGGAAAAACGCAATATGTTTGCTGTTATATATTTTATTTAATTTTTTTGTTTCCAACTTCGTGCAGTTTTTGAGTCATCCTGCTCTAAGTGAACTATTGACAGAAGATGATCAAAAGGTTTGGGCATTGTACCTACATTAATAATAATTTTCTATCTTAATCAATGAGCAATGCCACAAGGATTCTTCCTAAGTATCTTATTATTTAGCTGGTTTTTCTCAATGTGCCTACATTGTGATTTTGCTTTATTTTTTTGCCTATGTTGTTGATAGATATTCAAGCATCTAAGCTCCTTGGAAGTGGAGGATTTCAAAGATGTCAAATCGGGTTACTCTATCACATTTGTGAGTTTAATTCTTTTCTAAATGCTTAGTCTTATGGACAAATATGGAAAATTAGTTCCTTTAACTCTTCATTTTGATGTAGTTGTCAATTTTATGCAATGTTTCAACTAATGAAAGCAATGAATTGTAATGGATTTGTTTCTGTGATTTGCAGCACTTTAACCCAAACCCTTATTTTGAAGATACAAAGCTTACAAAGACTTTCACTTATGCTGATGATGAAGGAGCAACAAAAATTACGGCCACATCAATAAAGTGGAAAGAGGGCATGGTAAGGCCTACTTATATTACTACTAGCCATATTATACTTGTCTGTTTTGTTGTGGTTTGGTGATTAATTGCATTAATGGTATGTGAAGGGCATACAAAATGGAGTTAACCATGAGAAGAAAGGGAACAAGCGGCCTGCCACTGAAGATAGGTTGGTTTTCCACAGCCTGTGAACTGGATTTCAGCCAATCCATTGGCATAATAATCCATTTTGTGCAACAACCAAAAAAAAAAAAAAAAAAAAAAAAAAAAGGAAACTGTAACAATAAAGCAAACAAGGATGTAATAACAATTTAGCTTTAGTCACTTCTGAAATTCTAGTCGTTTGGGGGTCATGATGTGCTATGATTAACCTGATTATTGAAACTTGTTCTGTTTGTTGCGGTTGGCTCCTGGTCAATCTTTTTGGCTGGTATCCCTCATGTAGGGTGTACTTTTTTTTATGGGAATGTAAGGTGTATTTGATTTTTGCAGTAACATGCTCCACAATATTGCATTGGTAATTTGCTATTGCAAGGTGTAAAAGGCATGCGGCATGCCCTCCCTTATAGTTGCTTACGTGATTTGATTCCTTTATGCCTTGTGTCAGTACTCTGATTTTTGATGATTGTTACTGTCAAGTTAAAAAAAAAAAAAAAAAAAAAGCATGTCAAATATTTCCTCATTGTTATTGTTCTTATACCTTGTTTGAGTTCTAGATTGAGAGGAGAAGAATACTAGTGGTTGCCAGAGTCATGTATTAAGTGTTACTAATGCTTATTCCTTCTATCTCCAACTTTCAATCTATGGATAAGATTAATACCTTGACATTCTTTAGATCAATTGAACATCTTCACTTTCACTATTACTTCATGCTTATGCCTTATTCTAAGTCCATGCTTTGCCATGTTGGATGCAGCTTCTTTAGCTGGTTTTCAGAGACTCCAGAGAAAGATGACTTAGATGACATTCATGATGAGGTAAGTTCTATTTTAGTCTACAAAAATTCTAGCAAGAGTTTTTTTTCCAATGCTGGGAGGTACTGGAGATGTCTATTATTATTACTACTACTACTACTACTCTCATTGCACTGCTGTACTAAGCTTTCACTTCCAAAAAATTTCAGATTGCAGAGATTATCAAGGAGGATTTATGGCCGAATCCACTCACCTACTTCAATAATGTAACTTCTTTTTCCCTGGTTTTTTTCCCTTTAATCCCATATCTCATGAATGGGTTTTTTATTAAGTACTTGGCCTTTTTACTTACATAATATTCTATTCTGATTATAATTGATGGCCTCTCTGACATAGGAAGCTGATGAAGAAGACTTCGATGAGGAAGAGCCCGGTGAAGAGGTAAATGAAGATATGGATTTTGATGTGAATAATTTGAGGGCATAATTTCTGTAATTCTGGTGCTGTTGTCTATTGCAGGGTTTCATCTTCATTAATATTTGTTTAAGAGCTATTGTTTTGTCTTTTATGTGCCTTGTCAATCCTAGTTTGTTATTGCTTGCAGATTCAATTGATACCTTTTCAGGTAATATATCATCTAGTTCAGAAAAGACGTGGGTGCTTATCATTTAGGAAACATGCTTTATGAAAAGAAGATTAGGAGTCTGATAGGATATTAAGACCTATCCAAAGAAAACAAGTCTGATAATATATTAAAGCTGACATGAGTTTCATGTAGTTTGTTAGGTGCCCCCACCTGGGGTGCCTCAGTGCCGGCGGTAAGGGAGAGTGTCTGGACAGACTATAATTCTAGTAGTCTCTAGTTTGACTCCTATCTGAGGCACTTCGCAATTTACCCGATGCTTGCTCAGTGGGGGTGTGTAGGCATCCAGGATTTGCCATTTAGGGGCGGTCCCACTGGCACATACCTTGAGGGGGTTCCTTGTAAAAAAAAATGTAGTTATTTAAGTGATCTAGAACAGTTTCAGCAGTGAATTCAAGGTTTATGAACTTTCTAAATACTTCTAGGCTTTTCTTTATTAGCCTTAAATGAATAAATATATCAAGATGGCAAGAGGTGTGGATGTAGATGAATTGACTAAAACTACTCTAGTAATTTTATAAAATCCACTATCATTTGAACCAGATTTACGTGGTTCTGGTTTAGCCTCATATATTTCCTTGAAAAAGAGGGTCTGTGATCTAGGTTCCATTGTATGTTTGTGGGATCTTGGCTTCTCTCTCTCTCTTGAAGGGGTATATGGCTGAGGAAATCAAGGTGAGTTGACTACATTTAATGAACAGTTTATGTGGAAACAAGATTTTCATAATGGCTTACCCAAACAAAAAAAATTGGATGGTATGAATTTATCATAATGTAGTGATTTGTTATTCTTCTATGATAGAGATTGGAGTAGGTAAAAAAGATTCTTTTGTCAATCTGAGAGATTTCTTATCATGCAAACTTTCAAGCTTAAACATTTTTATAGTGCCTTTTCTAATCACACTAGCTTTATTAAGGGAATGACTGTTCCTACCACTTTTTGGAGGAATGCTTAGGAGGGAATGGAAGGGCATTTCCCTCATGGCCATTCCATTCATGCCCACCAAACTCCCAAATAATGTAATAGTTGGAATATCCCTTAAAGATCCTTTTTATCCAGTTCCTTTCCACTTTTGGCATTCCTTTCCCTTGTTTCAAATGGGATGTAAGTGTTGTCACCCAACCCTAAGGGGTTGGTCTAGTAGTTCCCAAGGCTTCATGACCATGAGATCTTGGATTCAAAATTCCTAGCCAACATCTTTGGGCCACCACCAAGGATTTCTTGCTTTAATTACTTGGTATGTGGCACAAAACTCTACACACTAGGGGGGATTAGTCAGGTGCTTGAAAAACTCTGGACACCCATGTTAGCAAAAAAAAGGTGTCATATCCTAATCAATTTTGTTAGGTAGGACAACAAGCAGAAGTATGCTTAGGTTTCTAGCACACGATACACTTTTTTATGACAATGGTGATACAAAATTAAAGTACTTGCTGGTTGTGGATGATAAAAGGTCAACTTTAGAACTATATTGAATAGCTGTGGAGGAAAGTTTTGGGCTCACCGGTGGGAATACAGTAAAGTTATCATTAAGAGGCCGTTAGATAGATGTTCAATTCAGCCTCTCTGCATCAGTTAGGTAATGAGCAATATCTTAATGAATTGTTATACTGAGAGTAAGCTTTAAGTCAAAGAATACTTGCCTCATTGATGGCTTGCAACTATTTTTGGAGCATAGTTATTATTCATCATGGACAAAAAACCAAGGTGAATCAGTTTCACTGGTTCCCTTGATGGAAATGGACGAATAGATGGTGATCAAATGGAAGCAATTGCTGCACATGGAGTTTAGTTAGTCTTTTCCATGAATTTAAGATGAAGATTTGTTATTAAGAGTTGCATCTTGAGTGGTTTTGTATGTTTCGGTCATTGAAAGCAGGCATTTTACTTTCAAAGACAGTTTTCACCATGGCTTCCTCCAATTTGGTTCTTTAGTTCATCAAATTTATTTGTTGAAATAAAATATTTTTTGATTGATAAGTTATACATGCACCTAGTGGGTTTTGAACCCACGACCTAACCCTCCAATCAATTACTATTGGATAAGGAAGTACTAGTTAAGCTACACTCATTGGTAGTTGGTATAGAGAATTAATTGTAGTAGATTAGAGGCTCGTGTTATGAGGAGGTCAAATAACACTCTGGGTTTTAGTTGGTTAATGAAAAATTTAGGTTTCAAAGATATGTCAAAGCTGGAATTGACTTGCAACATGCTTGGATGATGTAGGTTGAAAGAGCTTACCTGTGGGGTTGACACTAGAATATTTATTTCCATGCCTGAAACCATATTCTATCTTTTTATTATTTTTTAAAAGAAAAAGGAAGGCTATTTTTTGGATGTTAATAGATAATATAAGATTATTTATTTCCATGCCTGAAACCATATTCTATCTTTTTATTATTTTTAAAAAGAAAAAGGAAGGCTATTTTTTGGATGTTAATAGATAATATAAGATTATATCTGGAGTAGTATCTACTGAGATAAATTTCTGTTTGAAATGGATAGAGGGACTATGTAATCCCTCTTGCTATATATTGTTCTCAATTATGTAATGTGTTTCTCTATAAAGGTTTATTATATTGTACCTACTCAATTCGTCATGTGAGGATGTTTGTTTAAAACCTTGCAATGAAATGTCTGATAAGTCCTCTAATTCCAAAATTGATTTTACTTCACAATGCAGATATATAGTTCTGAATATTTGCACAAATTCTTAATTTACCAGCAAGGAATTCTGTTGATTATAATGGTAATTATGCCATCAGTAATTTTGACTGTTGAAATTGTAGAAATAAAATTAAAATTGACTGTTGAAATATTTAACAATACATACAATCACACAGTGCTCGCCTTTATCTCTTTTCCATCACTTTTCTATTTGCCAGACCTGTTTGGAAGCTATATTTTAGTATTTGGGTCCTATGCTTTCTGAAGTTTTATTTGATGTTGAATGCTTTTTGGACTTTCTGTATTTCCTATAACCATGTTAATGTGAATATTGGACTGTTATATTTCAAGGCTGAATCAATGCCAATGAACTACTGTCTTTCCTATTGCAGGGAAAGGAAGGCGACGACTCTGAAGATGATGAGGATGACCAAGAAGATGATGAGGATGATGATGACGATGGTGGTGAGGATGATGGCAAGTGATCTCGCTTCATTAGTGCATTCACTTGTGGCTTTCACTGCTTTGGTAACAGCTTTGTGTAAAGTGGTCTCTAGTAGTTGCTGAAGTATCCTGTGATGGTGAGGATGACACCATCTTCACTCCTTTATGATAGCTCTCTATCGTGTAGGCAACCGACTGCCACCGCGGCCAGTCCGTAATTTTCTGACTTTGTTCTTTTTGTACTTTTTAAGGCCATATTATGCTATTTTATGGGGTTATTTTTGTGGGTTCCCTCCCTAATATCCAGTCTCTCAAGACAAAAAATGGTATATGAGCTTTATATGTTACATTTTATCATAACTTATGTTGGGAGTAAATCATAGTACTTGGTGTAAAGCTGTTCGAGTATCCTATATATGCCAGATTATCCACAAATTGTGCTATTTTTTAGCATGTTATGGATCATTATTGCGATCTTTTTTTTTTTTTTTTTTTTTGGTTATAATTTTAGCTCAGACCCGGTGCAATAAGGGATGGTGTAATGGGTCTGCGAATCGGCTAATACATGTTTACCATTTTATCACAACTTCTGTTTTTAAATGTTTTTTTTTTCAAAATTCCAAAATTTTTAAAAATATTATTTTAAAAAAATCAGTGGATTTTGAAATATTTCAATAGACCAAATTAAAGTGGGGCCGTTGCCTCCTTATAAATCAGGGGAAAAAATATTATTTTTCTTTTAAATGGATTCATTTTAAGGTTTGGATTAATAGTTATAAATCCAGAAATTGTATTGGATGTCATGCAAGCCATTTAAAATTTAAAATTATACTATTTGATGATATAAGAATACGAAAAATAAAAATATTCCCTACTCGAGATACTCCAAAGGAAACTGAAACGAAAGACAAACAGAAGTTTTGGCTTCTGCTGGTAAATCCAAGTTCTCAAGAAACAACGACCATGTTGAGTGGGTCTGTTTAGAAAAGATTATGGAAAAAATGGGCTTCAATCGTAAATGGATCACTCTGATTGCCATATGTATTCAATCAGTTACGTACTTAATCATGATCAACGGTCAACCCCACGGTCTTATTACTCCGTCTAGAGGGCTGCGTCAAGGCAATCCACTATCGCCTTATCTATTCCTATTAGTGACAGAAGGTTTACATGATTTGTTTGAAGAAGCAACGGTGAGTGGAGAAATAAGGGGAGTCTCTTTATGCCCAGTCGGTCCGCGTATTTCTCATCTACTCTTCGCAGATGATTGTTTAGTCTTTTGTAGAGCCACAGTTTCGGAAAGTGTGAAGATTCAATCTATCCTTTATAAATATGAGCAAGCTTCAGGGCAGAGCATTAATAGAGGCAAGACAAACCTCTTTTTCAGCTCTAATACTCACCCTGAGGTTCAAGTTGCAATAAAAACATTCCTGGGGATACCGGCAATACAGAGATATGAGCAGTATTTGGAATTGCCGTCCTTGGTTGGCAGAGCAAAGAAGAAGTCCTTTAGTCTTATTAAGGAAAGGATTTGGAAGAAACTGAAGGGGTGGAAAGAGAAGCTCTTATCGCAAGCGGGCCGTGAAATTCTTATCAAGGCTGTCATCCAAGCGATGCCTACATTCACTATGTCTTGTTTCAAGTTGCCAAAAGGGCTGATCAGTGAGATTGAGACTTTAATAAGAAAGTTTTGGTGGGGGTATAGAGGGGAGCAAAGGAAGATTCATTGGATTAGTTGGGAAAAATTATGCAAACCTAGAAATGAAGGAGGGATGAGTTTCAAAGAGTTGAGTATGTTCAACGATTCTCTGCTGGCTAAGCAGATTTGGAGGCTTGAAAATAATGAGGGGTGTCTTTTCCATCGAGTGGTCAAGGCTAAGATTTTTTCCTCTTTGTTCTGTCCTTGATTGTGAGATCTCTTTGAAGGGTTCATTCGCATGGAAAAGCATTATCTAGGCAAAACATGTCATGGAGTTGGGCTCGGTTTAGAGGATAGGGAATGGTAAATCAGTAAAGATTAGGGGAGATAGGTGGCTTCCACAAATTACAGCCCTAAAAATAGTTTCCCCAGCCTAGGTCTTACCACCCAGGTCAAAGGTTTGTGACCTTATTGATCAAGAAGAGCATCAGTGGAAAGCTAAACTGATTGCGCAAGAGTTTCTACCCCATGAAGCCCACATAATAAAAGGTATTCCTCTAAGTGTCCGAGATATCCCAGATAAACAGGTGTGGCATGCCACAACACACGTTGTCTACTCCACTCGGTTAGCTTACAAGTTGCTGGCTTTGGCTGAGAGGAATAAAGCTCCAACATGTTCAACAAATAGAAGCTACAACAAAATTTGGAAGGGCATTTGGAGTTTGCAAGTTCCTTACAAGGTTAAGCATATAATTTGGTGCGTAGCGAAAGAAGCACTTCCAACTTTGCACAACTTGCAAAGAAGAAGGGTTGTCCAAACAGCTTTCTGTCATAATTGTAAGGCGGTCTGTGAGGATACTGTACATGCATTATGGGGTTGTCACAGGTTGCTTGTTATTTGGGAGGTGGATGCAGAATTAATAAAGTGCACAAGATATAAGTTCTCTGCTTTTGCTGATTTGTTGGATTTGTTGTTCTCTTTAAGTGACCGAACTGATGTAAACCTCTTATGTATAATTATGTGGCTAATCTGGACTAGAAGAAACTCGGCTAGAGTGGGGGATTCTGTTATTGAGTACCATTACATTCGGGCTAAAGCAGAGGTGTTCTTGTTGGATTTTCAATTGCCCAGGTGCTTAACCAACACGTTTCAATAGCTTGCTCAAGAGCTATAGGTGGATGCCTCCCATTTCTCCCCTTTATAAAATCAACTTTGATGGGGCTCTGTTTAGTGACCTCAGTGTTGCCGGCTTAGGTGTGGTGATCCGTGATTCGTGTGGGCATGTTGCTGGAGCCTTGGTTGAACGCATCCCTATCCCCATGTCTGCTACTACCGTTGAAGCTCTAGCATGTCGTTGAGCTCTATATTTTGCTAAAGAGTTTAGTATTTGTGAGTTGGTCTGTAAAGGGGATGTTGAAGTTATCATTAGAGCTTTACTTTCTAAGGAGGTTGTTCATCCTGAGTATGGCCACGTGTTGCAGGACTCTCTTGTCTTAGCAAATGATTTTAGAATTTGTAATTTTGCTCATATCAAATGTGTAGGTAACTCGGTTGCCCATTTTCTTGCCAAACGTGCTAAGTCCGGCAATGAGCTGCAGGTTTGGCTTCAGGCTATTCCTGAGGATATATAGCTCCTCTTGTAACGAGGGATTCTTTGTAATCTCTCTCTTTTCTGTCTTATTATAGCTTAACCCCCCGAGTTTGGATTCTCAAAAAAAAAAAAAAGTTGTCATGTTGACATGTTGTGTTACTTGTGTATCAATTATTCTGCTGGTAAATCCAGGTTCATAAGAAACAACGCTGCACTAGTTTCACAATTGTCATGTTGACATGTTGTGTTACTTGTGTATCAATTATTCTCTTGGCTCCTTCTCAAAATATAAATAAAAATCTTGGCTCAATTAGCCAGGCTAGATGCTGCTCAATTAGCTTTAGCATTGGGGTGTAAAAACCTCCTGTTGCTATTTTACCAAACAACATCTCAAATTTCTCTTTTATTCAGGAATGTATTGCTTTATATATATATATATATATATATATATATTTGAAATGGGAATGAATTGGCATTAAACCAAAACAGAAAGGTTATACAGAAACAGCCTGCAAAGCAGGGCAAATATAGCAACTTACAACATGTCAGAGTGAAGAAAAGAAGCTACAAACGGAGGTGTAACGCCTTTCCAAATTTGCTGAGTTCCGGATCTTCTGGTGTGTTGAGCAAGCTCATGGGCCGCAGTGTTGAAATTTCTGCTTAAGTGTTTGAAGAGACAAGTCTCAAAGGATTTGGTAGCCAGGAGGATTCCCTGAATAATGTGCCCAAAGCTGTTACCTGTAGCTTTTTCATGAATTGCTTGAATGGCATTCAAGGAATCTGATTCAATGATGATCCGAGAAAGCTGCAGCTCTTGAGCTAGAAGAACACCTTGCTCCACAGCCATGATTTCCGTAAGCTTAGCAGGGTAACAAGCATGAAAAGTCTTACAAAGAGCAACCACAACTTGACCCAAACAATCCCTAATGACAACACCAACACTCGAAAAGCTTTCCAAATCAGATGAAGCCCCATCAACATTAATTTTATGAATTCCAGGGGGAGGAGGAACCTAGCTGGTTAGGAGTGCTTTGGGCTGGCTGAAGTCCCACGTGGCAGAGCAAACAAATTCATCAACACTATTTTTAGCCAGTTGCCACACCTGATTAGGAAGGAGCCCACAGCCCTCATGAACAATCTTGTTTTTGTTATACCAAATAGCCCAAGCAATAGAAAAGAAAAGCTCCAAGTCTTGGGGTGTTGCGTGAGAAAGGATAAAAATTGTAGAGTCAAGGAAAGATTTTTTAATACCATGGCTGCTCAATGGGTTCTCAGGCCATAGACACCAGACCGAAGATGAGAAAGCATAGTGAAAGAGGGCATGATCTAAACTTTCAGTTTCATTTCTACACACCGGGCAGGTCTTAGATTGAGAAATCCCCTATAGTTTATGGCCTCCATTGTGGGTAAACCATTGACACATGCTCTCCAAGCAAAAATTTTGACTTTTGTTGGGAGGGTAAGGTGCCAAAGCTTTCTCCAAACCGGCTTACAAGGGTCACCATTTGAGCATTCTTCTCTCGCATTTGATTCCAGCAAGTTATAAGCTAAATGGTAGGCACTTTTGACGGTGAAGACCCCACGATTATTCCCAATCCAGATTATATTGTCTTCAGGGAGGTCGTGGCTTAAGGGTATTTTCAGGATTGTATTTGCTTCAAAAGGAAGGAAGGTAGCCCTTATAGTGTTCACTCTCCACCACTTTGTCGTTGAATCAATGAGAAAAGAGACCATAGGGAATTGGGGGGTATCGTTAGGAGGTGAAATGACCTTGTAAGTAGATGGGGTTGGCAGCCATTTGTTATTCCAGATATGGATTAGTTTCCCATTACCCACTCTCTACCGAGTGCCCATTCGTATTACTTCAAGGCTATTGTGGATACTTCTCCAAGAGTATGATGGGGAATTACCAAGCTTTGCATTTAGAATATCTCCAGTAGGGAAGTATCTAGCTTTGAGGACCCTTGCCACTAGAGAGTTAGGATTTTGGAGGATTCGCCAAAGTTGCTTTGCTAGCATTGCTTTGTTGAAGGCTTGCAAGTTCCTGAAACCCATGCCACCACAAGCTTTCTGTTTACACATTGTTTTCCAACTAACCCAACACATTTTAGTTTCTTGCTGCCTTTGGCTCCACCAGAAGTTTCTCATCATACTTTCAATTTCTTCACATAGACTTTGAGGAAGGAGGAAGTAACCCATAGTGTATGTAGGTATTGCCTATGCTACCGCCTTAATAAGGATTTCCTTCCCACCCATAGATAAAAGTTTGCCCTTCCAGCCAACAAGCTTCTGCCCAATTCTCTCCTTTAGGATAGCAAACACTTGCTTCTTTGATCTCCCAATAAAGGATGGGAGGCCCAGATACCTTGTATGTCTAGTATCTTGCATTGGGCCTAGAGTAGCCAAAATCTCATCCTTAGTTTCCTGTGTTGTATTGGGGCTAAAAAAAATTGAGGACTTGTCTGTGTTAATTTTCTAACTTGAGACTTCCTCATATTTTTGAAGGATATGCCTTAACTCCTGGCTTTCCCCCGCACTGGCTTTGCAGAAAAGGATGTTGTCGTCTGCAAAGAGAAGGTGTGTGACTCTTGGGCAACCCCTACTAATAGATATGCCTGTCAAAAGCTGGTTTCGGGCGGCTCTATTAATGAGAGCAGAAAGCCCCTCAGTACATATGAGGAAAAGAGCTAGGGAGAGGGGGTCCCCTTGTCGAAGCCCACGAGTAGGGATAATGTTTCCAGAAGCAGCCCCATTTATGATAACAAAGTATGAGACCAAAGAAATGCACCTCATTACAAGATCTATCCATTTTGAACTAAACAACAATTTCTCCATGACCCCTTTTATGAAGCACCACTCAACTCTGTCGAAGGCCTTACTCATATCAAGTTTGGCAGCCATATATCCATCCCCCCCTGCAGTTTTATGATTTAGAAAGTGCATTAACTCAAAAGCCATAAGAACATTGTCAGTAATTAACCTGTCAGGAATAAAAGCACTTTGATTCTATGAAATGATATGAGGGAGAATGGCCTTGAATCTATTGGCAATAGTTTTAGATATGAGTTTGTAGACTACATTACATAGGCTTATAGGTCGGAAGTTAGTCATTTTTTTGGGGTTATTTACCTTGGGGATGAGGGCAATGTTGGTTTTATTAAGACATGCCATAGACATATTACTATTAAGAACATTTAAAACCATATTAGTGATGCTACAACCCACAATGCTCTAATATTTTTGATAGAAAATAGCAGACATACCATTGGGGCCGGGTGCTTTAGTGGGGTGGATCTGTTTGAGAGCAATAACAACCTCCTCCCTAGTGAAGTTCCTGTTTAGACTTTCATTCATTTCTTCAGACACCCGTGTAGGAATGACATCAATTACCTCATCAATCCCCAATGGGGAAGCCGATGCATAAATGTTTTCAAAATAGTCAATGGCAGCTTGAGCAATACTGTCCTTTCCTTCACACCAATGGCCTTGGCTATCCCAAATCCCTAATATAGTATTCTGCTTGCATCTCTCTGAAGCTTGGGCGTGGAAGAAGCTGGTATTTTTTTCACATTCTTTAAGCCAGTGGGCTTTGGCTTTTTGACCCCAGTAGATCTCTTCATCATCAAGGAGGTCATTGATTTCCCGTTTTAGGCAATTGATCTCCGTGCATAGTGATCCAACCTTATCTTGTAAGGTCAAGGAGTTCAGAGCATTTCTTTTTTCCTGTATCTTCTTTGGGATCTGGCTAAACACTTTTGAACTCCACTTTGTTAATTCCACAACACAGTCACTTAGATTAGACATAACACCCTCCGGGGTGCTGAGATCAAGATCCATTCCCCATGAGTTTTCAATAATGGTTTTACATTCTGCATTCTTTGTCCACATCGCCTCAAAATGAAAGCGCTTGGCACGATTTTGGCGTTGGATTGTTGAGTCAGAAATAAGCAAAGCACTGTGGTCAGAAGTTGAATCGACCAAATGATGAGCTTTAACACCCCCAAAATTTTGAATCCATTCTAAGTTGGCAAAAGCTCTATCTAGCCTTAAATATATTCTGTTTTCCCCTCCTTGCATGTTACACCAGGTAAAGTTAGAGCCACAGTAACCTAAATCCTGAAAAGCACAATAATCAACTACCTTCCTAAACCCATCCATTTGTTGTTGGGACCGAATGGCCCTTGCTTTTCAGAGTTAGATAATATTTCATTGAAATCTCCTAGACATAACCAAGGGAGATGCAATTGGTTATTTAGGAAAGCTAATAAGTGTCAGGATTCATATCTTCGATGTGTCTCTGGGTGGCCGTAAAAACCTGTCAATCTCCATTTAAAACTTTTCTCTGTGTCATTGATTACCGCATCTATGTGGTTCAGAGAGTAGCTCTTGATTTCCAGATCGATCTCTCTAGCCCATAACATAGCTAGGCCCCCTTTTCGGCCTACACAGGGAACAATGAGACCATTTGCCAACCCAATTCTATTTTTTATTCTTTCCATTCTTCTATTTTTTGCTTTTGTCTCCATCAAAAACACTACTTTGGGATTCCATCATCGCACCATATCGTGCAACGCTCGAACTGACCAGGGGTTCCCAAGTCCCCGGCAATTCCAACTTATGGGATTCATGGCTCCCGGCGGTGCTGCCTTGTAGCCACCGCCGATCTCTCATCAATTTTGGTTAGGTCCCCTATAGTTGCTAGCCGTAGCTTCTTCTGTGGAGTTTCTGGTTTTCCTTCTTCAAAAATTAGTTTGCCAACTCTCTTGGATCCACTACTTAATAATTGGACATCCTTACCTGGGCTTTTATTTTTTCCCTTCTCCCTTGCCATTCTTTTCCACTGGGCTGTTGCTTTTATTTTTCCATCTGATTCTTGGCCTGTGGCCTCCAAAGTGCTTTCCTTTTTCCCCACTTGGTCAACTGTAGGTTTGATTGGGCTATTTACTTCCATTTCTTGATTTTCTAAATGGGCTTACTGGCCCACTAAAGAAAGTGCATCATCAGTACCCATTTTCCCCAGTACATCATGTAGGAAATCAGAAAGGGAGAACTTACTCAAGTCACGTGCATCCGACGCTCCTGCAGTGGCTTGTTCCATCAGATTTGAGTGGGCACGTGTGACACCCTACATTCTGTCTCCCTCATTGACGTCAATACCTTCAAAATTTTTTGAACCTGAGTTTCTCCGATCTCCTGTGCTACCTAATGGGCCGTCGCCACCGCCGGACACAAGTTGAGGAATGCTTCGTTGTAGCGACGTTATTTCCTTCAAATCGGTCTGCACTGCCTTCTTCTCGGTCTCCACTGCTAGTTGACTGTGATTTTTCTAGACCCATCTTTGTGTTTCCTTGAGCTCGGATCCAGTCGTCATATTGCTTGGGATTTTGCTGATTTGGGGGCTTTTTACAATGCTTCTCATCATGCCTCCCACACTGAAAACAAAAGGTTGGAAGCCTTGCAAATCTGAAGCTCACCCAAAATTTTTCACCTTCCACACTAGCAATTTTACCCCCTTTTCTGAGAGGCTTATCTAATTGGAGATCAACTCTAATTCTCATAAATTTCGCTTGATCCGACTGTCTTGCTCATCGGTCTACTTCAATGAACTTTCCTATGTTGTTCCCAAGCTCTTTGCCAACTTCATCTGACATAAGTTCAAAGGGAAGTCCCCATATTTGGACCCAAAAAGGGGAATGAGTAAAATTTATATTTGTAGCTGAGAGCCCCCTTCACCACCTGCACAGCAATAACAGATTTTTGTCGAAATTCCATGACCCATTTTGCTCCACCCATTTCATTTGATACTTCGATCTGAATTTGAATTGCATAATACTATTTCCCACATCCACGATCTGTAAATTTGAACCCATTTTCCACACCATCCGTAACGTGTTCTTCAGCGCTCTTAAGTTCTGGTTTTTGTCCGCCAAAAGACGTCCAAATAGACTGAGTGAACATTCCTCCAATAAATCTGATTTGCATCTTGACTTAATGGAAATTTCCTCTTCTTCCTCTTTTGTGAGATGTAGATTGGACAGACCCTGCACCACCGTGTGGTCCATGGTAGTGTTGGGAAGGAAAAGAGAGATGAAACTCTTGGAAGAAAACCCTTGTTGCAGACGAGGGGGAGAGAAAGACTCAACTAGAGAAGACGAGAGAGAAAGACTCCTACTTGGGAGAGTTCATTGCTATATATTTTTAGGAACCATGAATAGTGAGTTCTAAAATATACAACTTACTATTCATGGGTTGTAAACATAAAAAAAAAAAAATTATTGGAGAGAGAGAGACATAGAGGAAGAGAGATGGAAGAGAAGAGAGACAAATTTTTATATATTATTTGATTGTGTAGTTTATATTATTTTATAGGGTTGTATGTAAAAATAAAAACTGAGATATTGGGTGTGTTGTTAAATGTGTTGATAAAATAGATAAAGTGGTATTTGAGGATGTAAAATAGGTTTTTTTTTTTTTTTTTTTTTTTTAACAACTATATGAGATAACAAGTTGTTGTTGATGATGGATCAATAATAACTTGTCAATAGCAGTGGCAATTCGTCTTCATGTGTCAGATTTATGTCGTGTCGACTTTTGAGTATTCGACTATATGGGTTAACCCTAACTTGACACGTTTATTAAATAGATCAGAATTCCTTAACCCTAATATGACCTATTTATAAAATGGGTCAGTTCTGTTGACCCATTTATCAAATTTTATCAAAGCGAAAAGAAAATTTTTTTTTTTAACCTAATTGATTTGAACTATGAAAAACCAAACAATTAAAATTTGTTAATATTAATTACATCACAAATAATCATTCAAAACTAAAACATATCTCAATATTACAAATAATCAATCACAATATGTTTATATATATACCACAACAACTAATAAGTTTATATACCTAAGGTTTTGAAGGATATATTGGTAAAATAGCAGTTAAATGGGTAAAACGAGTTTTGTGAGTTGGACACAAACACGACATATTTGTTAAACGGGTCAGTTGTGTCAACTCATATATAACACACTTGTTAAGCCTAACCCATAACCTGCTAACTTTGGGTAGTGTCATGTTTTCGGGTCATGTCGGATTTTGCTGCTCCTACTTGTCAACTCAATATTTGTAAAATTTATTGCGAAAAATATTGTGTCAGTAGCATTACTCTTAGTCAATATGTTTGGTGACAAACGGACATTCGGTGGAGGCAAAATGATTTGACTGCTAGCGTGCTAGGAAAATTATCAACTTTATAAAAGTGATGGTGGTGCAAGAGTTGCAACAATGGCGGCACCATATTCAGTCTAGGGTGTTACCAGGAACACCCTAACTTGAAAAAAAAATTATATATAATAATTAAATTTATTTTATTTGTTTACCCTTAAAAAAAATTAGGAACCCCCTCAAATTAAAAAAAAAAATTTATTTGTTCTCATTTCAAGCCAAAAAAAAAGCTCAAAAAATTTTTTTGAACTAAAATCTGAAAAAAAAAAAAAATTGGTAACAGATCAAGCCCATTAGGGGAAAAAAAAGCCCAACGGTCAATCCTAATCAACATATTACAAACTCAATCTAAAGAAAAAAAAAACAAGGAAAAGCAAACCAACATGTTAGCAAACTAACGGATTCTCCAAAAAAAAAAAAAATTCAAAACCCATTATACTCAATTGCAAGTTGTCAAAACAAATTTAAAAAAAATTTTGACCCTTCTTTTTCTCGTTCTCGCTCTGCTTTTTTCTCTCATCTCTTACTCTCCGCCTCTCCTGTTCTTTCTCTACACTCCCACTGTCAGGGCCGGCCCTAGACCAAGCTTCCTCCGATCTCTTCTTCTTCTTCTTCTTTTTTTTTTTTTCCGCCGCTGTGTTTGGGTTTTGATTCTGCAGAACTGTTGCAAAACATAATTATCAAGTCAAACAGAATTTGCAGAAATGGTTAGCTCAGTCATTCCCACTGTTGATCTCTCTCCTTTCTTTAGAGATGGGGATCATCAGGGTGACAAGAACAAGGCCATGGAGGCAATAGGTCAAGCCTGTTCTAAGTATGGCTTCTTCCAGATCGTGAACCATGGTGTGCCCCATGATCTAATGAGCCAGGCCCTTCACCTCTCCAAGACATTCTTTGAGTACCCTGATGAGGAAAAGCTCAAGTCTAGTCCTGGGTCTGAAGCACCACTTCCTGCAGGTTACAGTAGGCAGCCTAAACACTCGCAGGACAAGAATGAGTACTTGCTACTGTTTCCACCCCAGTCCAACTTCAATGTGTACCCCAAAAACCCACCTGAATTCAGGTATGTCTACGACTATTTGCATCACCGACAAACTAAATCACACACCAAGAATAAAATTTTTGATAATATTGATTACTGAATGTTACAACTTATCAGTATACAAGATTTTGGATTAGGTTTTATCCTTACTGTGAAATAGGCTCCCTAGTAAAAGATTAGGGATGGAGAAGATGAGAATAATATTTCCCAAAAAGCTTATTTAGCAATGTTATAGGCAAGCTTGTCATTTGAACTAGATTGAGGAATGAGGATATATAATAATATCTTATTATTATCATTATTATTTGTTAATATTATTTGTTAACGTTGGTGTCGAGAAACTAACTACTTCGCAGGTGTGTAATTTCCCATCCCACAAACATTAGGAAATTACAGGGATACTAGCTACACTGGTTAGAACTTAGAAGGTTTGGACTTTGGACCTAAGACACCTCATTGGGCTTTGGAAACCACTAGATCAAATAACCCATTATTTGTTTGTATGTTCAGGCAACTATTTGTTAACTAAAAATTAATATAGACAACATGTATGAGAAATAATAACGTGATGGAATTGTTCATTACTTATTAAATATATTGATTTTGACAGGGAAGTATTTGAAGAGATTTTCTCCCACTTAACCAGAACTGGTATGCTTGTGGAGAGCATCTTAAATGAGTGCTTGGGTCTCCCTCCCAACTTCTTCAAGGAATACAATCATGATAGGAGCTGGGATTTCATGACGGCTTTGCATTACTTCCCGGCAACTAAAATTGAGAATAATGGTCTCTACGAACATGAAGACGCGAATTTGATCACTTTTGTGTTTCAAGATGAAGCAGGAGGCCTAGAAATTTGCAAAAATCGAGAATGGATTCCGGTAACGCCTGCGGAGGCCACAATCGTTGTCAATGTAGGCGATGTCATTCAGGTATAGTCCAATATTCACATTTTCATTAATTCTCAGAGTCTTCATAAAATAGGTTTCAAATCCTATCGTATCTATATATTATATAATAAGGACATGACTTCAATTATAAGGTAATTAGAATTTATTTGTACTTCTATAATATTCCCACTAACAACATGTTGAAATAAATTTTTTTTAAAAATAATATGTTTTGTTTTTTTGAAACTTTTGGAGGTGTTGAGCAACAACAAATTTAAGAGTGCAACTCATAGAGTAGTGAGAACTGAAGGAAGAAGCCGATACTCGTATGCCTTTTTCTATAACCTGCAAGGAGACAAGTACGTTGAACCATTATCACAGTTCACCAAAGATATTGGAGAGCCACCCAAGTACAGAGGATTCCTTTACAAGGAGTACCAACAGTTGAGGTTGAGAAACAAGACCCATCCACCTTCCAGACCTGAAGATGTAGCTCACATTTCTCACTATGCAATATCCACCACCTAGAACCTAATGCATTAGGATTCTCTCCATTTCAAATGGATGTATTTTATGCTTCAAATTAAAGTATGTTTGTGTTGTGTGGTTGTGGAATGATCTTGATTTGGTTAATGTGAGCAAGGTGCATTAATATATTTTTTTTCTGTCTTGATTGTGTCTTGTTAACCAAGCAAAGTGGACGATACTTTTCCTTTCCCAATATGAAAGACTCTTGAACCAAAGTATATATTAATGCATTTTGCTTGATAAATAAAAAAGATTATACTAACGAGTGTACTTAAAGCAATGGTTAACAATCTATTTTAGAGAAGTTTTGACACAACTTTTATAGAAAATGAAAAAAAAAAAAAAAAAGAACAGTTAAAACATTAATTGTTTTTTTTTCTTTTTCCATGAAAACTTTCTTTAAATGGATTGTTAATCATTGCCTTAAGGACATTCATTAGAATTTCCCAAATAAAAAAGTTATCTACTCGTTGATGAACTATAAATAAAAAGTTACATCCTCGATGAGGATAAAGTTTTCTATCATATTAAATAAATAAATAAATAAAGGGTCATGCTAACGAGTGCTCTTAGGGCATTGATTAATAATTCATTTTAGAAAAAAATTTGACACAATTTTTATGGGAAATGAAAAAAGTTGTCAAAACATTAATTATTTTTTTTTTCTCCATAAAAACTTTTTTTAAATGGATTATTAACCAATGCCCTAAGACATTCGTTAGCATTTCCCATAAATAAAACTAAACCAAACCAAAACAATTAGAAATTTGAGGCACTTTCTAAGTATTAGTAAATTGTTAACACATCCCAGTATTTATTATACACATCCTATTACACAATTTTACACATGCTTAAAAGTCACGATTTCGGTGAATTTCAAATGTGCGTAGTACTCTAGTATTATTTCCTGGTTAATTAATATGAATGAATTGAAATTTGTGAAGCATTTCGTTTTTGAAAGAGATGACAACATGAAACGAGGAACGTGCTTGTACAAGTTTATGAACAAAGCATGATTCGTATCCCAATTCCCAATACCCAAAATTACATATCCCTAGTCACACACCCTTCACGCTTGTACAAGTTTGGTGATAGCCTAATACGAGGAACAGCTTGCAACGGTGTCCTCATGTAAGTGACCAATCCTGGGCTCTCAAACATGTCAATTTCCTCTAATTGGACCCCTCCAGGAGGGTCCCAATGGAAATGATGCAATAGGTGACCCAATATGGACATGACCAAATTGATGCTAAGTTGTGCAGCAGGACACATACGCCTCCCAGCACCAAAGGGTAGCAACCTAAAATCATGACCCTTTATATCAACATCTTCTTCAAGGAACCTTTCAGGCCTAAACTCTAATGGGTCTTTCCAAACCTTTGGGTCACGACCTATGGCCCAAACGTTGACTTGAACATGAGAACCCTTTGGAATGTCATAGCCACCAATCTTGACATTGGCATCAGCCAAATGGGGTAGCATCAATGGTGTTGGAGGGTGCAACCTTAGGGCCTCCTTGGCAATACATTGCAAGTAAGTGAGACTTGACAAGTCCGATTCGGTCATCACGCGGTTGGGCCCAATTATGCGGTCTAGCTCGTCTTGGGCCTTTTGTTGGACCCTCGGGTTCTTGATCAACTCGGCCATGGCCCATTCAGCTACTATACCAATAGTATCCATGCCTGCTATGATCATGTCCCAAAGTAGTCCCATTATGATATCCTCACTAAGATCATCTCTTTCTCTAAGAGTAAGCAATGTATCCACAAAATGTTGATTGGCATTACCACTTTTATTGCATGATTGTATGTGCTTTTCCATGATAGTCCCAGTGAATGCATCTCTGTGTGCCAAATGCTTGGCAATTTCTCCTTTTTTAAGCCATGAAATCCATCCTAGCCACTTTATTGAATGAGCTATAATAAGTGATTGACCAACCTTCTTTTCCTGTTCCACAATTGCCTTAAATTCCAATCCATGCTGGTCCATGACACCCTCATTCTCAAACCTCTCTCCAAATACTAGTCTTGTAATATTGTTGAATGCCACTGACCCCAAATACTTCCTAACCATTAGACTTTTCCCATAACCTTCAGGATTGGTGCAATCCTTAAAAATTGATTCAACCATAGCTCTAACTTCATCTTCTCTAATGGGCCTAAGAGCTTCAATGCTCTTAGGAGAGAAGAGCTCCATGGTACAAACTTTCCTTACCTTTACATAGTGGGGGCCATAATCAGCCCAAATAAGATCCTTACCATCTTTGACAACCTTAGCAGTTAGACTTCTCCTGGGCCTACTTGCTAATTGGTGATCATTATCTTTGAGAACTTCTTTTGCTAATTTTGAGTTTAACACAACTATGCTCAAATCTGAACCATACCACACAGACATGATTGGACCATAAATTTGTGACCATTCATTGAAATTGCGGCACCCAACTGGCTTGATGTGAGCAAGGTTTCCTAGGATGGGCCATGGATATGGACCTGGTGGGAGCTTGAACCTTATCCCTTTATAGAGTTTGAAAACAAGGAAGATCAAGGTGATTGATACAAATAAAAGAGGGAGAGACATTATGAAAAAAAGAAAATGGTGAAAAGCTTAGTTTTATGATGTTTGAAGAAATGGTCATAAGGGGATTTATATAGATAGTGATATAAATATTTTGTTTATGTTTTTCTTGCACAAGCATACAATTCATGACAAACTCAAGACCCTGGATTGAGGAATAAACGCATGAAAATAATGCATTCATGTTGTTTACATGTTTAATATTTTAAAAGACATGAATATGTGAAGGCTTCCATTGCCCAACTGTTTTCTCAAAATTCTCTTAGTAGAGGCAACACGGTTTTGGTAAAATATTATTATTTAAGAAATTTTTTTGACTCTTTACTTCTTTTTGTAACAATTTGAGAAATATGGAGTGGTGAAAACGTTTTAGAAATTGACCATGCATCACAATTTAAAAAAAAAAAAAAATTCATGCAATTGTTCTCATACTGAAATGTTTAATATTTTTGCAAGATTCTTATTTGTTTAGAAGCCCAAAAGAAGTCATGGGAATTTGAAAAACCCTAGCCAAGGTGAACTGTTGATTTGAGATAGTTCCATCTAATTGGCAGTCCAAGCCTTGTAATTTGACACTTTGTGGATTCCTTACCAATAAGCATGCCAAACTCATTCCCACCAAAAAAAAAAAAAAAAAAAAAAAACCCCTCATTCCAAATTTATGTCCAAGGCATGAATCAAGTACAAGTCAAAAACTTATTAGACTAAAACAGATTGTTAATTTATTAGGAAATAGAAATTGAAGTAACTTTGCAATATTTCAAACGATAAGTTTAAAGACACAATTTTTGCCAAAATTTGTTTAAGCATTTGATTATGAGTGACTAACAATTACTCTTATACGAATTATACATTTATTTTCTACTAACCGCTGAAATCACTTCAACTAATTATTTGGAAAAAGTTGTAACAAAAAATTTGTCCTGACTTATGGTACTTTTCCAAAGGACTAGGTTTCTTTGTCACTAATTTAATTTACTTAGAAAAGATTGGAGATTTCTGTAGAGCCAAGTCACGGAAATGTAGCTGGATTTGACTGTTGAGACCCAATGAAGCCGCATTCATCTAAATACTGAAAATTAAAAACAAGGAAATGTGCTTGATTGATCAAGATTTTTTGTTGCATTAAATGCTGAAAATTACAAACAAAAATGATTTTTTCTGAAAATATTTTTCACCGAATCAACAGAACTTTAATCCATGACTTATCAGGGTTAGGGCAAGGATGTAAAAATGAGGGAAAATAATAATAATAATAATAATAACAAAAAAAAACAAAACGTGTTTTGCAACGAGCCCATCACGTTCTAATCCAAACAATGAGGAGGAATCTTCCACATTATTACGTGCTTTATGACGTCAGCCCACTGACCAAAAACAAAAATGACGCAAGCCCTGACATTTTTATTATTACTAGCCAAAATTCAAAAAAAAAATTAATTTAAAAAAAAAATACAGAGCGTGATGCACACACAGAAGAAAGGAGCGTGGAAGCATATAAATGTCCTTTCATCCAATTGAGTCACAGCAGGGATCTAGTGGGGCCCACCTTGGTAAATGAATGAAAATGACAATGGGGAAAGAAGTGATATGATATGATCAAACCCTATCTCCTTTTAGACTCCTTGGACCTAAAAGATTCCAGCTGTCTTCTCTTCTGTTCTCTTCTCTTCTCTATTATTATTATTTTTATTATGGGCCAAATTAATTAACCAATCCTATCAAACAAAGCAAATTAGCAAAATGTGATCTACTTCCAAATTGGGTATTTCTTGTTTGAGCCCAAATTCAACTTTCACGATCTATAAAATTTGCATATCCAATAAATTTAGTATATATGAATATGATTGGTTATTTAAGGTCGGTGGTATATAAATGACTAAAAACTAGCATGAAGTAAATTTTGATTTTGGTTTTTGATGGAATATAATATTAATCAATTGTGAGTCTGGCCTATTCTATGCTTTGTTTAAATGATATCTTTAATCAGCACAAAATTTAGAAAAATATTAGGAACACAAAATAGTCCACAATTTTTACCATGTGGTAAGTTATAAGTGATGGAGGTAAAATAGTGAGTCAACACCTCCACTAGTAATAACTCACTCTGTGAGGAGTTGTAGTAAAAGTTGTAAATTTTTCTGTGTTCTTGGTATTGCCGTAAAAAGAAAGACCGTCGTAAGTGGAATGAATATTGACTAGGTTGGGTTTATACCCGAGGTTGAGTAATTAGGCCAGGCCTAGACCCAAATTGACACTAAATATTCCTTATTAAGCTTGGGTAATCTAAGCCCGAACCAATTTCACTGGTTGCTGGGTGCACCACCCACTGACTGACACATCAACCATTCCATTATAGTAATTGTATTTGACAACCTAGTGGATTGGCTAGAATTGGTAAAACCCGGATCGCCTTCTTCCACTAACGGATCTTTTTTTCCAGATACTGCTGCTCTGATATATCTCTGTCCTCAATAATGCAAGATTTTTATTTTTTTTCTCCTAAAAGTCAAGGTATTCGAGACAATAATCTTGATGGATGCATTAATTGACCTACAACCCAAGTGGAACATATAATTGACATGCAAATTACATGCATTGTATCTCATCCTATAAACCACGAAAAGTCTTATATTGACATTTTTTGACATTCACAATAAGCGTTTCAAGTTCAAATCTCATCTTCCCTAATTATCAAAACTTACTATCAACAACTCAATTTCCATGTGGGATATTAAGTGCAGGTCAAGCATCAATATTAGTCTTATTTTAACTTGGGAGTGTCTCTATTGCTGTGTATTGCGCCTAGAAATCATATACACATTTGTCTCTTTGCAGGACTGTTCCAACCAAATTTCTCCAACAAATTGAAGCACCCTGCTCATGGTAGTGCCAACTGCCAAGCAATATTAAAGCTGGAAGCTTTGAAGCCGAAGATAACTTCTCACTGTGATTGAGAAACCATTAACATGGCCCAGAACTGATGATAGATAGTGATTAATAAGAGTTGCTTGACTTGCCTATATATCATAGGGCATGCAAAAACATGTTAGACCATTTTGGATTGTTCTAGAAGTCAAATTCTTTATACTTCTTTAGTCAAAACACCCAACTTTTAACTCTCTTAATATGATCTTTGTACATGAAAATAGAACCAGATCTCTGGGTGTACAATATATAATCATGGATCTTCTATATTATTAGGTGAGCTAGGGCCACAAATTTTCCCAGGATAATCTCTTGGGTCCCATTAAAAAAAAAAAAAAAACTGGCAATTTAGCAGCTCCTATAGATTTCAGCAAAACTCTGAGCTAAATATATAAGATGTAAGATGTTAAGCTGTCTTCTTCAATGGTATACAGAAGTGGCAAGTATGTGTGGTCTCACAAAAGGCAGCAATGGTTAATTTGTGGTCCATGTTTCTCAGCAACACAGGTCCACAACCCACAAGGGTCATGTACAGATCGAAGAATGCAACATGAAATATTAACTCATCGTCGTACCAATCCAAACCATCAGAGACCTAGCAAGCCCACATGTGAATGTGCTTCACTTTGATCCTCTAAAAGAAATAGATTAATACTTGTTACACGCTTTGAAAATGAGTCATGGAATAATATATTTTATGATTTGAGTTTCCAAACCAATTTTTCTATATTTTATTCCTTGAGGAAAAAGATAAAAAGATATGTGCAGGTTAGGACGTATATTATGATCTGAGAAAGATGGAAAATCCAAATTGATCATAAATCCTTTTTTTTTTTTAAGGAAAATCATAAATCTTTTTAAAATTCGAATATGCCATGGAAAAATTATTCGAAAAGGTATAAAAAAAAAAAAAAAGGCTCTATTTTAGAAAGCTTTTGCTTTTTTTTTTTTTTTTTGTTGTTGTTGTTGTCGTCGTCGAGGAAAGAAAGTTTTTGCTTTCAACTTAAGTTTGGTTGAAAAAATCCATTGGGCTGGCTGGACAAAAGAATAATTATGAAAATTATAGACCTCAAAATGATAGTATATAATTCATGAGCTACAGTTCATTAACTATTGTAATTTAATTAATAAATTCAAATACATGGTTGTGATGATCAATATACACTACAAAAAAAAGTTGCTATTTATAACCACCACACTTCCTTGGTGCGGTGGTCACTTTACAAGTATAAGTACTTGTAGGGTGTAGAGGGTAAGGGCTAAGGTTCAAGTTTCCAAGAGGGAGTTCACACACATATACACTTAGATTAGATTAGAGTAAAATTTCTATCTTGTAAAAAAAAAAAAAGTTGCTATTTGTAATGGAACTTTTCCAATGTATAAGAAAATCCATAGGAAAAAAATTACTTTTTCGACAACAAATCTCTTCCATCGTAGATTGTTCGTCAAATATTTAAATATTTGCAACGGGAAAAAGTGTTTTGTCAAAAATGCTTATAATTTTTGTTTGAAATCTAATTTATTTTGGAGGGAAGTGATGTTCTCGCTATACTTTTTGCAATTGACTCCTAAATGTTAGGAAGCACGGGTATTTCACTTGAGATATTGTATTTGTATCAAACATAAAACATGTTTGGAACACTCCTGCACAACTATTTCAACCATTTCTTTTTTAAAAAAAAATAATAATAATAATAATAATAGGATATGACTGAGTACACGTACGGAAAGTGCACTTGTCTTTTAATCTTTTTTAATTTCATTCTTGAGCACTTATCTAATTATCTTTTATTTAATATTTCGGATTTTATTGTTACTTTGTATTTTAATTTCTAAACATTATTTATCAGTCATAAATTCACTTTATTATAAATTATTACTTTTAAATTGATATATGTCTAATATTGTATGCAAAAGAAAATATTTAATAATATCAGTAAAAATATATTTAATAATTAGTTAATATGTGTACTTTTCACCGGTATCTTATTTTTCAAAAATGACAGTATTATTAAGCTTGTGTTTGGGTCCATATCCGTACTTCTTTATTTAGCATGACAGAAAAATTAACGACCGAAATGTAAGAATTTGCAGACCCTTGATGTCATAAATTTGACTTTTATTGACTGATTGATTTGCAGACCCCTGATTTTTATTGATTGATTTTCAAAGACAATATTTCGGAGAATAATTTAGGGTTGTCTGTAATGTTATTTTAGTAATATTTTTTGTATTTTTTAAAAATATATGTGGGTAAAAATTTTATAAAAATATATATAATGTTATTTAAATATTAAAAAATATTGCTCAAAATACCCTACTAAATAGCTATTTAAAGGCCCTTTAACTCAAAGCTTTACTGCTAATATGGCTGTTAGCTCAGACTATCTAAAGCTAATTTTAGGCTAGTAAAAAGTAAAAACTAAATTAAAATAGACGCACCAAGAACTTTATTGACTAGCGACATATAAATGACCCTCTTCTTTGACACAGAAATTATTTAAAATTTTCATATATATAAAAAAAAAAAAAAGTTTTAGATTGACAATTTAGAGTCCCATCTTTGAGCTAATCATATTAAAGGAAGTTGTTGTACTAATCGATTGGAAAAGAATTACTTAAACCATGGAAAGCATTGTGTAATTTAAAAGGAATGAAAAAATAGTACTCGATAAAATTTATGTGTGAACAGTAGTTAGTTAAAGAATATACAATTTCAGATTATATACTAATAAAAAGAATAAGTAATTAATATAATATAATTGGATTTATAAATTTTTTATTTTTTTATTTTTTTTGGAGAAACATAAATTTATTAACTTAAACTTTTAATTAAGTAAAATGTTATCACTATATGTTATATTAACTACAAGAATATAGATGTAGATTTTTACTAGAAGTTTATTTACTAAAATTAGTTAAAGTAATATAATCTTAGCAAGAAAAAGTGAGGCTTAAAAAAAAAAAAAAATCTAAACGAATAATTTAAAAAGTTAGAAGAAACATTTTTTTTTTGCCAAACAAACACTTTGTTTTTTTTATATCCTTAAGGCTACCATTTGGTCGTTATTCTTTCATGTCCATAATGTAAAATGAATGACTTGAATATCTAAGTAAGGGTTGGTTTGTTTTGGTTTAAAATGTAAGTTTATTTTCACCAATAACTCGGGAATTTTTTTCTTTAAATAAATATCATCCTTGGAGTTTTAATGTGTGTGTCAATTTAGTTTTTTTGGACTTTTGATTTGTATACAATTAACCTTCTACACTTTAGTTTTGTTATAATCAATATTTTACAATTTTTTCCATTAAAGACTAACGCATTTTAATCACATGACGTATTTTACCAAATTAGTGGTACTCTTCAACCATTGGCTCATCCCTTATAAGGTACAAAGAGGGAGGTATTCTTTCCAATGTGGGACAAGTAAAAATTGCCTAGGCTCCAATTGGTCTAGCCCTTAGCCTTGAAGCAAAAAATGTCCCCCACAATAATAATTCATTATTATCATGAAGCATTATGTGATGAAATTTGTTACTTTTAGAAAATACTAACTTACAAACCTAATGTGAATTGTTTGTATTAAAATAAAAAAATAATACAAAAAGAACAAAGTAGAAAGGTTCAATAATCTTTGTATTTATGTGTATCAATGGTGTCATGCAAGGTGAATACACACACAAGTTGATCTATCGGGAGTCCTTCATTACACTAAAAATCAAGAACAATTCTTTGACTTTAGTAATAATCAGTGGCTGACTATAATGTACAACATGTGCTAAATATGTGCAATCTATTAATATTCCCCTCAAACTTGAGGTGATCGAGGAAGTTCACTTGAGTTTGAAGATGAGATCACGAAGATGACCTAGCCGATAAAACATAGTGAACATATTAGCAAGTTGGTCTTTAAAAGAAACCGAGTACAAATATAGGCAATTTAGTGAAGATGATGATCGATGAAATAACAATCAATCTTAATGGGATTAGTGAACTCATGTAAGACAATGTTATAGGCATTATGGATAACATTTTAATTGTCAACATGTGTATAAGTATACATATTCTAGAGAACACTCATATCTACTAAAAGTCATCGAAGCCACATAAACTCTAATTTTTAAATAAAATAAGATATATTTAAGATATATCCAAATCAGAAATAAACTCTTAGAAAAAGGCAAGGGGGTAGAAAAGAGATGTCCCTTAGAAACTTTACTGCTCAAATGTGTAAAAGTAAATGAAAAATTAATGTCACAATTGTACAAATAAACCTTAATGTGGCGTTTGGTACAGGGTAATGTTTTAAGATTCCTAGGAATGTTTAAAGATTCCCATGTTTGGTTGCAAATCATGCTAGGGAATCAGATGCCAAGGGAATCCTTAAACCCCTCTCAGTGGGAATGTGGATTCCCTTTAAAACAGGTGGGAATCCAGATTCCCAAGCTTAAAGGAAATTGTATGTTTTATAAATTGACAATTTTAACCCCTTTTTTTTAAATGACTTGGTAGTTCACATTCAAATCTAAGGATAGAATGGGAAAAATAAACAATTCATTTAAGATTCCTGTGAATAAACCAAACATAGGAATAACTACATTCTTATGAATGTGATTCCTAGGAATCACATTCCTAGAAATCTGAATGCCAGAAGTAATGTGGATTCCCCCGTACCAAACGCCACATAAATGAGACCTAACAAATTAACATACATGATAAGAATGGCTTGCACCATATATGACCAATCCCTATTCCCTACTTACTGTAAGGTCATGATTGTATGTTTTATGATTGTCATGTAAAAAATTTGGAGACTATTGAAGCCATTGGTCGTCTTTTTTCTTGATTGTCCTCAAGGGCAACATAGCTACATGCAGTAAGTAGCATCTATTTAAAGCACCAATTCTACGAGACTTCGCTCCCATTGGTCATTTTTATACTTTTCATTGGACCATTAGAATCACATGCATTTCCTCTCATCGTGCGTCTACAATGGATCCAAAGTTTTAACAGTTAAACCAATGATTTCCCACTTGAGCTTTGCATAAATTAATTTAACAAATCATGTCAAATCACAATCAGTCAATCACAAACACTCATTCGAATTTAAACTCTTCAATACGATAAGAAAAGCAAATAGAGGATAAGCCTTAGACGTCTTGTAATTAATACTTTAATAGCAATCTCATCTGCAAATAAGCAAGCCAAGGTTTTTTTTTTTTTTTTTGGGATATTGAACGTGTTAAATTTGACTTGAAAATAAAAGTAAAAAATGTTTATGCTTAAGCTCAAGCTTGAACCAGGCATAAAAATAATGTTTGAACTCAGCATTGTTAAAAAGTTAAAAAGTTTGAGCTTGACTTGATTTATTAATCAAATCGAGTTCGTGTAATATATCAAGTTTTTGAGCTCAAGATCTAATATAAATATATTATCAAGCTCATATTAGCATATTATCAAGCTTATTTGATTTGGACAAATGATCCCAACTCTCCCTACTCTCAATTAAGTAAAAGATTAATAAAATATGATTTTATTTTTCAAGCTCATATCAAGCTTATTATCAAGCACATAACTAGACTTAATTTATCAAGCCTCATTGTTCACAATTCTGTTCATAAATATTTTGCTTGAGCTCGGCTCATTTAATATACAAACTTAAAACTTAGGCTTAAGCTTGGTTTGTTTATAAACAAACAAGTATGAACAAACTTTTTATTAAGTCAAGATCAAATTGTTTATGAATGACTTGGTTTGTTGCTTTAGTTTGAATCATAACCCTACGTCCAAGAGTTTAGAGCTGCAAACAAGTTAAATAGCTGAGTCAAGCTTTATACTTTCTTAGGCTTTGTTTGTTAAAAATTAAATGAGCTTGAGCTCGGATCAAGCTTATGTTGAACTTGTAAACCTAAGTTTGATTTTTACTTAATATAAGTCTGTTAAGTGCTTGACAAGTTTACAAATTTTATAAAACGTACCACTTGAGCACCAAGTAACCAAACATTTCTTCTCAAAAATAAAAAAATAAAAAAATAAAAAGAAAGAAAAAGAAACCAAACATTCTGGACACAATGATAAGTAATGGCCCAAAGGAGTATGCAATTATGCAAACTGCGCATAATTAAAAGCCTAATTAAACATAAAAATTGAATTAAGAAAACCAAACTATTATAGTTGAAGTTTAACAAGAATATATCAATACTTTTTAGATATATTTTTGTAATATCAAGTTGCTTATGAGCCTAGATGATCACCACCCTTGTTTATAAATTAGTTTACAAATTTTATTTTTGTAAGCCTGATGAACAACACACTGTTTGTCTTGTTCAAGCTTGACTCATTTAGCCTTAAAATCCAATTTGAGTCTGTTTGATTGGTAATTAAATAAAGAGCAAAACTTAGGTACTATTCCTTAAGTTCTATTTTTAAGATTCTGTCGTGTGGATTTTTTTCTTATGGAATGAAAGTGTATTTTTTAGTTAAATAGTCACATGGTTAAATCTTAAGAAGAGAACTTAAAGAACAACACCTAAGGTACTGTATTTAAGTTTTGTCCTTAAATAAATAACATATATAAACAAGTGTTTAGAACTTCCCTTCATATCTCTTTCACACAATATTTCATGTTCCTTATTTATGAATTATGAGCCTTGTTGATGAACTAACACATAGTTTTACTTAAACCTAAGAGAGATGAGTTGTGTCTTGCTCGAGCTTAAGTCATTAAAATTAAACAAACCTTAAAATCAAACATAAGCTTGTTTATTTAATAAACTAACAAAGTAAACTAGTTTTTATCCAGTTGAACTTTGATTACTTATAAACAATTTGGTTCATATATTTGTAGGTATAAAAGAATTCTTGGCTTCCACTACTTTTCCTTATCACGTTATTAACTTTTCCTTATCTATCACACAATCTCATAAATTCCTTGATACGATGTATTGTCAAAATCAAAGAGTAAAGGGCCATTTAAATTATTTTTCATGAGTGGTATTTTATTGTCTAAATATTTATTTTGGGAAGAATATATTGTACAGAATATTGCAAATATTGTTAGAATTGAATTTTGTTTTTCCCTACTATTTTGACCATACCAAGTTGCCAATTGGGTCGATTCAAAATTCATCAAACTGTGCTTTTATGGGACGGAGTAATTATTGTAATTATCACGTGAACCATCATGAATTCATGATATTTAGCAAAGACCGTTTATGGGAACACAACTGTATTAGGCTGAACCATGAATAATAGTTTGGAGAGAGAGAGAGAGATATTTACAAAAGGGTTGTGCACATTTTAATGGAAGAAACCTCTCCATCTTTGTGAAATCTTTTTGGGTTTTTAATTAGCTGGGAAATCTAGCATTCTTAACTCTTACTTCTTATAGTCTCTTTCCCATCAAATTGACAGTTTTCTCTCATTTCAATTTGAACTCTTTATTTTTTTTGTTTTTTGAATAGATTAAGGACTATATTTCCTCTTTAAAAAAGAACTTTTTGTTTTTGTTTTTGAGACTCGGTAAACTGGATCCATGGGGTGAAAGATAATTGCATGTTTTTTGAGTCAAGTCACACACTTTAATTGAGTCATGTCACACACACACAATATCGATTGTGTCATGGGCCAATCAATTATTCAATATAGCCTCTATACTGCCCCAAAAGGCAAGGCGACTGTTCTGTTCATTTCATTCTAGTGTCTTCCATACATTTTTTTTTTTTTTTTTTTTGATATTCCCAAGCATGCATGTCCAATCCCAAAAACTCCAAAACCCATTCATGCTCATGCATATAGCAAAGCAAATTAGCATATATAAACATAATAATAAACCCATCCCAAACACAAAGAAAGAGAGAGATAGACTTTGAATTAAGGTATTGAAAAATAAAAAATGCCCTATAATCAAGTTGAAGCCCAAAGTGCAAAGGCTAGTTGAGGAATCCCAAAGTCCCCCAGCAAAGGTGCAGCACAAAAGGCAAAGGCCAAAGGCAAAACGAAATGATTACTTGAATGAGGTTGGGACCCACCTGATAATCTTTCCTTTCCAAGTCTCTCAATTTTTTGACTTGGGATTGGGTCCCACCTCGGCCACCATTGTCTTTATGGATTGAATGATAAAAAGAGCACCTCACGTGGAGTCTGAACCAAAGGGCCTGTCCAACCACAAATTAAAAAAGGAACCCTCTTCTCTCTTCTTCATTCACAAATATATAATAAAAATCCCAGATTTTTTTTTCTTTTCAAAATTCAATTTTTTTAAAAAAATAATTCAAAAGTTCAACCCAACAACAACATAGCAATTTCTTTTTATTTTTTTTTTTGCTTTTTAAAGCTCATATAATTCCCACTCATTATCTTTGTTGCTTAAAGCTTTGCTTGCTCTTCTTCCTTCCTTATCTTCTCTCTCTCTATAGAGCTATACACCTAGTCCTACATCAATTCTTCAAAACAAATATTCCAGCCCATTACACAAACCCTAAAAAGAAAAACCAAACCCAACCAAAAAAAAAAAAAAAACAATCTTTTTAGTTTTATAGAGAGCGTGAGAGAGACCCACCAAAAGATTAAATTAAGGGTCACTCACAGTCTCTCATAAAAAAGCATTTTAGAGTCTCTCTCTCACACACTTACCCTATTATTTCCATGCGATCATGGATGGAGGTGATGAACAACTCCACCGTCCAAATTTCCCATTCCAATTGCTAGAAAAGAAAGAAGACGAACCCTGTTCCACTTCACCTTACCCTTCTTTAGCTATATCACAAGACCCCAACAATAACAACAACAACAACAACACTTGTACAACTGCTCTCACCACCACTCTTCAACCCACAAATTCTACTACTTCTTCTGCTATTGCTGCTGCTGCTGCTGCTGAAGCTTCAAAGAAGCCACCACCGAAGCGAACCTCCACCAAGGACCGCCACACAAAAGTTGATGGCCGCGGCCGCCGTATCCGAATGCCGGCACTCTGTGCCGCCAGGGTTTTTCAGCTCACACGTGAACTGGGTCACAAGTCCGACGGTGAAACCATTGAATGGCTACTTCAACAAGCTGAGCCTGCTGTGATCGCTGCCACTGGTACCGGTACTATCCCAGCTAATTTCACTTCTCTAAATATCTCTCTAAGAAGCTCTGGTTCAAGCATGTCTGTACCTTCTCAACTAAGATCCTCGTACTTCAATCCGAGCTTCAATATCCAACAACATCAACAACAACAACAACAGCAAAGGAGATCATCAAGCTTGTTTCCAGGTATTGGGTTATCATCAGAAAGCACTTCCACGCTTCTTAATTTCCAAACAAGTAGTAACCTCAACACCATGTTGCAAGCTAAGCAAGAATTGAGGGATGCCACGTCATCCTTGGACTTGTCGGAGACAACAGAGGAGAGTATAGGAGGGAGGAAGAGAAGACAGGAACAGGACTTGTCTCCACAGTCGCAGCAGCACCAAATGGGGAGCTATTTGTTGCAGTCTAGCGCCGGAGCAATTCCGGCCAGCCACGGTCAGATTCCGGCCAATTTTTGGATGGTTGCTAATTCTAATAACCAAGTTATGAGTGGTGACCCTATTTGGACATTTCCTTCGGTTAATAATAGTGCTGCTTTGTATAGGGGAAATATGTCTAGTGGGTTACATTTTATGAATTTTCCTGCCCCAATGGCCCTATTGCCTAGTCAACAATTGGGGTCGGGAATAGGCAGTGGTGGCGGTGGGGGTGGTGGCAGTGGTGGTAATAATATGAGTGATGGACACTTGAATATGCTTGCGGGACTCAATCCATATCGGCCTAGTGTTTCAGAGGCGAGTGGGTCTCACTCACATCATGGTGGTGGTGGTGGTGGTGGCAGCGATGATCGGCACGACACAACTAGTCACCATTCATAAATCATCATCATCAAGCTCATCCCCACATGTGTAGTAGTTTGATGTGTAACACACGTGAGGATTGATTGATTGCTCTTAAAAATTTGAGTTTTTATTTATTTTCCCAATTTTTTTCCCCTTTTGTGTGATTAATATTGAGGTTTTTAGGGTTTGGGAAGACACTATTTAACATGGGTGTTGGCTGGTTTTTGCTAAAAGTCTCATTTGGTTTTTTTTTTTTTTTTTTAATATTTTATTTTTATTTTTACTACACAATATCTTATCATCATTGTTTGTGCAATCTTTTTCTTTTTCTCTTTTCTTATTTTATTTTTTCCCCCCAAAGCTGTAACTTTGTAATTTACGCTTTTTATGTTGATGAAAATGACTTCTTTGCATGAAATGGTAAAGACTCCTACCTAACTAGCAATTGTGTTTTGCATATATATTTATTTTTTTTCTCTCATCTCTCCCTATCTCAAACAAGCCAGAAAGTTTGTGTAGTGAAAGGGATAAAACAGTGTTACTGCAATGTACTAACAACAACAACAACAACAACAACAAAAAAACTACTGATGTATATTGAAAAAATTTTACCTAAAATTTACACTGCTTTATGATCATTCTGATTCCAAAAAATCTCTTCCATGAATCTCTCAATTGTTTTACTGCATCAATGATTAAGATTTTTCAGAGAGAGAGAGAGGGGGTAATAGAGAGAGGTGGGGCCCAGACCTTATCAGTTCCAGGTGTTGGCTCAGGTGGGTGGGACCCAGATGCTGGTCATTGCCCAAACCAATGTACGATGTCACTGACAAACAGGTGGATCATTCCCCATCTTTTTTTTTTATGGTGCAGTTGCTGGCACCATATAGAGAGAGAGAGAGAGAGATCAGTGGTGGGTGTTAATGACCCCACTCAGACAATTGGCCCCACCCCATCAGCTCATTAATCTAGACCGTTCATTCGTTTTGTGGGGCCAATCCCTTTTGATGGGCACATTGAATGATTGGGTCTTGCTGAGGAGAAAGATATGGAATCTCTAGTTCCACGGTCCAAGTTTTACTGTCTCCCCCCTTCAACATGTTTTATTACTTTCTAGTTGGCATTGCTATCGAGGCTATACAACTTTTTAGTTTTTAGTTTTAACTCACAACCTATATATAGGTCTGTATATTGTTTATTTTTGGGTAAATTACATCAACATTTTTTGAGGATAGGATTAATACTATTTAGGTCTAAGATATTTTAAAATTGGCCAATTTAGTTTTAAAGACAGCTTAATCCCTAACATCGATACACCTCTGTTATTCATTTATCTTTTCCTCATTCAAACCTATCTCTTCTCTCTGTCTCTAGTCTTTGCTTTCTCATTCCTCGCATTCTTTCTCAAACATCTCTTCTCTCTCTAATCCCTTTGTTTCTCTCTCAAGCATCTCTTTTCTCTCTCTCACCAACCCGATCATCAACTCTTATTATTTGACGATAAAAGACTTTCCAGTGAAATTAAGAGCATTTACATCAAAATATGCAATAATTACTGGTAATTTTAGAATAAAAACTTACTTCTTTTTATTTTAGCTAACTATTTTTCAAAACACACATATCTGATTATCTATTATATACTTTATTTCATTAAAATATCAAAAAATTCATTTTTTTATTCATTTTTTTCTCTCTTTACACACAATAACTACCATCGACTTTTTTTCTTTATCCTTGAAAAATGCAAAGAAATAACAAAAAAATTGTTTGGCATAAGCTACAATGACTTGTATATTTGCAAAAGGCAAAACCCTAATTTGCATAACTGGATCATAATCTGATGAATTTTGGGTTTTATGCTATTTTAGATGAGTTGGTGAGAATGCTCTTGACTAGAACCCACCATTATGTAAATTGTTATATACTTGATTTTTTTTTTAGTCAATATACTTGTATTTTTAAATCTCAATTCTCAAACAATACACGAGTTTGAATTTATCATGATTAGAGCTCTGATATAATTATAATGGCATGGTTGAGAGAGTTTCTGGTTTATTCTTTATAGTGGCAATCACTACTCCTCATTAATTGTTTCGATGGTTCCTGACCCCTGGACCAGATTGCATCCATCAAATGCATAAAGTGAAGGGTAAGTAGGGATTTAAAGTAGCACAAGGTATGTTCTTCTAATCAACTTGCCTTAAAAGTTAATACGTGAACATTAATTCTTGATGCACAGGCAATTCAAATCATTTTTGGTCACAACTACTCACTAGTGGAAATGTGGGATGTAATACTTTTTTTTGGGTGGTGAAAATAGAAAAGAAATCAAGTACTTATTCTATCATTTCTATGTTTGGATGGAGGGTGGTGAGCAAAGAAGAGAGGAGAGAAGAGAAACGAAGGTAACGAATGTATTAAATGTTAATATATTTCGGTCATTTTTCCCTTCAGTATTCTTTTCTCCCTTTTTCATCTTTTTTGTTAGAATATATGCCTATAATACTTTAGGTCCATTGTATTATACTCTCGTTACTTGTATAACTCTCATATTCTGTATGCATAAATGCAATCTCTTATACAGTATTTTACACAATTTAATATAATAAGGCTTTCTTTAACATTTTCATTTCAAACATATATACAAACCCTTAATTTTTCTTGTCATTTTGTCTCTCTCTCTTTTTTGTATTGTGATTTGATTTCAGTGAAATAATGTGCTGGTTGTGGTGTTAATACGCAGAACATGTCTGTGGCCATCAAGTATGAGTTAAATTCAAATTATGGGTGGGTCGTCTCGTCCATTGTTTTTTTTTTTTTTTTTTCCAACAAACTATGAAAATGAACCATAAAAGTGGCTAAGTCCTGTGGGTTTCCTAATGATGATACTGCATATAAAAGAGCCTGAGAGATGTTTCGAAGTGCACTTAAGGTATAACAAAATTTCAAAAAAAAAAAGGGTAACAAATTTTCTGAAAAGTGTACTTATGGTGTAAAAAAAAAGAAAGGTTTGTCATAAAATAATAAATACATCAGGTGCGTCAGTTACGTGACGCTGGTGACCGTAAATTTTTGGAAGGACAAATTTGAACAAACATTTCCCTCAAAAATTAAAAAAAAAAAAGCATTTTTTAAATTTTGAGGAAATAAACTTTAATAAAATAGTATGAACGAAACATTAAAGTATTATTGAAGTTTGGACTAACTTCAATTAGGTTCAAAATTGATGAATTTGATCTTTAATCATCATGAGAATGAGGAAAAAAAGAGTAACAGTTTAAAGTTTAAGTTTGAATTTACTGATTTAGACACTAAATTAGTCAATTTTGAAAAAAATTTAAATCCAACTAACATTAGCCCGATTACTGTATTTTACCCATTAAAAAAAAATAAAAAAATATGAGAAACATTCTTTAGCACTATCAGTAATCAACTATTTCTATAAATGTGAGTTGTGATATGACAATACGTCATTCTTATCTTCTTTAACAACCATTGCTTTCCATTCTTATAATTATTCTTGGATTTATCTGATAATATTTTAATATTTTGCCTCCCATAATGCAGAGATTTCAATCATCCATTCATCCCCACTGTCCACTGATTCCCTAATCTGTACATGTCCCTCTATTTCAGCCAAAGCAACAAATTGAAACCTTTCCCATCTGTAACTAAACCATTGACTACCTTTCACCAATAAACATTTAAATATATAAAAAATGTGAGTGATATAGCTAGGCACAGAGTTGTTGAGTAGTTTAGACTTTATGTTCCTACGCTATTGCAAAATAAAGAATGGAAAAATAAAAAATATATAGAGAGAAACTCAGACGCATCTAATGCACAATGAAGTCATTCAGCATAGTTCACAAATTAATATTGTATAAATTAGTATCACTTTAAAGTTATTTGAGAATCTAATTTTTTTTTTTTCATAAAAAAAAAATCCTGTTTTCAAAGCAGGATTTTATGTATTATTTAACATCTTTAATAAAATCATGTCTTGAAATCATATTTTCAAAACATGATTATAAGAAAAATTTTAGATTTTGAAATAGTTTCCAAAGTCCAAACTTATCAATTTAATTAATTGTTATTAAAATGATATTATTTTTCAAATCCACTCTAAGTCTTTTTTTTTTTTTTTTTTTTTTTTTTTTTTTTTTTTATGGAACTCTAATAAGTCATTTGGTCTAGTGTTTGAAGCTTATCACTTCGGTCTAGTATTTGAAGCTTATCAACATTGACTATAGCAAGTTTTTTTATAGTATTATTTTATCAGGATTGCCTATTCTAATAAGATTTTCTATACCTTTCTCTAAAATAAAAATTGTTATTAATATTACGGTTTTCTTGGTTTGTTTTACTAATTATTATTACTAGTATGTAATCCCGTGCTACCGCACGAGACTGGTTAATTGTAATGATGCTATTGGCCAATTTTTTTGTTTTTGTTTTTTTAGGTTTATCGCACGGATGATAGAATTAAATCAAACAATGAAAAATATATATTGCATTTTATTATTTAAGTAATGCTATTGGTCTTTTTTTTTTTTTTTTTTTTTTTATCATACATAGGATAGCATTAGATAAAACAACAAATAAAAAAAAAAGAATATTGCATTTTATCATTTAAGTGATGCTACAGTGAAGAAAAAAGAGAATATTGCATTTTATTATTTAAAATATATAAAGGGACATTAAAAAATAAAAACTGATAATTGAGCTTGGAATATTCTTGGACGCGCCAATGAAGCGCTAATGTATGAGAGTGTGAAGCAAGGAAGAGTGGGATTGAACATTGTGTTTGAACCCGGCCTTGCTCTGAGAAATCCCGTAAGGAGGAGGAGAGGGTAGTGTGTGGATCTAGTTGGTAGAGGTTGAGAGAGGAGGAGACATGGGATGACGATATGGAATTAGGAGGAGATGATGTTTTACTTTTACAGTCTTTCTCGTTAGACTCTTTGGTTCTGGTTGTGGGATTAGAAGAGCTCCAGACTCTATTAAGATCACCCATAAAAGTGTGCAGCTGAGATGTTCTTGCTTAGGCCAATGAGTATTATCATTGTGGTTTTCTTGGCTTCCGTGTTAAATGTTAATGCATAATTTATTTGGGTACAAAAATTAGAAAATTTAGATAAGATACATGACACAAAATTGGAGTCCAATTTATAATCTAATTAGATTTTTTTTTGAGTTTTGGTTAGGATAAGTGGCGCAAAATTGAGAATTCAATTGAAATCTAATTGGATTTTCTCTCTGCTTCACCTATTATTATATATATATAGATATATAGATCGGTAATATTAATAGGATGTTAAGACCTGCATTGTGTTGTAAGAAATTGTTTATATTGTTCTGATAGCGTAGTTGAATCTCCTTCTAATAGTTAGGGATCACATTGCATGATTTACTAACATGGTCTTGATTTCATTTGTTATAACGCAAGGAAATTCAAGCTTACATCTAAGTTAAACTAAAAAAAGACTAGCTAACTAGTTACCATTGAAACTCCTTCTAATCATTTATATAACATAAATCGATGTAATAACACCCAATATAAGGCTCAACATTCGTCCATGTAAAACACTGATCCAATTCCATAAACATGCATGTACAAATTGGGGTGTCACAATAAAAGCAGCAAAATATATATAATTATATAAACACATACCAATTACCGATTGTTATGTAAAACTGATATATTAATCTCATTGCTATGAAATGTCTTTGTAATACTTCAGCAACACACACACACACCCTTAATGGTCTATGATGACAAGCACAGGTTTGGAATTTATAGTCTTTCTTGTATTTGTCTGGGAAAATGGTGTCAGACTCTCAGCACAAAATAAAATTAAATCATGGTTGTACATATGTTGCACATGGATATGAATCCATAACCACAGAACCAAATGGTCCCTGCAAGAAAATCCTGTAACCCAAAAATAGCATGATTAGACTATCTAAAAACCATGTATTCTTAATTTGTAGCCATGGTCGGCAAGGATATTTGGGATATAAAAAAGGTAAAGCTTAATACATCATAGATGCTAAAGAATCAGATTCTATTAATTTGGCCCATAAAATCTCTTAATTCCCTTCTGATTTGTTGGGTTCTGGGCCCAGAAAATCTATTAATCCCACTGTTCTTTTTGGATGATAGATGTATATAGTTACACACCAGCACATGCTTGCCTACTGCAATTTTAGCCTACAAGTTGGTTGTTGGCATGAAAGTTAGTTTGGTCAAGACCCACCAACACAGTACACATCCACATCCATTTCCACCAAGTATTTTGTGTGTGTGTGCGCGCTTGTAATTGGTGCATGGTGGCTATGTTGGGGAACTTGGGATGGGATGTGTAACATGTGTTTGTCTGTGGACAAATTTACATTACTGATTTTGGTACATTGAAGCATTTATTATGGCAACTTGTCAGTTCCATAACTGGTTATTCATGACCTTCAGCTTTACTCTGAAGCACTACTCCCTTCATTTACTGGTTGATTATCAGAGCAAAAAGAACCAGCTTGGCCCAAAGTCCATCCAAGTACCAATTGAAAGAATTCAAAATCTGTAGTTAAGGGCCCAGTTAAATAAGAAAGAAAGGGTGGTAAATGGGAATTGCATTCTGCTAGGTGAAAGAGGTTCTGAAGGGTTTTTTATTTCTTAAGTTGGCACTTGGCACTTGCCAATTGGGGTATCCACAGTTCAACACAATTAATTGGTATCTCCTTTTCTTTTTTCTTTTTTTAAAATTTTGAAGTTTTTTTTTTTTTTGGTTAAATAAAAAAAGGGATCTTTGGTGTGGACTTATCGACCCTACGCCACAAGATGGTAAAGATAATACTATACGTACCACTAGAGCCTTGATGGTAGTGGCGTAGCCACTTGAAGACTGAGGCAAGCCTGGGCCCCCTAAAATTTTTGAAAAAAGAATTTTTAAAAAATTGAAAATATCCTAAATAATTTGAAAATTTTTATATAACTTTGTTATTTTGGTCCCATACCTAATAATATACACATATATTTAAGAAATTCTAAAAATAAACATAATTTTCATTTAAATAAAATACAATCTATAAATACATATGTCAACAAAATACAATAATTAAACATTCAGCATCTTTAAATAAACACATAGGTATTTTAACAATTACCTCAACAAAAAAAAGAAAAAAAATTATAATTTTCATCCCAACACATTTATGGCTTACTTGTATGTAGCAGTAGAAAATTTAAAAAGTCATCAATAGTTGATGACTTTAGATATCTTAAAGAGTGTAGGTTACATTTTTGAAAAAATATGTTTAACATTTATGTTATTTTATGTTTTGCGACTTTGCCCATTTCATAGTTGATTAAAGATATTAAATCGTTTTGTCAATCTTGTCTCATGATTGTTTAATTTTAATTAATACACTTTTGTTTATAGCACATATTGAGTTATGAAGTATTGTACATTACTATTTTACATTTCATACACCAAAAACAAAAAAAACAAAAAAAAAATTATATATGGCCCGCCCAAAGATATATTTCCAGCTCTGCCACTGCTTAATGGGGCTATTGTTGTGGGCACAACATATCTGTTGAAGTGTCATGTAAAGTAATACGAGGACTTCTACCACCAAACCACTCTCATGGCTTTTAATTGGTATCCAATTAGTTTCATATATTAGCTTCTCAAATTATCCAATGAAATTAAAAACCGTGTCTTTGTTCAAATGAAGAAATTTTTTGTCATGTATAATAAGCTATGTTGTGATATGACATTATGGATGTTTAAATGTCAATGGCCTTTTTTTTTCTTTTTCTTCTTCTTCTTTTGTTTTACTCCTAGTTTTGATAATTCAATAGTTATGAGAAGATTTAAGTCCTTGACATCTTCCTTGTAAACTTCATTTCAATACAAATAAGAGAACAAAGAAATAAAAGTTTGAAAACCCTGAAAGATAAAAATTAACAAATGCATAAATTCTTAAGTTTAAAGTTGAAGGTTCACTTGTCTAATCATTTCATAGAAATAAAATAAAAATCAGATTATCACGCATAACATACACTCTATACTTAGAACATAATCACCATATTTTTCTTATCTAAATCATTTATATTTGCCAAGAGTCTTGTAACTCAATTGACATTTCCTATTGTTCCAACGAGGATATTTATAGTTTAAATTATTAAAAGAAAACGATCAAGGAATGAAGAGAATGGTCTATTTCTTTGTGAGAAAAAGACCGAGACTTGAGAGACTAAAACAAATGCTAAAAAATGAGTTTTCCCTCCCCAAAAAAAGGGTAGAGTCGTGCAACCCAGTGTTTCAACATGCCAAGTATGGATCAATCTAAATTTTTTAAACTAAAGTAAACTTTTGCCCCTAACTTTGAAGTTGTTGTCATTTTGGTCAACGTTTTAAAATTTTACTTTGGCCATTCATATTTGACCATATTTTCATATTGGTGACTAAGGTTGTCCACAAGTTTGGCCAAGTCGAGTTTATACCTAACTCGAGCTCAAACCCAATCACTTCAGGCCTCCAAGAACTGCACCCACTACCAATTGGGAAGAAGAGTTGGTTTGGGTGAGTCGAGTCTTTTCAAGTATTGGTCGGTTGTCATTTGGTGTCAAGGAAAAGCAAATCTGGTTGAAATTCCGTTGGGTCTCGCTGAAATCCTACTGGATTTTGGCAAGATCTCGCTTGATCTGGTTCATACTGACAAAAAGAGGCAAGAATAGGCGAAGAACAAAATTTAGTGGGTGGAGATTAGTCAAGTTGATTGAAATTGGGTTTTCATGTAAGAACTTGCCAACCGACCGTCTGTGATTGGTTTTTGGAGGACAAAGACCTGTTGTCAATTGTCATAGGCGGCTAGTCAATCGATTTTAAGGTCGAACCAATTATTTTGGGCAAATGGGTTGGTTCCACGAGTTGGTTGAATAGCCCTATTGGTGACGTTGTCTATATCGGTAACACCTAGCATTATATGGGTGACATGTGCTAATGAACCAACGTCATTTATCTATCACTTAATGGTTAGGTAGATTATTAACATAAATGGATGACAAAAACAATATAAAAACAAGTTAGATTTTTATATAGATAGATTTTTATAGCTTCATATTCCATTAAAAAAAATTTATAGTTTCATAACTTCAAAATAAATATATCTACTCAATAAAAATTATGACAAAATTTAGCTACAAAATTAGTTGTAGTCTAAAACTACAACTTTACTCAATAAAATAAATATTACTACATATTTTTAAAATCTAACCATTGAATTATATATTTTTTATGTTTTTTAATACACATGTCAAATTTTATGTCAATTGGATATTATTTATTATATAACCTATAAATTTATATTTTATGCATAATTTTAAATTACAAAAACTTGCAATTTAAACAATTTATTAATGACATACCTATTAATATGTAATTTTCAAAAAATTTTGCAAGTATGAAAAATATAAAAAGAAAATATAATCTAATAGTAAATTTATTAAAATTCACCTCTAATAAAAATAATATTGAGTTAGACTACAACTAATTTTGTCCTAAAAATTAATAGAATAGACAAGAAGTCTTTAACTCTAGTCTTTTTTTACGGTAAGAAATCGCAAGGAAATTAAAAGAAGTAAAGCCTTTTTTTTTTTTTTTTTGATGGGAAAGTAAAGCCTTTATATGGCAATCAATTATCAGAAAATTAAATCAACAGTAACGAAAAAAAAAAATCAACAGTAACGAATTTATGAAAAAAAAGAAAAAAAAACTTGCTTCCAGCTATGGGGAAAAAAGAAAAATAAAATAAAAAACCGTCCATGTGAGACTGTTGAACTTCTTCTTCACGGTCAGTTCAGCAGCCCCTCACACACGTTACGAATATTTCCACCCTTTACTCTCAAATGGGTGTATATAGCAGTACATCATGATCAGAGGACACAGATCAATAGTTAATAAGAATCACTCAAAAACTGTAGCTCTCATCTTTGTCCCCTCTGCTTTCCTCTTCTACTCTCTCTTCAACATGGCTTTCCACAACCAACCTTCATCTTCAGGTGACTTTTTTTTTTTTGGCAGTATTCTCTTTATCAATCTAATCAAAACCCATATTTGCAAATTTAATGATGTTTGGTTCCATTCTAGTTTGTGCTATTTTGGAAGTTACCCACTTGCATTAAAACCCAGATTTATTCATTCATTGTTGTTGTCGTTGATTTTCTGCGTGATTGGTGGGCTAAGATTTTTTTGTGCAAATTTCAGTTACTAGAAACTGATGCTTGTATATGCACTATTGAATTAGTTTGTTTTTCATCGATCTAATCAAAACCCATGATTGCTTATTTAATGATGTTCGGTTTCATTCTACTTTATGCTATTTAGGAAATTATCCACTTGCATTAAAGCCCAGACCATCTTTTATTTTTCTCATTTGTTTATTGTTATTGATTTTCTGTGTGATTTGTGGACTAAGATTTTTATACAGACTTGAATTTACCGGCTAATATTATTTTTTGCCCAAAAAAAAATAGATCTTATGTATTTATGCAAATTTCAGTTGCTAGAAGCTGACATTTATATATGCACTATTGAATTAGTATTTTATTAATCAATCTAATCAAAACCCAGAACGACTTATTTAATGATGCTCGGATTCATTCTACTTTATGCTATTTAGAAAAGAGAAATGATATGTCTACAACATTTTCACAACAAATACTAAGTGGCAGGTTGTTACTGGTTGTTATTGTTGGTGCAAAAAAGTAATCTTAGAATAACAACTAACCACTTATGATTTGTTGTGAAAATGTTGTGGACGTAGCATCTCTCATTTAGGAAATCACCCTCTTGCATTAGAAGTTAGTACCCAGACCATCTTTATTTATTTATTCATTATTATTATTGATTTTCTGCGTGATTTGTGGACTAAGATTTTTATACAGACTTGAATTTTTATACAAATTTGAGTTACTAGAAGCTGATATCCATATATGCACTATTGAATTAGTATTCTATTAATCAATCAAATCAAACCCTTAATTACTTATTTAATTTGAGTTACTAGAAGCTGATATATATATATATATATATGCACTATTAGACTAGTGGTGGGTTTATGTTTAACTTGGGAGAAACTTGCAGCAGATTCTGTAATTTCGAATGACGAGCAGAGGTCAAGATTGTATGATAAGATGGAGAGGGATTTGGATGAGAACGGGCCTGCTTTTCTTAAACAAGGCGAAACATCTCAGTCATTGTCACTTTCGGATATTTTCACTTTGAAGGATGGATATGTAACACCCATACTTAAGGTATGAATCGAACAAATCAGTTTTTTTTTGGATTACATGGTACTACATTGTTAATTCTTGTTTCAATTGAGTGAGCAAATGATGGATTGCCTCTTTTGTGTGTATGTGTGTTTAGGCAGCAAACCCTCCTGTACGGGCTACTGTTTTGTATCTGAGCACCGAATACTCAGTGCGCATCTCGTAAGCATTTCATTTTCCCATAATTCATGCTGTTACAGTTTGTTGTATGTTGTTATATGTTTGATCCATGTATTATGAATTTTTAATAAATCTGTGTATTGTTTTTATTGTGATTTATTGCTAAGAAAATTTAGGAAGTTGTTAGTTTTAGAAATGATTGAAACTTAGGCGATTTAGTGAGAGTGAAAACACTGGGAATTGATGCAGTCATATAAAGTTCAAGTCCCTATTCTTAGGACTTGCCTGATATTCTTAGAAGTTGAGATGGCCAAACTAATTCAAACATGTTAATTTTTATTAGAAGGTGGCCACTGTTATATGGCTTTCTATCCTCTGATTAATTGAATTCGTATGCTTCTTGGGTGTAGGAATGCTGTTTATCAACAGCTTTCTTTTTGTCAGCAGCCTTGTGATTGCAATGGGCAGTCACTTGTCATCCTTTGTGGGTTACTTACAGAAAGGGTTCCATCCAGTTTCCAATCTTTGCTCGGAAAAATCAATATAACTGACTGGATTTATTATGTAATTGCATACATTATGGCCTGATAATGATGGATGCCATTGATGGGATTAATTATGCAAACAATTAGCATTATTTTAAGATTTTTGTGCTTTTGATTTATATATTTTTTTTCATCTATAAGATTATATAAAACACATGCGAATTAGATCGTTAAAACCCATTAATCATGATGACTTTTTACATACTGATCCCAAACTCATCAGATAATGAACCTAAGTCTTCAGAATACAAAATGAATAGTGGAAATATGGGTTTAAATTGTTTAATGAGATTAATGTTTGCAGTCCTGAAAAAATATAAATTTGAGCATCATAATAATAACATAATTGTTAAGATAGTAAAAAAACTGTGGGGAAAAGAATGAAATTTCAGTTTTATATATTTTTTAATCACAGTGCCATAATTTTTACATTAGCATCTTAATCTCATAGGAAGTTTTATATAGTTTTTTTTTTTTTTTTTTCAAATTAATACATGCTTGCTGCAGGGAGCAATTATATAGTTTATTTTTTAATTTCACACATGCTTTGATTGCCACAGGGAGGCTGTGAAACATATTTTTAATCCGTACTTTGATAAAGGTAAGCTTTTAAATTGCTTACTTTTTCACATGTGTTATTTGAATTTGAGTTGTGGTTACATTTTTAAATAAAATTATATTTTGTGCAATTGTTTTTTTTTTTTTTTTTTTGGCATTCTTATTTGTATTTTGTTTAGCAATCTGGTTTCAGAACTCCAGCATGTACCATTTTAGCATGTTTCATGCTTCACATCATATTACGCCTGTTCCTGCTACTGAAGATGAGGTAAACTTCCTTTTAGAGGGATCTTATGTTTCTATTTAATTCTTGTTGGAGTATCATTTGATTCTTGGACCTTTTTTGGTTTTTCAGATAGAAGTGGAAGCAAGTGCTGTTCATGCTGTTGCAGATGATCTCTGTCCTTTAAAAATTGTGTTAGACAGGGTTGTTTTAACCTCAACTGGTGTGCTTTTGGGTTGCTGGCAGGTTACTTTCTGAACTTTTCTACACTCTTTGGGCTTTCCCCTACCTTTTGATGTAGCTATAGATGAGGTACACACTATAAAAATTTGAGAAAATTACCCCTTGTGGTTTGGCTTTATCACACCATAAACTTCCAATTGTTACATTTAACTAATATAAAATTGTTAGGGTTTCATTTAAATAAACAGAGTTTAAAATTTGTGGAAATATTATTCACCTCTCTGTGATTTGGCTATGTCACAATTTAGTACCATAAACTTTTCAATTGCTATGATAGTATATTGTCACCCCTTAAAAGTTTGGATTTTTGAAATTCTAAACCCTATTTTGGATGGAAACGTAATGATTTCATTTAATTCCTAAGTCCAAACCTTAGTTGGTTAAATATAGCAATTGAAAATTTGCAGTCTTAATTGTGACAAGGCCAAATCACATGAGGGAAATTGTTTTTACCCTAAAATTTTTATACATCTCAATATGAGTTGCAACTTTGCTCTTTGGAATGGTGGTGTTAATTTTTTAGTTGACAACCATATACTACACTGCAGTACGGAATCATGAGAATTCTCCCATGTGATTGTAATAGCTGCAATTATATTGCAACTTCTTGGAATGTCCTCCTTAGTTTGAGTAATATGAATTCCTCCATGAGGAGCGACAGAGTGGGGTTGAGGGCAGAGTTAAAACAGCAACCAGTCCAACATAGGAGGTGGTGTATGATCTGCCCTTACAGTGCTTAAGCTCTTGAAATTTCTTAACCCACAAAATGCAAAAGAACCTATAGAATGATTTTTTTAACTTCTTTTTCACAATTCTATTTATTTTCATTTGTGGGTTTCTGAGCCAGAAATTATGATTTAAAATTGTTGTTGTCTTTTTTTTTTTTTAATAATAAATTTCACCACTCAATGCTCAAGCTGAGCTATTACTTGGTGACAAAAGAAAAGTCAGTTATAACTTTGGCCTTCTTATATTTACCTCAGGGAGAAATATATCAATGTTTTTGCCAAAGCTTTATCTATAGTTAAAGGTTTTAAAACTTAAGCATTGAATTTTCATCTTACAAATCTTTTGTTTCCATTAGTGGATGAATGTTACCATCAGATTGATTAATAGCTAGGGAGATCAACCAGGTAAAGAAAGTCCTTTTATGTGGGAACCACTCTGTGTGTGACTGAAATTTTTAAATAGTATAGTTTTTGGAGAATTTCACTGTGAATCTAATGACTGAAGGATTTTTGTAGGTAATGAGATGTATCAACAGTTCATATAATGAATTATTATTTAATATAGGTAATCTCTGGGACAGATCCCATAACGATTCGTGCCAACCTGAGGACTGCACTTCCACATGCGCCAGAAAAGCAACTTGTAAGAATAATATGGATCTCTTAATTCCTGTTGAATCCTTAGAAATATATATATATATATATATATAATCTCAATGGCTTGAGAGGTATGAAATATGAATGTCTCATGCAGGGATTGTTCAGCACTTATTATTTGATGATTGATACTAGGATATTGACTATTAAGATTTGCAATAGATGATTGTAACTGTTGCTTGACTTATGAAATTTTATTGGGCCTCTTTTTTCCTGGTCTTTATGGCTTACAGCCTAACAGATACCTGCATGCTTGGTTTGGTGTCTAAGGAGGCCATGGCCCCCCAGAAGTTCAGAACGTCCTTTCTGAAAAAAATTTCATTTCCCTTTCTTAGAATAAGTTTGAAATGTCTTTTCTGGGACTCCTTTGTATGCCCCCCAAGGGCTTGAGTTCTAGAATTATGCATGTAAAAAGAAGAGGCCCTCAAAAATAATAGAGACTTCAAATCCCAAATTTGACGTTATCCTAGGCACTTTTCAAAAGAGCATATTTTTCTCTATGGCCTCCCTTAAGGAAAACCTTTTGGGTACGCTACTGCCTGGTATTTTTTAAGAATATAGTGACTGATGACATATGCATCCAATAATGTTGGTTTGCTTTTAAAAATAAAGAGATGGTGATTTATCCTTTGTTGGAACTCACTGCTGCATGGTGGGTCCTATCTTTATGTCCTGGCCTTATTCGATAGTATTGGTAGATGTAAACTGGATATCTTCTCTTCCTCAGGTTAAGTGGTGATACAATAAATGATGAGTATGTGGTTGCTATCGTTTTCTAATCAGCAGTCTTTTTCTGCTACAGTATGATGCTGCTATTCTTCACACATCATTTGCAAGGCTTCTGGGACACCCCACAGCAACTCCAATGGTAGTACATCATGAGTATCTCTGACTTCTTTTTGCATCTTAAGTCAAGATCAAATTAGTACTTGACACCACTCTTTTTTTTTTTTGTTGGGTAAAAACTAGAAACTAGGAAGGGATAGTGCATTTAACTGAAAAGTGGCAATTGCAATTAACTAAGAAGTATATGCGTTGGCTGTCTCAGCTCTAGTTTATTAGAATCCTATTGAAACAAATGCTTGACATGCATTATACTTTTCATGTCAACTTGGCACACCATACAAATGCAAAAGATATCAGCATTTTAGTGCACATGCAAGACAACTTGCACAAGGAATAAGCATTACTTTCATGGATGTGAACTATAGATTATTTTATGGGTAACATTGATATCTTTTCTGTTTTTTTTTTTATAAATATTTTTAACACCTTTTTTTTATAATAATTTTATGGGAGGTGTTTTGGGATGGAAAATGGTTGTAACAGGATTTGAGGGAAAAATAGAAGTAACAACTGAGCTTGAAATTATAGTATATACCTAAAGGAAAGAAGGCATCAGATGTAAAAGTCCAAAAAATCTTTCTTACTAAATTGTGTATGTGGTCATGACTTGATTACTTGTAAGAAGTTTGATACAAGTGTCTTGGAAAATCTGCCATTTTGATCTCATTCAAAATGAGAGTTCAAGGAACATCTGTCAGTTCTCATGTTAAGATGAATTGCATGTATATTTTCTTTTATATAGTTAGTTCTAAGTTTGACTCTTGCAATTGTTGTCATATTTAGGAGCTGCATAAAACTTCAGATGAAGTTCAATTCTTCCATGACCTAGTTGCCAAGCTAAACAATCAAATCCGTGGAATGGAGGTAAGTTCTTATGTTTAATTATGATTGGCAGTCTATATTTGAAGTTTTGAATTACATAGTTGAAGCTGAATTGGGCTTTTTTTAGTAGCATGCAGTGCTATAGTTTCACCAATTTCTGTTTCTACTCGTGTTAAAAGATTCCATTACGTGGGAATTTTAAGGAATATATTTGGAAGAAACGTTGCATGCGACCATGTATTAGTAACCTTCACTTCGTAGTCATCTGATAGTCTTTTGTGAATGTGGCATACCATTTGATGATCGCATCTAGGTCATATTGTACATTCCAGTCTGGTTGAGACATATATGGAATTATGGATTATGGGTTTACAGTTTCCCACTTTTCTTTCAAATCGATTTGAAGTACACCTTTTTCACAAATGTTCCTAGGTGGTTTTTTATTGTACATTCTAGCACTCACTATAATGATTTCCATTAGTAAAGTGTATATTTTCTGGAATAATGGCAACAGCCAGTATGTCAATATCACTGGGACTGTATTATCCTTCCTGTGAAATTAAGTTGAAACTTCATCCTATATTTTTTGATAGTTTTGACTTTGAAACTGAAAAATTATTCTAGAAACAAAAGAAGAAAAAGGTGCCTGCATGGTAGAATTGCTCTATGTCAGCACATTTCATTCAAGGTAGATATTTGGTTATAGTGAATAGAAGATTCTCATAGCACTTCCTTTGCATTTTCAGAGACAAATCATTCTAACTTTTTACCCATTGGGGATGTATTCTCCTTTTCAAGATACCTTGTTGACAATAACATTGGAAGTAAATGTTCAAATGGACATTTCTTGTGATCACCAAGCAACTTCTTTTTTTCCTGCAGCATCCTACAGAAGTTATCCATCTAGAGTCCTAGCACAGCTTTGGGATCAACTTTAGGGAAGAATGACCTCAATAACCACATTAGTGATATAAAATCTACCGCAACATAGACATGTCGAATTTTTTTTATTTCCACTTTGATGGGTTTTCAACTTTTGTTACTCTTCTGGAAAGGCAGTTGATTTCAATCCATCAGTATAATTGCTTCAAAGTATTGACCATGACCACCTAGACAACAGGACTACAGACTTCACATAAATGTTTACAACTTTTATACTTCTGGCAAGGCACATCCTTAGTTTTTGCAAACTCTTATTTGATTTTTTTAATGATTTTTTTGCATGAAATTTATCTCTCATACGGTGGCATTTGGCCTATGAATATTCAGGCTGTGGTGTCTGAGCTCTGGTATGTGGAGGAATATGATGTGCTTGCTCTTGCATTGGATGGAAGAACGAAGATTCGCAGGTTTCAACTTGGCTGCTCAAGAACCCAAGATTCCAAAGCTGACAAACATAATTAAAAGCATATTTCATGGTATATATATATATAAACATATCAAAAGCATATTTCATAGATTTACAGGATCTTTCACGATGGAAGTGTGTATTTAAATATACATTTTCGGTTAAGATGGTCCTAATATTAGAGAATCTCGTCATGGCTTACATTCCATGTCTCATTTCTATATTCTGTGAGTATGCTTTTAACCCCAATTAAATTGTTGATTGAAAATCCCAAAATTAAGGAAGCCATCTTCTCCAAATCACTCAAATCCCCAGTACTTGATGGTTTCCAACCCCATTTTTCTTCTAGAGATTTTGGGATATCATAGGGAACATAGTTGTAGGGTCAATTTTTGTAGCCCAAGCCCAAGAAGGTATGGACTTTGAGCCCACTGAACCCAAGACAATAAATTTGTAGAGAGTGGGTGAAAGAGCTAGACTAACGATGAATTAACAGTATAAGACAGCAGTGTTTGTGGATAAATTTGTATTCAGACGTGCCTGGACGAACACAAATGTGACGTCCGAAAAGGAATTTGTATTTGATAAAACTTGGGTTACAATTTTCGGAGCTACAATAATGGAATTCTCTCTCTTTTTCTCTTTTCCTTTTTTCCTCTCCCCCCCCCCCCTTTATCAGAGGCATCCCCATCTTATATAGTACTCCTTTCCTACATTTTCACCGTCCACTTGTCCATCATCTAGACGCCCACTTGAGTGCATGTCCTATCATGCACCATCTCTAGTCTTGTGTGAGTGGTGGTAGCTGAGAGTGCACTGTTCAGGTGTCTTCTCCACATTAATGCGGCCAGGGAAGTAGATGCAGTGCATTTAATGCGGTGGTTGAAGTCTGTCTCCTTGATATTTCTCCGTTCCTGTTATCCTCATGCGTGTCTGAGGTTCATTCCCCTCATTACATTTGTCAGAAGGATCACTTGAGCTTCCCATACACTTGTCGGACCAAATTTTTTTGGATCCGAGAATATTGGACTCCTCGAAAAAAGAACATCTCCTCGGATCGTGCACGTGTTCCTCTCCAGACATGCTCCTTTTACATGGGCCTCTAACTGAGTATTTTCATCTCTTCGGACGAACAGTGGTCCTCAAATAGGGCCTTGAGCCCAATACGTTAGGTTGGGCTTTTCACCCCCCACAATAGTGTGTATATATATATATATATATATTTTTTTTTTTTTCATAACTTAAATCTTCTAGACTAGGAAAATGCCAAGTAACCTTAACTTCATCTCCATCCTCCTCTACCTCACCCAAAAAATGGATAACCCTGAAAAGGTAACCAATTCTCAAACTCATTGGTACTCTTATAAGTGTCACTAGTGAATTTTGGTTAAGAGAGAACTTTCCTCAAACGATTTCATTCCCCCCTAACCTCCAAACCCAACATCATTCCTGAAAGGAAAGCTAGGAAATCATTTCATTCCAAAGCCAACTTCATACCGGGAAGGAAAGCTAGGAAATCATTTCACTCCATGTTAGTCTTCAAAAGTAAATAAAAATATATGATAAGAGTTGCATCTTTAATGTTATGATTACACCAAGCGAATGTGTGTATATATATAATCAACTTGTTATATATATCTTGCCTTATATTATATAATATGTACAATATCATATCATATATTATATAACAAGTTTGATTACACCAACTTTCATATTATATATATATAATTTTTCTCTTTTTGCCATGTGACATACTGTAGTTATTAATATAGTTTGCTCTAAGCGAAAAAAAAAAATGCAAGAGTTTAAAAATACTATTTTTATTAGAATTTTATTGCCCAAAGTTTCTTTCAATTAAACATAAGTACTACACGTCAAAGAGCTTGCTTTGGCTATGTAAAGCATTATAAGTACATTAATATTATTGGCACAGACTGCTTTAAATAAGATTTTATTATGAAAGTTTCAAGAAATATAAATATTATTCTAATAAAAACCCAATTCCAAAAATCTTAAAAAATTAATTTTTTTTTAAAAATAATATTAATTTTTTTTTAAAAATAATATTAATTTTAGTGTGCTTTCGTTATTATTTTATTCTCCAATTCTAATAGTAGTATTAAAATATTTGTAGTTAACACCTGCACCAGAGGAGAATGAAGTTATGGTAAACTTTATAATAAAAAAAAACTATTGTAAAATATAAAACTATAGTGTTTTGTGCGCATGGGATTAGTATCACTCCATGATAATTGGCAGCAATATAGGAGTATTATAATTGTTGTTATTGTGAGCTATTGTATGTGGAGGAATATGCTACACGTGCATGACTTGAGCAGAGTCAGCTAGCCTTTTTCCACTCCATTGCTTATAGTTTTAAGTGCGTTGTGCATTGGTGGATTGAAGTGATGAATGCATTCTTGTGGATAGCACACGCTTTCTTTGTATGAGTGTGACAAAACCATGACAACAAAGTACTGCAATCTAATAATAGCATGCTCTCTAATCAATACAAGTCTTAGATAAGTATGGTTCTTTGTGTATGCCACACTCCCTCTTGTGGGGAAGTTAATATTTGTTGGAATAGGATCCACAAATCAATAGGTGAGATTGAAAATGTTAGAATGAGAACTAGTTTATTTATTTTGAATTGAGTAAAAACTATTCAAGACTGAAGAGACTGAAGAGATTATCTATTGTGCAAAAAATTAAAAATTGAATTTTGTATGGGTGCTTTTAGGGCATTTGTTAATGGACCATTTTAAGAAACTTTTAATATCATTTTAATAGGAAATATAAAAAGGTAAGTTTCATTTCTTTTTTCTTTTTTTCCTATAAAGAGTTTCTAAAAATATTTTTTAAACCAATGCTTCGAGGGCATTCGTTAATTTTTTCCTTGAAACTCTAATTGTGAAATTGGGAAAAGTGAGAGTTATTTAATGAAACATTAAATTATAATAAAATAAACTTTGTATTTCTGAAATTTATAAAAATTGTGGCAATTTTAAAACAAAGTTGAAATCATAATTTTTAGGTTAAAATTGTGAATAAAAAGCATTATTTTAAATTCTTTCTTAAACATGTTAACATGAAATCATGATTTGAACTTGTTTTAATAAAAATAATTTTTAAAAAAAAGCTAGAAATTTCAAAAAGCAAGATGATCAAAAATTGTATTTTAGTAAAAGAAGAAATGCACTTTACTCTTTGTACTTGGAGCAACATCACTTTGCATTTCTAACTTTTCCAATATTACACTTTATGCATTTGTGTGTAGAAAAGTGAAAGCATTACAGTGGCGGCTCCAGGATTTGCTTTTAGGGGGGTCAATAGTGTCTTGAGCTAGGATTTTGTTGTGGGGAAGTAAAAAATAAAATGATTATTTATTTATTTATGTTTTTTTGTATATACAATTGTCATATTACTTACAATAATCTAACACAGTATTCTAAATAGTATACAATACAACTATATTATAAAATAGTCTAAAAAAATGATTAATAGTATAAAGATCGGTAAGAAAACAACGATAGAATGCATATAAATAAATAACTAATCATAATATTTGTCAAATTAATAATAATATATTATAATCATATGTAATATCAATTAAATAAAAATATATGATAAAAAAGAAATAGTAACATACTTAAGAGTAGGTCTAAGAGTAAACGTTAAACTAAGGAAAATAAATAGTAATTTAAATAAGATTTTGCTTTTGAAGTGTATGGATTTTTTAACCACACATGTGATCATTCTCTTGGAATTGGAACAAGCATTAAAAGACTTTTTGGACTCGAAAAACTGTAGAACACTTATCAAACTACTTAATTAGATAGAAAGAAAATATAGAAGGGAGAAAGAGAAAATGAAAAAAGAATCATAGATGTAAATACAGATCAATTGGTTGTACAAGTGGTGTATTTTTTTGTTGATGAAGAAGTAAAGTGCAGGAAAAAAATAGTTTCATTCTACCATCAACAGTAAAGTAAGTTAAAGTTCAGAAAGAATGTTTATTTATTTTTTAACAAATGAACAATTTTAAGAGTAGTGCTACTAACAAAACATTTATGCAATAAAATCAAGATGGCAAGTTGTTAAAAGTATATAAAAAAATGTTGTCAGTTATGGGTTTAAATAAAAAGTCAATTACAACTTGTCACTTAACCTTTATTGTAAAAATATTGTGAAAATAGCACTAATATAATCATATTTCAAGTTTATTTCAATTGGGTTTAAACAAAATTTTGGTTCAGGGTGTTCAAAATTATATTTTAAAGGTCAAAACAAAAAAACAAAAACAAAAATTCTATATAATATATATATATATATTTTTTTTTGGGGCCAAACCAGGGGGTTCATTTGAACCCCCTGGGCTGGCTGTAGAGCCGCCCTTGAAGCATTATCAATATGTGTGACACAATTTGGAACCCTTTGCTTTAAACATTCGATTTGTCACTATTTAGTACAAAAAACACACACAACCTGGTAAAATTAGCACTTTCAACTTGCTCTCTCCCTATTCATTTTGCTTAATATATTAAATATATAATTAGGCTTCTTTTTATAATATCTTTTGAAAATATGCTATCAATAACATAAAAATGCTACTAAGTGTGTATTTGGTATCAATTTATTTAGTTTTTTTTTTTGGGTTAAAAGTATGCTTAAGTATTCTTGTATTCTAAATAAAATGAGAAAAAAAAATGAAGTTTTAAAAAGTTGTATGTAAGAGCTAAAAGCTAACTAAAAAAGCTGGACACAAATGAACACTAAATTAGAATATAATAAAAGAATTAAATTAAAATATATATATCATCTTTTTTGTGTTGTATTTTACATTAAAGCTTATCATGTATTTTTTACATATGTATTTATACTTTTTTGTCTCAATTTATTTCTTATAAGATATTTCAAAACATTTTTGTAAGGTATGAATAAATAAAATGCACATGAAATCCATATAATATAAAATAGTCTTGCCCAATGGGTAAAAGACTAGTCTCGCTCCACTATTTGTTCTTCTTTTTTTCTTTTTTTTTTTTAATACAAAACACTATTTCCTGTAGATAAATGATATGTCCATAATATTTTCATAAAAAATCATAAGTGGCAGGTTGTTATTAATTATTTAGGTGGCAAAAAAATAATTTAAGTAATAGATTCGAATTAGAACCAATAATAACTTGCTATCTATAATTTATTTGTTTCTAAAAAAAAAATCTATAATTTATTGTGAAAATGTTGTGAATATAACATTTCTTGATGCTCAAAGGACACTGGTTTATTAAATTAAAAAAAAAAAACATTTGATGGGAAAAGAAAAAAAAACTATTTTTTTTTCATAGCTTTTTAGGGTTTGTTTATTTGGAGGATTTTTGTTTTTTTTTTTTTCAAAATAGTATAAAAACAATTTTCAATAAATTGAAATTGAAATTAGTTTTCAGGTAATAATTTTTATATTGTATGTGTTTGGTTTCCAATTTTAAGAAAAATTCTCAAAATACTAAAAAAAAAGAAAAGTGTTTGGGAGACCATTCCTATTTTTGAGCTTTAAAAAAAAAAATTAGAAAAAGTAATGTGTAAAATATGTAGCTTACTTTTTTTTTTTTTTTTGGTATGGATAATGATAAGGAAATAAAGCTATATACTTTTTTTTTGGGGATAATGATAAGTTTTAAATTTGAGGTGTATGAATTTCTTTTTGTGGTAAAATCAAGCTTCTTAATATAAGAGATAGAAGAGTTTGGATAAATATATAGGGTTATTGTTTTCAATTTATTTACAACTATGTCATTAAAAACATTTTTTTTATCTTGAAAACATGTGTTAGCTATTTTCAAAATCCTATTTTAAACAAGAAAAAATAGGATATGATTTCCTAAAAACTTTATTTAGAAAACATAATCTAAAAAATAAATTCAAATGTGGGACCCACCATTTTATGGATGGCCAAAAAAAAAAAACTATATTTAAATACTTTTACTAAACATACTCTGATATCAAAATTTTCTTAAAATAGTCTATTAACAAATTTTAGATCCGTGAATAAGATCGTTAAACATATTTAGCTGCAACCACCGATAAGAGAGTGTGACATTATTCTTTTATCTTTCTATTAGTGTTGGTATTGGAGCCAAAGCTAAAACATTTTCCTTCATAAAAAAGGAAAAAGGAGTAAAGGAATTTAGCCATGAGGGGGGGATCCATATCCAAATAGCTAGAAGACAAAGACAAAGAAAGAAAGAAAGGAAAACTGCACATGGCGAGGTTTGTGTGTGTGTGTGTGTGAGGTCACATACAAACCAAAACAAAAACACTAGTGCGCACACACACACACGTCCTGGTTCATTGCACCAACCCGCCACGCGCTCTCGTGTGTCTTCAACACTCCCGCCACACACGCCCACTCCTTCTTTTTTTTTTTTCTTTTTTTTTTTTCTTCCTTCCTTAAACACCTTGCAACCTACGCTCTTTCTTTTTTCATCTCTCTGTCTCTGAGTTTTTGTTCTTATTCTCCTCGAAAATTCTACGATTCATTTCATCTGTACTATTTAGTTTTATATATTTATTTATAAAGAAAGGTTGTTAGGGGCCGTTTTCTTGTGGAACTGTTTGTGGGTTTGACTTGTAGACTTCCTGGCCTTTGGTTTCTTTTTGATCTCCAGGTATCAATAATTCAATATTGTTAGCTTTTGCTTTTTGATCTGTGGCTTTTTTTATATTTAATTTGCTTGGGGTTTATTTTGTGATTTCATTTCTGGGTTTTTAGCAACTTTTCTGTTTGGTTTCTAAGAAACTGGAATCTTTTTAGTCATTTTGGTTCCAATCAATATGTCAAATTTGAATTAACCCAAATCTTGCCCATCTCTTTAATGGGTTCCAGTATTTTTTTTTTTTTTTTTTTTTTGGGAAATGAACCATAAAAGTTTTTTTTTTTTTTTTTTTTTTGGGTACTGAAAATGAAAAGGATACATAGTTTGCTGGGAAAGAAACCAAATAGAAGCTGATCGAATTAAGAAGCACCCATGTTTGGAAAATAAACAAAGTCTCTGTTTTTTTACATAACTGTTTGATGCATATACTGTAGAGTAGTAAATTAGATAAATTTTCAGTCATAATATGTATATATAGGTATGTATGTATGTATGTATGTGCGTGTGTGTGTATGTCATTTACTCTTTTTTATTTAGTTATCTGCAAGAATAAAACAAGAAAGTTTGACTTTTATGGTTTGTGATTTTAGGGGATTGATCCTTTGCTGGATTTTAATTTATTGGGACTAGCATGAGTTCAGAGGCTCAAAGTCCATTGGTGGACAATGTCAATGTGGTGGCGGAGGACTCCATAGACAGGTAATTTGCTTATAGATCCTAAGTTTGTTGCTGGATGGTAGTGTGATTCTAACTATGAGATATATGTTGTAATTTAAGCGGTGCATCTTAGTGGTTGAATTATAGATTGATGGATGATGCATATTGAGTAGTATGGAATGTACACATGTAGTTACTACATGGTTGGTTTTCTCTATTTGTTAACTAGTGTACATGAAACTGCAAATTACAATTTAAGAGAATGTTTTACTTGAGAGAAGGTATTGCTAAAATTAAATGCAATTGGATATAAAATGTATAGACCTGTAAGACTTTAATTAGGAGAATGATGTTATGGGTTGGACATGCCTTACAAATGCCTGGTTATATGAGTTTACTAAATAATTGCAATATAACACAATTTTTTTGGTGCTCCCACAAGCCCCTTCCCCGACAAATGAAAGGTTAAAATGTAATTTTCCAATTGTTAAGTTATAGGTGCACCTAGATCCTTTGGGTCTTGAATTTATAATGTCACCCTCCACCTATTCTTGGGATAGAGGAGGAGGTGCTGTTAGAGCCAGAGCCTATTCTTATTAAAGGTATACAATTTAATGAAAGGTTGATGTCAATTAGGTGCCATCATTCATTTTGAGAAATTTGTGAGTTCTCTGTTAATTTGCAGTATACTGCTGGGAAATTTTCAATATCCTTTAAAGTTGGTGGTAGGTGGATTATATCTTGTGTAAAAAATAAAAGGAAATCTTAAATATGCTTTGACAGAAAAAAGAAGCGACGAACATTTATGAACTTGAAATTAGTTTGCCGTAAATAACTTTCTGTCATCCATGTCAAGGAGGAAGAATAAGAATAAGAATAACAATTTGATTTGACCCCATTTCTGAAGAATAACAATTTGATTTAAAAATTTTATTCCATTTTTGATTTTGTGCATTCTATCTCTGTTTGATTTGTTTGTATTTGTTTCTAGTACAGTCTGTTCATCATCGTGAACATGATGTACTTTTTTTTAATGAAGATGCCTGTTACCAATAAAAAAAAAGGGGGTTTATGTGATGTTATGCTGGCTTAGATTGTCTTCATGATTTCTCCAAATTCTGGATTCACCTTTTCTGTCAAGCTCTAATTCAAATTCATAGTGTTAATATGAGGCTTCCGGGGGTTCTATCTATCTAAAGGAGGTATGGACCCCTCCCATAGTATGGTATGGTACGATTCAGCTGAGGAACCCACCTTTCTATCACATGCAACATGAAGAACAAACTCTATATCTATTCAGGCTATGTTATCTTTGTTTACCAACCTTTAGACATCTTGACATTGTCTCAATCTTTTCATCTATTACTATTAGCTAGTTTTTATTTTGCATTCTTTAATGCCCCCTTCATTTATGTTTTCCTTAATACTTTTGTTGGAGTAGCACACTTGAGTTATACTTGGATGCATTGTTCTGCATAAGCAGGCATCTTTGGCATATTCCTACAGATGCTAAATGCTTATAACTTTTTCCTAGCAACATACGTTTTGGCAATAACCAGTGTGCATGCTAAGTTTTTGAGACTAGTTGGTTATAACACATCTAAGTGCTTAGCCCGTTAGGGATGAAAAACCCTTGGATTACCCGGTAACTAGTTCTAGCGGGTGGGGTCAGTTACCTGTAGGAGTTTGATTAACAGTGAAGATTGTTGTACAGTATGCTCTGCGACGTGCAATTAATCTGAGTGAAGTTCTCCTATTTCATCAAAAAAAAAAAAAAAAAAACACATCTAAGTGGCTTCACATGGTTTGCATATTTGGATGAAAATAGCTAGGGCACCTTGTTTAGATGCCTTAAAGCTGTTTGTGTCGCAGGGATTGTCCTGGCAAAAAGAATAAGGGGAAAGTTCCTAAAAGAATACAAAAAGCCGAGAGGGAGAAATTGAAGCGTGAACATTTGAATGATCTATTTCTCGACCTGGCCAGTGCTCTTGGTAACTTCCATTCTTCTCATGATATTTCTTTGCCACCTACACATGTTTTAGATTTATAAAAATCCACTGTCAACATGTTTATTCTAATCAATCTTATAGTCTTGATTAGCTTTTTGGTCTTCAGTATATAAACAGCAGATGTTTTTGTGTGATGATGGATTATGGTGATAGATCATTACTTATGTCAAAAATTTTCTTGTGTAGAACTGACCCAACAGAACAGTGGAAAGGCCTCTGTACTTTGTGAAGCTACTCGACTGTTGAGGGACTTGTTAAGCCAGATTGAATGCCTCAAAAAGGAGCACACATCTCTCTTGTCTGAATCTAAATATGTAATTTCCTTAACTATCTCTGACTGATCTCTGGTAAATACTTTTATCCCATGTGTGATGTTATCCAGTTTAAGTGGTCGAAACATAAGTTCATCCATTCAAGTAGTATTTTTATTTTCTACTAGTTACTTTGAGCTGACCCTCAACCGTTGTCCTTTCTGTAAAAGAGGCCTGTTAGTCTTGAATTGCTGAGAAGAAACTATATGAAATTAAAGTTGTCTTGAACAGGTGACTGTTGAGAAGAATGAGCTGAGGGAGGAGAATTCTGCCCTAGAAATCGAGATTGAAAAACTGCAAAGTGAACTAGAAGAGAGAATAGCCCAATCTAAACCCGACTTGAATGTACCACCTCCTGAATTTCAGCAACCAGAACTGACATCACATTTCCCGGGAGACTGTGTCAGATTGCCTGCTGTAGAACCCTCATCACAGCAAGTGCCTGCTGTCTTTGTCCTCCCCATTCGTCCAGAGGCATTGCCTGATGTTACCCAGCAGACATTTAAGCCCAACTCAAATGTGAGCAAACCACATGCCAGGTATCCCACTCCGATGGATTCATGGCCATCCCAACTTCTTGGGGAGCAACCAACAGCAAGGAAGGACTTTTAACTTAGTGGTAGCAATTCCAATACTGGGGAAGGTGGCCTTGAAAGCATTTAAAACTTTGGGGGTGCTCACTAATCTGTAGCTTAGCAGTTCCTCATTATTTTTGTGGGGGGGAGGAGGATGTTAATTGGTCATGCATCAGGAGGTTTGTGTATCAATATAGAGAGTGGTTATTAATAGTGTCCTTGATGTGTAGTGGCTAATGTTTGATGTCTGGCCACTGCAGGTGGTGGCTGCTCACCAATGCATTATAATTAGAAAAAGTTATAACATAGTGGGGTTTACTCATTATTTGTTAACTGGTCCATGAAACCTCTCTCTCTCTCTCTCTCTCTCTCTTCTGGGTTAATGTAGGTAATATTTTTTTCCCCCAAAATTACAAAGAAACATTTAGAACATAGCTAATTACAGAGTCTACTTGAACCAAATAAGAATAATTAACCTGACCATTGTATTAAAGAGTATATAGACAAAGACAAGACAGGTAGTTCATAAAAAGAGAGAAAAAAAAATCTACCTATTTGTTTACAACTTATTCCACAAGTTTTACAATTTTAAACATCACTCCAATTTTCATCCTACCTTATAAGCATAACTACTTGTCTCTTGGCACTCTTGCGTAAGCTTAAGAAAGGAAAAATTGGTGCGCAGTTGAAAAATAATCCATGCAAGGTTATGAGTTTTAGCTAATTTAGGCTGGTGATCTTACAATATCACTGCAAATATGGAGAATTAATAAGAACAATAGAGTTATAGTTGTTGGGCTTGAATTTTTGAGCATATCATGTCTTAATGAATAACATTTTACAACTTAGATGCCGCGAAGGAAGCATATGAAAACATACCTTCAGGCCAACATAAATTTAAGTTCAGCACCTATTTTGATCATTGCACTAGTGAGTTCTAGAAAAGGAGTTAAACTAGAAAGTGAATATCATGGAATACCCTTCTTTTTTGAAAATTTTCATCTTCACGATGAGTGCTCAACTTATTGGGGCCTAAAAGAAGGTCGTTGTTTATGTTAAGAGTACCAAGAGAGCTTTTTCTAACTTGATCTCTCCTAAGCAACAGGTAACCAATCATGTTTTCATTGTTATTATGAATAATTTTAATTTTTTTTTCTAGTAAAATGTTTGCTCTTTTGCTCTTTCTAGTAAAACCTAAGTGAAAATTTTTATTTTCTTTTATAGATGACAAAATAAAATATTTTTCAAAATTTTAACCATGATCATGACATATTTTCTTCATGAGAAATATAATATAAAATATGTTTTTTTATATTTAATTTGCTTGGGGTTCATTTTGTGATTTCCTTTCTGGGTTTTTAGCAACTTTTCTGTTTGGTTTCTAAGAAACTGGAATCTTTTTAGTCATTTTGGTTCCAATCAATATGTCAAATTGGAATTAACCCAAGTCTTGCCCATCTCTTTAATGGGTTCCAGGTTTTTTTTTTTTTTTTTTGGTACTGAAAATGAAAAGGATACATAGTTTTTTGGGAAAGAAACCAAATAGAAGCTGATCGAATTAAGAAGCACCCATAGTGGGGTTTACTCATTATTTGTTAACTGGTCCATGAAACCTCTCTTTTCTGGGTTAATGTAGGCAATATTTTTCCCCCCCAAAATTACAAAGAAACATTTAGAACATAGCTAATTATAGAGTCTACTTAAACCAAATAAGAATAATTAACCTGACCATTATATTAAAGAGTATATAGCCAAAGACAAGACAGGTTGTTCATAAAAAAAGAGAAAATAAAAATCTCCCTATTTGTTTACAACTTGTTCAACAAGTTTTACAATTTTATATAATTTAATTTGCGTAGGCAAGGGTACAGCTGTTGTAGCTGTAGGTTAGCACTGGGCATAGAGACCAGATATGAGAATATGCCTCTGTTGCTGTGTGGCACTGGCACTGGGCTTGTCAGTGAGTGTTGCGTAGCTATAATAAGAGCACTAGGCTTGCCATATGCTATCCCTACTCTACCCTATTTTTAATACATACTTTTTGCATTTTATCCCCAACCCCATTGCCCCCTTTCTTTTGTTTCCACTCTAAATTTTATCCTCAGTTTTGGGAACACCCTAACTTTGTCATTTGTTTTACTTTAATTTTTGAACAAAAAGTAAGAAGTAAAGTAAGAGGTAATGTAATGCAGTTAGTTCACCAATTTTTTGGTTTTATGTTTTCATATTTAGAACACAGTTTTTCTAAAATTGTATTTGAAATCAGTTGTCAAAACACAATTTTACCGCATTTTTTGTTTGACGCCTATTTTAGAAAATAAGTTCTCAAAACTAAAAACTGAGAAAATGGTGTTTGGGAGCAATTTTGTGTTTTATAAGAATTGAGAACCAACTTAATTTAGTTCTCATTTCTTATAAAACACTAAAAACTTAGACCTTGTTTGGTACACTATTTCAAAAACAAACACATGTTTTAAACAACATTACATGTATTTTCACACACTTTTTCACTCACACATATTTTCACACATGTTTTCAAACAATAAAACACATATTTCTAAGTGCATGTACCAAACACCTCCTTATTTCCTATTTTCAGTCTTGTACGGTAAAAGTTGGATTCAGATTTTTGAAAACAGAAAAACATTTGCCAAACAACATTTCTCTTGGTGGAGCCCACGATTTTTAGAAAATGAAAACAAACAAGTTGAAGACACCTTCACCGAGGCAAAGAGTATTGAGTTGGAATTCCGGCCAAAATGGGAAATTAGCCATAATTTTTAAACATTATAATTAGTAGGCTAAGTTTTCAAACTATATTTTTTACTAGCATCTCGAGTCTAAGAGACTCGATTTTCATGGGTTGATCACATCTGATGTGGTATTTTTTTTCCACGTGACGTCTACTTGGAAATCGAGTCTCTAAGACTCGATTTATAACCCCAAAATAACTACAAAATATACTCAGAAGACCTAAAATACAGAAACAACAAAAACGCAGAAAAAAAGAAAAAAAGAAAGAGAGAGAGAAGAAGAAGAAGAAATGAAGATCAAGCTCAAGCCGACCCAGGCCGCGCCAGACCCAGGTCGCAGCGCGACCCAGGCTGCGCACGACCCAGGTCGTCGCATGGCCTGGGTCTCACGCGGCCTTTCTGTTTCTGGGTTTTTTTTTTCCTCTGATGAACACATATTTTCAAAGTAACTAAGGTCACTAAGGAACTCGAAGAAGTCGATGGAATCATTGTTGTTGTTGTTGTGGTTGTTGTTGTTGTCGAAAATAATATTTTCTTTGTTGTTAAGGTCAAAAGTCTTCGATGGAATCAATTGTGGTTGTTGTTATTACATGTTATTTTGACAAAAGTAACAATATAAAATTGTTAGGACTACAAAAACCCACGTAAACAAACCCCATAAATCCACCACCGTGACTATGTCCTACCACACCAAAACAAACCTAGAAATCTCTATATTAACAACCTAAAATCACAAAAATCATATCATTAAATATAGTTATGTCCTTAGAAAACACCAAAATTGTTTCATGTTTTGAATTTGGAATTTTGAAATTTTGAAAACCAAAAACTGAAAATACTTGTCAAACAATATTTCTTTTTATGTGGTCCAAGGACGGAGCCAAGACTTGAAGTTAGGAGGGGCAGCTTTGCTGTTAGTTGCGTGTGGTGACTCTAGCATCTGAATCAGTTGCTTAACAACTTTTTTTTTTTTTTTTTTTGTATTTTTTATGTTTGCGTCCAAGTATGGACAAAATTATTTTGTTAAAATTTTTTTAACGGGTCAAGTTGTTCGTTTTGGGTAAAATTGGTTGATTGAGTTTAATTGTTTTTAACTCTATTGGTAATTTTTGTTGTTGAATAATTTTTTTGGGCTTACTTATTTTACTTTAGATTTTAATCTGGCCTTTAAAAAGAGAAAAATGCTTGAATTACAAACTTTTTTACAAATTATTAATGTGATGAGTAATTATTAGTAAGTAAAAATGCGATGTGTAAGTGATGAACCCATGTGCAAACCAATAAAATTTTACTACTGCAACAGTTGTAAAAATGTTATAGAAAAGTTTGTAACTAGAGTAGTACTCTTAAAAGAATCAATGATAATGTTAAGTGGGGTAAAGTGTGATTTTATATAACAAAATTGCTAAAATGAGTGCCTATATATATTAATTTAAAAAACAAAAATAGGGGGGCCACTGCCCCCTCGTCCAAGTCTTCTTGACGTGGTCCACAGTATTTCTCTTTTATTTGTGGTATTCTTGTGGTGAATAGTTTCTGAAGGTACTATTGACAGAGATGCTGTTTGGGTTTATTTGATGACCTAGGTGGAGATTTCAGAGATATGTGTCCCAATTATGGAATTTTGTTCTTCACTTTTCAGTGTTGCGATCTTCTGTGCAGCGATCTTCACCTATTTTTAAAAAAACAAATGTATTATATGTTCACATTATTTTCATAATATGACAAGTTGTTACTGGTTATTATTATTGTGGCAAAAAAGTAATTTTAGTGTTAGGTTTAAATTTGAACCAATAACAACTAACCACCTATGATTTGTTGTGAAAAGATTGCAAAAATATTGTTAAGGTAGTACCTCTCTCCCTTAATATAATTTTTACTTTATCTCCCCTCCAAGCAAAACATTCTCAGACCAACAAATTTAAATTTCCATACTGCATGGACAGATTTGGTACATGCCACCTGTCTCACCCCGACAGGTTTGTAACCTAATTTTATATTATTATTAATATATAACCTGGGGATCCAAATCCCTTTAAAGCATCTTCTGCCCCACCTTTTCTCAAAGCTGCTTCTTCTCCACTTTGACCTGCTTCTTCTTCACTTTGAGCTCCTCCTCCTCCAAAAATGCTATCTGTTTCTCTCAAACCCACCCTCAACCCCCACAAATTCCATTTCTCCTAAGCTCCTCATCACAACTTTCCTTCTTCCTAACTCTATTTCTCCAGATCTGCATCTCATAGCAACTTTACTTCTTCCCTGCTAAGCTTTCCAAATAGTTACAACTCATGCTCTCTGAGTTTAACCAAGAAATGTTATTGCAAAGTTGGATCATACGAGCATTGGGTATCCTCTCCCTTTTTCTCTCTCACTACAAAAAAAAGGGTCTATCCTAGCGTTTGCAAAAGCACTAAAAAGCGCCGGAATAGGCCAAAAATGCCTATCCCGGCACTTTTTTCCCTGCCCCTTTAACCGTCGCTCAATGACAGTCGGTATAGGTTCGCCGGACTTGTACTAGCACTTTTCAAAAGTGCTGAGATAGGTCCCGATGCTTTTTAGACCCTATTCCGGCTCTTTTACTTGTGTCGAGATGGTCTTGACCAACAGCTTTGAAAACCTGTACTGGCGTATTTCAGGGCCTATACCGACACTTTTTAATTAAAAAAAAAAGTGCCAGTATAGGTCTATCTATACCAGCGGTTTTATAACCGCCCCTATAGGGTATTTACGAAAATATGAATACAATCTATACCAGCGCTAAATCACTGGCATAGGCAGTACCTATTCCAGCATTTTCGAAAGTGCTGGTATAGGTCTTCAATGGATAAAATAACAAGGCCTATACTAGCACTTTTAAAACGCTGTAATAGGTCTTGCTTATGCCATACCCTATTACAGCAGTTTGTAATTAAAGCGCTGCAATAGGGTTTTTTTTTATATATTTTTTAAAATTTTTTAAATTATAGTACCTGTAATGAACCTACAATTCATAACACCTGTAATCTATACTTTATAGAACCTACAATTCATATTTTTCAATAGCAAATACAATACTACTTTAAACCAACAAACCAAAAATATTTAATTACACCATATTAATAATGAATTGGTTTAAAGTGGTACAAATACACACCCCGACAGGTTTGTAACCTTAAATTATATTATTATTATTATTACCTAGGGATCCAAATCCCTTTAAAGCATCTTCTGCCCTACCTTTTCTCAGAGCTACTTCTACTCCACTTTGAACTCCTCCTTCTCAACTTTGAGCTCCTCCTCTTCCAAAAATTCCATCTGTTTCTCTCAAACCCACTCTCAACCCCCACAAATTCCATTTCTCCAAAGCTCCTTATCACAACTTTCTTTCTTCCAAACTCTATTTATCCAGATCTGCATCTCATAGCAACTTTCCTTCTTCCCTGCTAAGCTTTCCAAATAGTTACAACTCATGCTCTCTGAGTTTAACCAAGAAATGTTATTGTAAAGTTGGATCGTACGAGCATTGGGTATCCTCTCTATAGCCCCAAAAAGCGTCGGAATAGGCCAAAAATGCCTATCCCGGTGCTTTAAACCGCTGTGCAATGACAGTCGGTATAGGGTCGCCGAACTTGTACCAGCGCTTTTCAAAAGCGTCGGGATAGGTCCTAGTGCTTTTCAAACTCTGTTCCGACGCTTTTACTTGTGTCGGGACAGTCTTGACCAACAATTTTGAAGACCTATACCGACAAATTTCAGGGCCAATATTTGCGCTTTTTAATAATAATAATAATAATAATAATAATAATAAAAAGCGCCGGTATAGGTCTATCTATACCAGCAGTTTTATAACCGCCCCTATAGGGTATTTACGAAAATATGAATACAACTTATACCAGCGCTGGTATAGGTCTTCAATGGATAAAATAATAAGGCCAATATTAGCGCTTTTAAAACGCCATAATAGGCTCTGCTTATGCCATACCCTATTCCAATGGTTTGTAAAGCTTTGCAATAGTTTTTTTTTTTTTTTTTTTTTAAATTTATAGCACTTGTAATCTATATTTTAGTTTATTAATGAGATGGTTTTATCTCCTATCATTTTGAATAGTTTTGGACATTTTTTGCATTTACAGGGGCATTTCGGTCACTTTTTTTATTTATGGGGGTAATTTGGTATTTTTCAAGTAATCGAGAGTATTTTGGTCTTTTTCGATTTTTTTTATTTTGGGGTACTTTGGTCATTACTTAAGTTTTAGGAGTGTATTGGTCGTTTATTATGAGAAATCTCTAGTCCAACGCTTTTCAACGTACTGGGATAGGTATGCCCCATAATGGAATGGAGTAGTCCTATTCCAGCGCTTTTAAAAGTACCAAGATAGATCTCCTCAATAAGGGAATAGAGTAATCCTAACCTAGCTCTTTTAAAAGCATCGGGATAGGTATACCCCATAATGGAATGGAGTAACCCTATTCCAGCGCTTTTAAAAGTGCTGGAATATGGTTAACCTATCCCAGTGCTGTATGAACAGATTTGGTACGTGCCACTTGTCTCACCCTGACAGGTTTGTAACTTTCAATTATTATTATTATTATATAACCAAGGAATCCAAATCCCTTTAAAGCATCTTCTGTCTTACCTATTCTCAGAGCTGTTTCTTCTCCACTTTAAGCTCCTCATTCTTCTCAGAGCTGCTTCTTCTCTACTTTGAGCTCCTCCTCCTCTAAAAATGCCATATGTTTCTCTCAAACCCACCCTCAACCCCCATAAATTCCATTTCTCCCAAACTCCTCATCACAACTTTTCTTCTTTCCAACTCTATTTCTCCCGATCTGCATCTTATAGTAACTTTCCTTCTTCCCTGCTAAGCTTTCCAAATAGTTACAACTCATGCTCTATGAGTTTAACCAAGAAATGTTATTGCAAAGTTGGATCGTACGAGCACTGGGTATCCTCTCTCTTTTTCTCTGTCACTACAAAAAAAAGGGGCTATTCTAGCGTTTGCGAAAGTCCTGGGATAGCCCCAAAAAGCGCCGGAATAGGCCAAAAATGCCTATCCCAGCGCTTTTTTTCCTTGCACTTTGAACCGCCGCGCAACGACAGTCAGTATAGGGTCATCGGACCTGTACCAGCTTTTTTCAGACCCTGTTTTGACACTTTTATTTGTGTCAGGATAGTCCTGACCAACAGTTTTGAAGACCTGTACTGGCGGATTTTAGGGCCTATACCTCCGCTTTTTAATTTAAAAAAAAAAAAAAAAGTGACGGTATAGGTCTATTTATACCGGCAGTTTTTATAATCGCCCCTATAGGGTATTTACGGAAATATGAATACAACCTATACCAGCGCTTTTAAAAGCGCCGGGATAGGTATACCCCATAATGGAATGGAGTGACCCTATACCAATGCTTTTAACAGCATTGGGATAGATTAACTCTATTCCAGCACTTTTAAAAGCGACAGGATAGGTCTCTTCCATAAGGGAATATAGTTATCTTATTCCAGCGCTTTTGAGAGTGCTGTGATAGGGTTAACCTATTATAGCGCTTTTAAAGTGCTGAGATAGGTTCTTTTCAAATGAAAAAATAATGAAAAAATATATCGATAATTCTGACCTATAGCGGCGGTTTGAAAACACTGCAACAGGGCTTCCTATACTAGTGGTTTTGGAAACTGCCGCTATAGATCTCCTATTGCAGCGATTTATGAAGCGTCAGTGTTGAAATGCCGTAATAGGATTTCTTATACCAACATTTTCAAAAAGCACTACTACAGGCTTCTGTATTACTGCTGTTTTTAAAAGAGCCAAGAAAAAAACACTACAATAGGATGATTTTTTTGTAGTGTCTTTGTTCTTTTTCTCTCTCTTTTTATGTGTTGTTTTTTTTTTTTTTTCTCTTTCTTTTTTTGTGTTTTTCTGTGAAGAAGCCGCTCTTGTAGCTATTTCTCCTACCATGTATTGTGTGTGTATATATATATTATTATTTTCTTGTCGTGAACATAATACAAATACAATAATATTCAGATATTTTTTCTTACGTTTTTGTTTAGATTCTGGTGTAATGTGAAGTGATATAATATAATATATATTTGGGGGTATTGATATAATTTTATTAGGGCATTGCTCCAAATTAAATAAAAAATAAAAAAATAATTCATGTTTCTATTGTTCTTGATTACTACTATTTGTAGTGGGTTTGGGATTCATTTGTCTTTGATTTGAATTTTATTTATTTTATAACATAATATATATTTGCTATTTTGTTTTTTTTGTTTATTAGCGGTTGGTTTGAAGTTTGTCTTAGGTTGTTGTGTGTTGGAGTTAGTGTTGTGGTGTATGTATGTCTCTGGTAGTGTGTGTTGTATAATATTTGTAACCTTAAATTATATTATTATTATTATTATTATTACTATTATTATTATTATATAACCTGGGGATCCAAATCCCTTTAAAGCATCTTCTGCCCTACCTTTTCTCAGAGCTGTTTCTTCTCCACTTTGAGCTCCTCCTCCTCCAAACATGCCATTTGTTTCTCTCAAACCCACCCTCAACCCCTACAAATTCCATATCTCCAAAGCTCCTCATCACAACTTTCCTTCTTCCCAACTCTATATCTCCAGATCTGCATCTCATAACAACTTTCCTTCTTCCTTGCTAAGCTTTCCAAATAGTTACAACTCATGCTCTCTAAGTTTAACCAAGAAATGTTATTGCAAAGTTGGATTGTATAAGCACTGGGTATCCTCTCTCTTTTTCTCTCTCACTACAAAAAAAAGGGCTATCCCAGCGTTTGCAAAAGCGCTGGGATAGCCCCAAAAAGCGCCGAAATATGCCAAAAATGCCTATCCCAGCGCTTTAAACTGCCGCGTAGTGACAGTCGGTATAGGGTCGCCGGACCTGTACCGGCACCTTTCAAAAATGTTGGGATAGGTCCCAGCGCTTTTCAAACATGGTTCTGACACTTTTACTTGTGTCGGGACAGTCTTGACCAACAATTTTGAAGACTTGTACCAGCGGATTTCAGGGCCTATACCTGCGCTTTTTAATAATAAAAAAAAGCGCTAGTATAGGTCTATCTATACTAGCAGTTTTAAAATCGCCCCTATAGGGTATTTACGAAAATATGAATACAACCTATACCAGCGTTTTTAGAAAAACTGTGTTCTAAATTTGAAAACATAAAACCAAAAAATTGGTGAACTGACTGCATTACATTACCTCTTACTTCTTACTTTTTGCTTAAACATTAAAGTAAAAGAGATGACAAAGTTAGGGTGTTCCCAAAAATGAGGATAAAATTTAGAGTGGAAACAAAAGAAAGGGGGCAATGGGGGTGGGGATAAAATGCAAAAAGAATGTATTAAAAGTAGGGTAGAGTAGGGGTAGTAAATGGCAAGCCCAGTGCTCTTATTATAGCTGCGCAACACTCACTGACATGCCCAGTGCCAATGCCACACAGCAACAGAGGCATATTCATCATATCTGGCCTCTGTGCCCAGAGGAGGATTATGGGGTGTTTGCCTTTTGACATCATTTCTTTAGAACTTGTCTTTTAAAAAAAATTAAATTAAAGAAATCGTTGTAAATTGAAGAATTTTTTTTGCAATAACTAAAATTGAAGAAATCGTTGTAATAACTTGATACCAATTATTTTGCAATCTATTACAATAGAAATTTCATAGTGATAGCTTATTACAACAAATATATCATTGCAATAACTAAATATAAATGATTTTACAATTTATTGCAATGACAAACATGAAGGTTCAATGAATATATTATTACAATAATCTAATAGTAATTATTTTACCATCTATTGTAATGAAAAATATGAAACAATTATCTATTACAATGACAATATTGTTGCAATAACTTGACCCAAATTATTTTTGTCAATTATTTTCAATCTATTGCAATAAAATTTGTGAAATAATAGCCTATTGCTGCAAGATAATCGAGGTAATAAATTGATAATTGCAACCGCAAATATATTATTACATCAAAATTGTCATTAAGATATTTAAAGTTTATTGCAACAAAATTTTTTGTAGCACAAAAGTATTACCTCAAATTTTATTGCAACACCTTGCGTAACTATTGCTATAACTCTAATGTTATTGCAATAAATTTTTTTTTTTTTTTTTGGTAATATACATTTTTTTGTTGTAGTATATCAGTATCCTGGTCCTCTTAATTTCTTTAACATGGTTCAAAAGTTCAAACTACTAAAGAAGAAAGAATATGAAAAGCAAAATGAATTCCATTAACTCCATCAAAGGCTATGGCAAAGTACACAAGACATTGAACTCCAACATCAATCTCCAAGCCCAAACACAATCACTATCAACGTAATACAATTGTCAAAATGAAATAAAACTACATAAAACTAGGGCCAGACAACCATGGAAAACATCATAAGAACCAAAATATTTCATAAAGAAAGAAATTCATGCATCCTGTGTCTAAAAACTAGGGCTTGTCTAGATCAGCCAGACTAGTATTTTTTTTCCAAGTCGCTTTCAATCACTAACTAATACTACTTTGCTTCTAATGGTTGAATAACATTTCTTCGTTAAAGTCAAAGAGCTTGAGTTGTAACCATTTGGAAAGCTTAGGGAAGAAGGAAAGTTGTGATGAGATACAAATATGGAGAAAAGGAGTTTCAGAAAGCTTAGGGAAGAAGGAAAGTTGTGATGAGATGGAGCTTTGGAGAAATGGAATTTATGGAGGTTGAGGGTGGGTTTGAGAGAAACGGACGGCATTTGGCGGAAGGAAAGTTGTGATGAGATGGAGCTTTGGAGAAATGGAATTTGTGGAGGTTGAGGGTGGGTTTGAGAGAAACGGACGGCATTTGGCGGAGGAGGAGGAGCTCAAAGGTAGGTGAAAAAGTGGAGAAGGACATCTAAGAAAAGGTGGTGAAAAAGTGGAGAAGAAGCTCTGAGAAAAGGTAGGACAGAAGAAGCTTAGTGGAAATGTGAAAAGTGTGTTAAAGGGATTTGGATCCATCTAGGTTATATAATAATAATAATAATAATAATAATAATAATAATAATAATAATGTAAAATAAGGTTTCAATATTTTCACAACAAATCATAGGTAGTTAGTTGTTATTGGTTCAAATTTAAACCTAACACTAAGATTATTTTTTTGCCCCAATAATAATAACCAGTAACAACTTGCCATATTGTGAAAATGATGTGAACATATAATACATTTGTTTGAAAAAAAAAGTGAAGATTGCTGCACTGAAGATCGTTGCACTAAAAAGTGAAGAACAGAATTCCATAATTGGGACACACATCTTTGAAATCTCCACCTAGGTCATCAAATAAACCCAAACAACATCTCTGTCAATAGTACCTTCGAAAACTATCCACCACAAGAATACCACAAATAAAAGAGAAATAATGTGGACCATGTCAGGGATGGAGGGAGACTTGGACAAGGGGGCAATGACCCCCTATTTTTTTTAAAATTAATATATATATATATATATATAGGCACTAATTTTAGCAATTTTGTTATATAAAATCACACTTTGCCCTCACTTAACATTATCATTGATTCTTTTAAGAGTACTACTCTTGCCACAAACTTTTTTATAACATTTTTACAAACTGTTGCGGGAGTAAAATTTTATTGGTTTGCACCTGGGTTCATCACTTTCATCGCATTTTTACTTACTAATAACCGCTCACCACATTAATAATTTGTAAAAAGGTTTGTAATTCTAGCATTTTTCTCTTTTTAAAGGCCAGATCTAAAATCTAAAGTAAAATAAATAAGCCCAAAAATATTATTCTACAACAAAAATTACCAATAGCAAAGTTAAAAACAATTAAACTCAATCAACCAATTTTACTCAAAACAAACAACCTGACCTGTTAAAAAATTTTAAACAAAATAATTTTTTCCATACTTGGACGCATACAAAAAAAATACCAAAAAAAAAAAAATAGTTGTTAAGCAACCGAGTCAGATGCTAGAGTCGCCACACGCAACTAATAGCAAAGCTGCCCTCCTAACTTCAAGTTCTAGCTTTGTCCCTGGACCACATAAAGAGAAATATTGTTTGACAAGTATTTTCAGTTTTGGTTTTCAAAATTTCAAAATTCCAAATTGAAAATGTAAGGAGACGTTTGGCAGCTTAAACCCAAAATGTATGGGATCTTGGCCCAGTGAGCCTAGTATAATAAATTTGTACAGAGTGGGTTGGAGAACTAGGCCCTAATGAATTTGACAACGGCTAGTATGGATTTAAAAAATGATTAAGCACGAACAAGAAAAATAGAGCTGAATCTATTTATTGTCCAAGGAGATCTTTTATTTATTTATTTATATAAATCAATAACAAAGGGGTATAAATACAATTTTGGTTGCTACAGTACTCTCTTTCTATTTTTCCAATCCCTCTCTCATGGAGGGTCTCTCACATTATATAGCTCCCTTTGGACCATCTTGATCCTACACTTGTTGATCATCTGAGCCCTGACTTGAGTTTCTGTCCCATCAGACACCCTCTTTGGCTTTCTGTGAGTCATGGTAGCCAAGAAAAAACTGTTCAAGAGTCTTCTCCACATAAATGCAGCCAGAAAAGTAGCCACAATGCATTTAATGCGGTGGTAGCAGCTTTTTCTTAGATATTTCTAAGTTCCCATCACTCTTATACGTGTATGATGCACGTCATTATCGCTAGGGCCTCTTGGAAGGTCACCTTGATTGTTGGAATACATATTTGAGCTGCATTCATCATATCCGAGGAGGAGTTTCTCCTCGGACCACCCTTCATTCGTTCCTTACTTATGAGACTTTAAAATTAGAAACCCTCATAACTATTTGTCCATTCTCGGACCATTTAATGTCTTCGGACCAAGCCCAAGGCCCAATATATGATTCTGGGCCCTTATCCCTACAAAAAACATGAAACAATTTTTTGGTGTTTTCTAAGGACATAACTATATTTAATGATATGATTTTCGTGATTTTAGGTTGTCAATATAGAGATTTCTAGGTTTGTTTTGGTGTGGTAGGACATAGTCACGGTGGTGGATTTATGGGGTTTGTTTAAGTGAGTTTTTGTAGTCCTAACAATTTTGTATTGTTACTTTTGTCAAAATAACATGTAATTTTGGGAACTAAAAATTGATATAAAACATCATTTTTTCTGTTTTTAGTTTTGAGAACTTGTTTTCTAAAATAGGTACCAAACAAAAAATGTGGTAAAATTGTGTGTTTGAAAACTTATTCCTTACAATTTTTGAGAACTATTTTTTAGATTTGAAAACATAAAATTTTTTTTTTTGACCAAATAGGCTCTAAATTATTTTCTAAAGAATAATAGGGATTTGGTGGGGAATTCCAACTTGATACTCTTTGCCTTGGTGAAGGTGTTTTCAACTTGTTTGTTTTCATTTTATAAAAATCATGGGCCCCACCAAGAGAAATGTTGTTTGGCAAATGTCTTTTTGTTTTCAAAAATCTGAATCCAACTTTTACTGTACAAGACTGAAAATAGCAAGGTTTTCAAACCTGGATTAGACTAGGAGGTCAGACTGTGAAAACCGAGAACCAGATTGAAATCCAGTTTTTTAAGCATAAAGAACCGAGCATATGTGGCAATTCCGTGAACCCCTAAAACCGGGGTTGGACCGCACGAACCAGTGGCAAGAACCATGCAGTCCAACCCCTTAGCAATTTATTTTATTTTATTTTTTTATATAAACAACTTAACATAATTTTATTCTACTTAATTAAATTATCCATCTCTTACAAGGAATAAAAAAATTATAATTAAAATCTTTCAAAAATATTCAACTTTACTTCAAAAATTAATCATAAATTTTAATGTTCTCATGGTTATTATTTTATTTTATTAACTTTCTTATTTAATTATTAAATATATGCTTGAAAATCATTAAATTTCCCTCACATATATAGATATATTAGTCAATTTTGCTAGTTTTATAAATTTAATATCTACATTTAAGCTTTAATTAATTATTAAATTAATTATGATGTCACCACAGTTCGACCCTGGTTCAACCTTAGTTCGAACCTAGTTCAACCTTGGTTCGACCTCAAAAACCTTGAACCTCTCCATTTTACGGTTCAATGAACGGTCCGAGTTTGAAAACCTTGGAAAATAGGAAATAAGTTTTTAGTGTTTTATAAGAACTGAGAACTAAATTAAGTCGGTTCTCAATTCTTATAAAACACAAAATTGCTCCCAAACACCATTTTCTACCCACGCAAAAGACATGAAAGCACACAGCTAATGTTGCCATGAATCTAATGAACTGTGTCACCGTCAATTAATGAAGGGGTGTAGTGGTGGAATTTGTTACAATTTTCTTGTCCTAAGGACTACGGGCTGAGGCTATCTAAGTAACACCCTCTGCCTTTACTTTTTTTTCAAGATCCGAGGGCCTCGTTCATGGCCTAATGCAAATGACATACCATATTATCATTACTGAAATTAGTAGAGAGATGCACTGTTACTACATACTTGACCCTTATTTTACCAATTCAGATCTGATCTCCATCCTCCCACACATATGCTTGCTACTTTTTTTCTTATTTTTTATTTTATTTATTTATTTATTTTGTGAGAGGAATATGCAATAAAACTGAATGTAAGAATTACACTATTCTTTCAATGTGGTTGGTTATAAATAAATACAAAGTAAAAAAGAAAAGAAAAAGAAGAAGATAATTTACTTCAAATAAAATTCTACCACCAAATTTCAAGAGTTTCAATTAAAAACTATACTTCAACCAAAATTTTATTACCAAAAGTTTTAAGAATTTTTTTTAAAGTTATATCTTTTTTTTTTTTTTTTTTGGATAGCAATTCGAGCTTACACAATGTGCTTCCGTCACATAATTTAAAGAGTGTTTTCTTCCCCTTTTCCCTCTCTCTTTTTAGTTTGATTATGTCTCGTATCTTTTAATTATATATATATTAGTGAAACGTTTTTTTCTTAAATTCACGTGGGGTTCTTAATTAACTTATGCATTTCAGCATATTATCAGTTAAGAGAGAAAAAAAAAAACCCTAATTTTTGAACAAAAAGTAAGAAGTAAGAGGTGATTTACCGTTACCAATCCAATCCAATATTGGTTGTCTCCATCATATCGGATGTTATTAGGCACCTCACAAGAACTTTGTATTTATAGAGTGATCATCACACTAAGAGTGCTAGTTGATAATGTCATTTTTTAAAAGAGATAAATAAATTGGTCCATGTTAGATTATTCACTATAAAAAATGAGTAGTATTATGGTACTACAAATTTTACTACATTAAGTACATTTTTTTTTTCTCTAAAAAAAAGCTACAAATTTTTTTGAGAATAACATTAAGTTACAAATCTATGTGACACCAATAAAAAAAATGCAATTCAAATATTCATTTATGAGGTGGTTTAAGCCCATTAATAATATTTATTATTACATTAGTTTGTAAGTATTATGTAGTAAAACATGTAGTACTTTTTTGCACTTTCCATTAAAAATATGCCACTTTATTAGAACAGTGGAATAAAAGTTCACGAAATGACATAAATTAATAGTTATATAATGGCAAAGATAACCAAAATGGCCCCAGATGATGGGAATTGTTTCTCTTTAAATTAGTTTGGAAAGAAAAAAAAAAAAAAAAACCCCCTTCAAACTCCTTATATATTTTTATTTGATGTGAATTTTGAAAATCTAACAATTAGATTGCATATTCTTAATTATTATATCTTACATGCTTGCAAAATTTCAAGAAGATCAATAACTATCTCATTAATTAAATGTTTAAATTTCATATTTTTGTATTACAAAATTATGCATTATAAAAAAGTGTATTGACCGAATAGTAAATAAAATCCGATTTAAACGAAATTTTACATGAACATTAAAAACATACCGTCAACGGTTAGATTTCTAAAATTCAATCGGAAAGCATCAAATTAATATAAGGCACATCGGACTTATAATGGGAGGCAATTGATAAGGATAGAAATAAGATAAATAAGTACACGTTAGTTGAGTCCAACTTAATTAGAAAAATAAGTATTGAACACATATCTTGGACAACTCTTGATCTCAATCAAGGTAAATAGTGAAGGCAATAATTATGTACACGAAGAAGGTTAAAAACAACTAACAATCTCAGCTAATATGCCACCATTATTCAATAAACGGGCAAGACATAGCAAAGGTAACACATTGAATACTAGTAAACGCTCTAAGTTAATTTCCAAAAAAATGATAATCTAACAAAACACCAGTGCGCTTCCTATTGTTTTTCTCATTATAGGTGTTCATTGCTCAAGTCAAAATTGCACCATAATTTGCATCATCAACTACCATGAGATAGTTTTTTTTTTTTTTTTTTGAGATAATATAGTTAGAAGGCACAAAGGATATGGAAGGAGGAAATGAGAAGACAAGACTTATAATACTAGCAGTTACTACCATGAGATAGTTGTGTCAATAATCTTGCACACATATCGAATAATTAATTCGGACGATATGAAAGATATAGTGATCAAAAAATCCAATTTGAAATGCCAATGATTTAAACTCGTAACTTAGATGTCAAAATACCAAACCTACCAATATGATCATACTAGTCTCTCAATGCATATTTAAACAAAACTTTTTTTAGAAAGATATTTAAACAAAAACTGAGTGCCTTAACTTGAAAGATAAAAATAAGAATATGAAATAATAGCTCCAAATGTTCGAAATAGAAAATTGTCCAAACTAGTAATATTAGATATTTTGAGATATAATACAAAGTACACACACAATGCATAGAATTTCCTATTAAAAAATGCAAAGAATTGGTTGAGTCATATCTTACTATGTTATCCAAAATTTGCAATTCGCTACACTTGGTTTAGTTCTATCTATCTATCTATCTTCTTCTTCTAAAAAAAAAAATCTTCTTCTCACTCCTTTTTATTTTACCTTTTTGGAGAGAAGAAACACCAAGATAATCATCTGATCTTGATGTAGAAACTGCTTAACAGGTATTACAGCATTACCAAAAAATTAACTAGTATTACCATAAAATTAAATAAGAAGAAGAAGAAAATAACAAGTCTTTTTCTTTTTTCTTTTATTTATTTATTTAAGATAATAGTATACTAATGGTCTAATTCTACCAAGACTCAAATTACTAGTGGTATATTCCCTCAAAATAAAATTACTACTGTTCTTCCACACTCAAGCATCAGAACGTCGAAAGAAGAATACAATCTCTAGGATTTGGAATGATGAAGGAACTTGGTGTGAAGACAAAGATAGCATAGCTGCGGCTGCCATCTCTTATTTTGAAAACATTTACACCACCTCTAACCCAAGGCAGATTATGGAGGTTACAAGTACTATACCTACACAGGTCACAGCCGAGATGAATTCAGAACTTACAAGAGATGTAACCAGAGAAGAAGTCTGGTCAGCCCTTCAACAAATGCACTCAACCAATGCTCTTGGACTAGATGGTATGTCTGCTATCTTTTATGAAAAAATATTGGATGTTGTTGGTACAAGTGTTACAAATATGGTGCTCAATGTCCTTAAATATGTCTAAGGCTGAAATCAACAAACCAATATCACACTTGTGCCGAAAACCAAAAACCCCACTAGAATGTCAGAATTTTGTCCAATTAGTCTGACTAATGTTGTATATAAACTCATCTCTAAAGTCCTTGCCAATCACCTTAAAGTTGTTCTCCCGTATATTATATCTGAGAATCAAAGTGCTTTCCTTTCAGAATGTTTAATTACAGATAACATTCTTGTTGCTTTTGAATTGATGCACTACCTGAAAAATAAAAGGGATGGAAAAAAATGCTTCATGGCGGTCAAATTAGACATGAGCAAAGCTTATGATAAAGTAGAGTGGAGTTTTATAGTGGAAGTTATGCGAAAGCTTGGATTTCATGAAAAATGGATTGATTGGATTATGCATTGCATTTCTACTGTATCCTATTCTGTGCTAATTAATGTCGTTGCTCATGGCAACGTAGTCCCTTCAAGGGGACTACGCCAAGGTGACCTACTATCATCCTATGTCTCTTTTGCTGTGTATAGAAGTTTTCTCGGCACTAATCAATAATGTAGCCAGCAATCAAACCCTCAATGGTCTATCCACTTGTAGAGGATGCCCCCACGTCACTCACCTCTTCTTTGCGGATGACAACCTCTGTTCTGCAAAGTGTATAACCATGAAGCCCACAAGCTTGTTGAAATCTTGGAGCATTATGAAGCAGCCTCATGACAAAAGATTAACACTAACAAATCCTCAATATTTTTTAGCCACACCACTGACCAGGAAACTAAGAATGAGATCTTGAACATTCTGGGACCTATGCAAGACACAAGACATAGCAAGTATCTTGGCCTTCCCTTAATTATTGGAAAATCCAAAAGTGAAGTTTTTGCAGAAATCAAGGAAAAAGTGGGGAAAAAGCTTTCGGGGTGAAAGGAAAAAATGCTTTCTATGGGTGGGAGAGAAATTCTCATCAAGGCAATAGCCCAAGCAGTCCCCATATATACAATGAGTTGTTTCCAATTACCAAAGGGCTTATGTGAAGAACTTGAAGGCATGATGAGGAATTTTTGGTGGGCCAAAGACATCAAGAATTGAAAATAGCTTGGGTGGGATGGAAAAAGATGTGCAAGTCAAAACTAGATGGTGGTATGGGATTTCGTAACCTCCAGGCTTTCAACCTTGCTATGCTAGCAAAGCAAGGATGAAGGCATCTAGCTAATCCTAGCTCCCTTATTGCCCGAATCTACAAAGCGAGGTACTACCCTCATGGAGATGTTTTGAAGGCAAAGTTAGGCGGAAATCCATTGTAAACTTGGTGAAATATTTATAATAGCTTAGAAGTCATTAGAAGAGGAACATGGTGGAGAGTTGGTAATTGGAAGATGATACACATTTGTGAAGACAAATGGCTCCCCACACCAACTACATATAAAGTTGTTTCTCCCATTCAGATTATTGATGATTTCCCTATGGTCTTCTCCCTCATCGACCAAGACACAAAGCGGTGGAAAATTAGCATGCTCAGAAACCTATTCTTGCCCTTATAAGTGGAAATGATTCTTAGAATTCCCGAGTTACAATCTTCCTGAGGACAACATTTCATGGACTGGAAATAGAAGAGGTGAATTTACTGTCAAGAGTGCTTACTATGTTGCACTCAAAATGATCGAAGCACCTGATGAAGGTGAGAGCTCCGCTGGTGATGTTAGGATCCCACTTTGGAAAAAAATGTGGCATTTGAAGATCCCCCCAAAGATTAGGATATTTTCTTGGAGAGCTTGTATGAATGCTCTGCCCACTCTACAAAATCTTAGGAGAAGAGGAGTCAATACTGATAAGCTTTGTCCCCTCTGTAATGAATCTATTGAATGCAACACACATGCCCTCTTACTTTGTGAGAAGGAAAAGGAAGTCTGGAGTAATTGGCTGGCATGCCAGGTTAATCTTTTGGCTGTGAATCAAGATGTCACAGTTATTGCGATGAAGCTGCTGGCAAATGGCACCACTGAAGACCTTGAAATTAACCTTTTTTGTCACTGCATGGTCAATTTGGTACAACCGAAACCAGATAGTGCATGACTCACAGGGTAGTCCAGCAGAACAAATTTGGGGAACTGCCAAGCGTCTCATTTATGATTACAAGGGAGCTATCACTGCCACCCTCTATTAGCAGCAACCTGTCACTGTAGGTTGGGCAGCACCACATCCTAGCATCCATAAAATTAATGTGGATGGATGGAGCAACATCAGAGGATGGTAGACAATCAAGTATTGGTGTAGTGATTAGAGATTGTAGAAGACTGGTAGCAGCAGTGTCTTGTAATCAACTACCGGCTACTTACTCAGTGGAAGTGACAGAGACAATAGCTGTGGAGGCAGGGATTTTGCTAGCTAGAGAACACTGCAGCTCTCCCAGATTATAATTGAATCTGATGCACTTACAATTGTTGAATCCATTAACTTGGGTACTACTACTGGAGAAGCAGGTCATGTTGTCCAAGGTATTCAGTCTTTGGTGGGCTCTTTTAGTAATTGGAAGATCCAACACCTGAAAAGAGATTACGACGGTGTAGAACATGAATTAGCTCATTTTGCCAGATCGTCTGGATTGTCACAAACATGGATTTTCATAATGACTTCTAAGCCGCCCTGGGCCTTGGCAATGCATTTTGGTTCACTTAAAATATTTTTAATTGGAGTTATGAGTGCCCCTTAAAATATGTGCATCATGTAACACGTTATTTATTTCAAAATAGCCCTATATCCCTGGTAATGTATACAATTTAAAACCATGGCATCTGTAATGTACACAATTTATTTTAGCTTCTTCATAAGATTGTAAAGAACTTATAATCTGATTTCAAGCCCTCTAGTTATGACGGTTTTGCATTGACTCTTACAGTAAAATTTTTGAGTAAATTGGAGAAATCGGTGACCAAAAAAAAATTCCTAAAAAAAAAAATCTGGAATATGAAGAATATACAAGTACTTGTGTCATTCAATTCCAATTATGTGGACCGTAGCGGCGGTTCTTCCTAACTTTGATTCAAATTTTAATATTTCTAGGTACTAATTGTTAAAACTTATAACATAATTTTGGCTCTTAATTTTTATTTTGTACTTGACCAATCTGGTTTTCTTGCCTCGCAGGTGGTTAATTGGAGGTATCCCTTCACCTTAAGCAAGAATAAAATGGTCGTTCTGTGTGTGTAGTGTAGAACTTGACAGGAATTTCCAATTTTTGGATAGCTGGGCATGCCTGCGTGTCAAACATGCAGTAAAAAGCTATGTTGGTTTGCTGAATTCTCATCCCTCATTACTCAATTCTCATCACCCATTTTACTCACTTTTGCTGAGACCCACATCATTTCTACTGGTTTTCTTTCTCACTTTCCATCACTCATCATAACTCTAAAAAAGAGCTCAAAATGAGTTAGAGTGAGTGAAAATGAGAACACAAATTAAGAGTTTCTGAATTATGAATTATGAGTTACAATGGCAATATTGTAATTCTTTAGAGCCAAGTGGGTTCGACCCGTAAGTCAAGTCACACATTTGCAATTTGAAAGCACCATACTAGGTCAAACCTGAAAAGTAAAAAAAAAAAAATTTGTTTGAGAAGACTGTTGATACTGTATTTTGTCCAACTCTAAATTTTGATAGAAGTTTAGCCCTACATTAAAGGATTTCATGGTTTTAATGGCTAAAAACAAATTTTTGCTGATTTTTATCAATTCTTTTGGTTGGCTAAATTTGATCAAGCTTAAATTGAAATCTAACCATGTAATTAGACTAATTTTGATGTTATATTTAAAACCATGAAATTTCGTGTAGTTTGATTAGTCATGACTCATGAGCGAAAACCACACTTGGTTTGAATGAGATATCATTAATTGAACAAAATTACTCATGTTGTATTTAATTGTAGAAAAGTACATAATTTCCTATGAAATGCATGCTAAGATTTTAGTGTAATTTCGAGGAAAAATTGGTACTAAATATACCATTTAGGCCCCTTTGTTTGAACATGCTATTAAGTTTTGAGCATCAAGTTAATTAAGGAATACCTTCTCAAAAAAGAAGTTAATTAAGGAATCAAATTGATTTTTCATAAATTATGTGTCCTGTTTTTAGTCGAGTATATTTACTTTGTTGTATTTGGTTCATTTGGGCCCGTTTGGTAATGTTGTTCTAGTAACGTTGTTTAAGTGTTATAAAAATACATGTAAGTGAAAAAGTGTTGTGCAAATATGTGTTGTGTTATTTAAACAATACAACCATACAAACCCTTATTTTTACTAGGTCACACATATGAGGGCAGCCTCGGTCATGTGTACCAAGGAATCCTCACCATTCTCTCATCTTTTAGTAGCTGGAATATTAAGCATGTGAAGAGGGACTACAACAGAGTGGCACATGAGCTCGCTCAATTAGCAAGGAAGAATGTAGGGGTGTGCAAAAAACAGAAAAAAAAACAGGCCGAAACCGACCAAACCATTGCCAAAATTTCGGTCCGATTTTGGTTCGATTTGGTTTTGGTTTTTAATTTTTAAAAACCGAAAATTTTGGTTTGGTTTCGGTTTAAGATTTGAATACACCAAACCGGCCGAAACCGAACCGAACATATTATAATATATTTTACATCAAATTTTTAATATAAAGTCTATATATATTTGCAATTTGGGCCTCCGTTAGTTATTATTATTATTTTTAAAAAAAATAGGCCTCATGTTATTTTGTACATTAGTTGGGGCTCCAGCCCTTTCATTTTATTTTAAAACATTAGGCCCATTTGGGCATTCTTTTTATTATATATATTGTGATCAGACCGGATCAAATCAAGGAAGTCAATACCGTACCGGAGGCTGTACTGGTTTGGCTAGCGGTACGATATATTTCGGATATCAGTCAATATCGGTGTACCGTTTCGGGTTTATCGCTATAATTATATATATATATATATACACATATAAACATACTTATTATTTATTTAAAATTATTTATAAATTTATATAAGAATCCTTAAATTTATAATAGCATTAGCATATTTCTCTAAATTAATTGCTTATTTTAATATGATTATTTCTTGCTCAAATATAAACCTATTAATATCACCCGACATACCATATTGTAATAATAATAAAAAGCTAAAAGGATGCTATTAATTATTATAAAAAAAAAGAAAAAAGAAAAAAGAAAAAAAAGAAAGAGTGAAATGATATTTGAGTGGCAGCCAGCTAAGTCAAATATGTTTGAAATTTGAACTTAACTGCAGTTCACGTGGAGTGTCAGAAGACTCAGAACTCACCCAAAACAATTCAACAAGAGCCACGCACAAACAACTAAAACAGAAGGCACAAAAAGGGAGGTTCACAGTCTCGGTCAAAACTGAAGAAGAAGAAGAAAAAGCAAAAGAAGAAGAAGAAAAAAGAGAAGCAGCTGGATAAAACAGAAGGAGGAAGGCTGAGGGAATGGCAGACAACATGGGAACAACCCTCTCGCAGACGGCAGTCTCCAGTCCTCTCTCTCACGGTCTCTGCCTCTGCCGCCGCCTCCCCACGGTCGCAAGCTCAGTTCAAACTTCGATCCTTCAGAGCAGAGATCTACAGTCGAGAGTGATAGATCGTGTGAAGGTGAAGCCAGATCGACGGTCAGAAATCATCCAGGTGTCAAGTTCTTCACCTTTTCCTTTTTTTTTTTTTTTTTTTTCCTTCTCCCGTATCGGTGCATCTATCACCTTCTCAAATGCTTGTTAAATGTTGCCTATGCAATGCCTCTCTGTACATGTTCACACAAACATCCAACACACATTGTCATGGCAAAATCCGAAACCCGCACAAACACATGTTCAGCTGCACACACTGTCAAAGCATGTTTTTGAACATAAAAGTTCTTGCCTTTCTATCAGTTTCATACATGCCTATGCTTGATCACAGATTTCTCACACACATTACATGGTTGCATTTTAAACACGGAACTCACACGGCTACACATGTTCATGTTGAAATTTACATACACAACCAGTCATGGCAAACCCGAGTAACCCAAAATCAAAATACCCGAACAAATCCAAAAAACCCTCTCTTTCAAACCCCAGAAAAATCATGAAACTTTCACAACCAAGATAAACCCAATCATCAAACACAAACACCATTCGGCCATACCCAACAAAAATCCCTCCTTGAAAACCCAAACCCAAATCTCCAAGACACTGACCAAAAAGAGAGAGCTTTGAACAGAAAAATAAAGAAAACAAAATGAGATAAAAAGTGAGAGAGAGAGAGAGAGAGAGAGAACCCAGAAGAGCCACTGTGATGGTGGCTCGCGGTGGCCTGTGATATTGGGTCTGGCCATGGTGGATTCGGCCATGAGAGGAAGAGAGAGAGCTACGGTGAAAAGAGTGAGAGGGAGAGAATTTGAGATTAGATAGTTCGGCTCACTTGGAGCCAGACGCACACTAGGTCCATCTCAAACCTAAACCCAGCGGGCCCACGTACCCAAAGTCTACACCTCTTTCGTTAAAACAAAACCAAAGGCCAGGCCAAGTTATACTTTCCTTGGTCCAATCCGAAACATACAAGGAGCCCGGCACACTTAGGGCAAACTGGTCAGCTCAGCCCATTCACAAATAAAAAGCAAATCCACTCTCAACCTTGGCCCAACTGAAATTAAGCCCAATTTGAAATTACATTTTAACCCTACCTCACAAAATTACTTTTTTTAACCCCAAACTTTCCAAAAAATTAGACTTTCAACCCCAAAACTTTCTCAAAATTGCTTTTTGATCCCCAAGTTTTCAAAAATTGTTCAAAGACCCTTGAAGTCACCAAAAATTCATTTTTAATCCTTGTTTTGCCAAAAATAAAAAGACCTTTTAAAAATAATAAATTTGTCAAATGACTTTGTTTTCACACTTTAAAGGAATTAAACATTTTCTTGTTATTTTTTTGTGTCTTTTCAGTGAGATAAAGGCTTTGGGAAAATTAATTGCAAAGATTGCATTTGGTATGCTATGGTGTAAGGTTAGCTATATTTAATTCTCTATGCAATTTACCTTCCTAGTGTATGCCATGCTATCATATACTTAGTAAATATTTTTATAAAATAAATTGTTCACATGCCCATGCATTAAGATAATGTCACTTCTCACGTGTCATAGATACATGCCAATTTTCACATGCCATCTTAGGGTAGATACATGTCACTTTTCACATGTCATCCCAGGATAGATACATGCTATTTTTCACGTGCCATCTTAGGATATATACATGTCCTTTCTAACATGTTATCCTAGGATAGATACACGCCATTTTTCACATGCCGTCTTAGGATATATACACGTCATTTCTTATATGCCATCTTAGGATAGATTATACATGTCATTGTCATCTTAGGGTAGATCACATGTAATTTTTACATGTCACCAAACTCACGAGATACATTCTCAATAAAGTGTTATTAAACCATCTTAATTATACTTCATTAAACTTGCTCTCCTCAAAGAGCATAATAATTACGAATGGCCATTTATTGGGTTTGCGTTGGATAGTTTACCTATGGATACTTGATTACCTTACCCAATTAGTACCCATATCCAATTGTTATTCAATTTGTTTACGCTTGGATTTCCATACCTGATCCAAACCTGATTTCAATAAAATCACTAAATATGCGAAAAAACCACTAAAATTGCCAAAATCTCTAAAATGAGCAAAATATCCATGAAACCTTTAAAATGACCAAAATACCCTAAAACTTTTAAAATGACCAAAATACACGCAAAACCTCTAAAATGACCAAAATACACCCAAAATCTCTAAAATGACCAAAAATACCCCAAAACCTATAAAACGGTCAAAATAGCCCTAAACCTCTAAAAAGACCAAATACCCCTCAAAATATCTAAAATGTCCAAAATACCCCTAAACCTGTAAGAAGACCAAAATACACTTGAAACCTCTTAAATGAACAAAATAGAGGTTTGGGGTATTTTGGATGTCTTTTTCGGCTTCGGAGTTATTATGGTCATTTTTTAGATTCTAAGGGTATTCAGATCATTTTTAGGTTACAAGGGCTTTTTTGTCATTTTTTTAATTTTTAGGGGTATATTAGTAATTTTTGGTTTTGGGCTATTTCGTTAATTTTCTAAGTTTTGAGGGTATTTTGGTAATTTTTTTTAGATTTAGGGTGTATTTTTATCATCTTACAGGTTTTAGGGGATTTATTTTTTTGTCATTTTTTATTAGTTTTGGGGGCCTAAGTTTAAGTCCAACCCTATCGCAAAGAACCCAATAAACGGTAGCCATTAAAGCCCAACTCGACCCCGTAACTATTTCTAAACAAAACTGGATGGCCATTGATATAGCCATATCTATTTAATAATATCACAAACTATGAGGAAATAGAGCAGAGCAAAAAGGAGAAAAGTAAAACATCACAAATCAGAAAACATCAAAAAGCGAGAGGCGATGTAGAGAGAGTGAGCGAGAGCGTTAACCCAGCTGGGTCGATCGACGTTCAAAAATCCTGCAGGTGTCATGTTCTTCACCTTTTCCTTTTTTTTTTTTTTTTTTTTTTTTTTTTTTTTTTTTTTTTTCTTCTTCTCCCGTATCCTGATCGGATACTTGCCGTATCTCGAACGTATCCGAGCTGTATTGGAATAAAAAAATGATTTTCTTCCGCTCGATACTCGAAGTCTCAACGTACCGGTATCCCACCCGTATCTGTATCGGATACCGATATGATGGCATTTATGTTAAATGTTGCCTATGCAATGCCTCTCTGTTCGTGTTACACAAACATCCAACACTGTCATGGCAAAATCCGAAACCCACACAATTACACAAGCGCATGTTCACCTGCACACACTGTCAAGCATGTTTTTGAACATAAAAGTTGTTACCTTTCTATCAGCATTACCAATCAGACAATCAACGTAACAAAGATTTGTTGCAACTAAACTTGGAAAACGAAAAATATTCATTGTGAAAATGGTGCACCCTGGGAGAAAGTATTCTATGAGCCACTCTCTCCAGGTCAGCACTCTTGTTTGGTAAAACTAACCAATGGATGAATGACATGTGTAAAAATTAAGCCAACTCAACATTACACTACCAATACAAGCTAAAATACCATCTTGCCCCTCAAAATTTTAATTGCCCGCCAACTACTCAACCTTTTTCCTCTTCCTCTGTAATCTGAAAACACAATATCACTTTTCATCTCTCTCTCTTCACTTTCACTCTTCCATTTCAGATTTTCAACCATTGTCTTTAGGGTGTTGACAACAAGCTTGCCCAGATTCGCTGGTCTTCGCCACAAATGCCCACATTGGATTTCTTGCTGTCGCTTTTGAGTCACCGGCCGTGCCACCAACGTCAGATTTTGCCGTTAAGTCCACCTCCACCTTCATCGTAAACTATAAACAGGTAACTTCCTCCCATTTCTTATTTTGTTTTGCTTCCTTTCATGATTCTTGTTGATTAATTCTGGAATGTTTTGAGATTTTGATAATGGGTACAAAACCCAGTGGAGTGTGGGTGTGGGTGTGTTGATGGCTGAGGACCGGCGGGTGGCCGGCAGCCTTACTTCCTTTATCTTCACTAGATATGTGAGGTTGGCTCAGTGGATGCTGATGGTGGTGGGTGTTTGGCGTTATTAGGGTCATGGTATTATTTTTGTGTCTTGCTCTATCATGGGTTAAAGGTAAGGAAAAAAAGGTGTTATCTTGCTAATGAGTAGTTGGCTGTTCTGAAATCAGACTATGGATAGTCCCTTTGGAGATTTTTAGTGGACGACTTAAAATCTTAATTATGTGAAACAAAGATGTAGTATAAGGAGGTAGTTTCAGCGTCTCAATGCTTGACATATTTGGGTTTGTGGTTTGAAGATCTGAGCTTATTTTTAAAAGTTCTAGTATAGGAGTTATTATCTATCATGATTTCTTAAGTTCAGCTGTGAGGCTTGTTCTCTTAAGGAATTATTGCTATTATAATGCCTATGTTGTGGTAGAACATGAAGTTTTAGTAGGTTGGATTGGAAGATAATTTTTATACTACTATTTTTTCTTACGTTTTTGTTTAGATTTTGGTGTAATGTGAAGGGATATAATATAATATATATTTGGGGGTATCGATCTATTATTATTAGGGCATTGCTCCAAATTAAATAAAAAATAAATAAAATAATTCATGTTTCTATTGTTCTTGATTACTGCTATCTCTAGTGGGTTTGGGATTCAATTTTCTTTGATCTGAATTTTATTTATTTTATAACATAATATATATTTGATATATTTATATCTGATTCATATACTTGATTTTTTAGCCTGATAACTATATCCCCAAACAGCCAAGCAGAGGAGGCATCATTGCTGACCCGCCACATCAAGGGACTTGAGGTAAGTTATTTATGTTGTGTTATTTATTAATAACTAACTTGAATAATTGTGTCAATATTTTTGAGGTTATTAAAATATTAATATTATTTTATTCTTGAAAACTACTTTTTACCTTTAGTACTTGTAGGGGCAGTCATGTGAATAGGGGTCTTTATATATTTCATTAAGATAATAATGACATAAAAAAATAGTAATTTTAATAATTAATTAAGTGAATAATCTTAAAATTTACTTAATTTTTCTTTAAAATGAATGCATAATATATATACCATTTTGAGGGGAAAAAAAAATCTAAAAGAAGGGTGTCACTAAATTTTATGTTTTGAAAATAACTTTTGGTTATTGTTTATTTACATTTGGTTATTTTTATTTTCTACATTTTAGATGTAAAAGCTCACATAATTTTTTTTAAAAATAGGTTATATATATTTTTAACATAATATTATATGTAACAAGGGAATAAAATGTAATTTATCCTACTTTTTTAAGTAAATGAAAATATTGTTGAAATGATTAAGAAAGTACTTTGAGAATTTATCAAATTGGATATTGAAATGATTAAGAAAGTATCTTTTTTATAAACTGAAAAGTATTGGATTTATTTTCTCTACAAAACTCAATCAAACCACATAACTCTTTTTTTTTTGGGAGAAGAACCACATAACTAATTGATCTCCATTTACCAAAAAAAAAAAAAAAAAAACATGCAGATTTTTTTATAAAAGATTGGAAGGCATTGGAATTAGTTTTGTAACGGTTTATGCTATTTCCTGTCTTTTATTTTCAATGCAAGGCATTTATCATTTTTTTTTGTATATATACAAAAATAAAATGCATGGTATTTAATGATAAGCAATCAAGGAGGACAGGTTTTAGCTATTGGTGATGTCCATGAGGATTAAGATAGTAATCCCTCACTACAGTCCAACCATTTATAATGTTCATCTTTAAGCCCAATAATGTTAATCAATGGGATGAATAACAGTCCAACCATTTATTGAAGGAATCAAGAAAAACAATTAATATCGTGATTTGTTTCGATATAGGACATTTTATGAAAATGTTTCTGAATTTTCAGATGTTTGGCCTCATTGAAAATGCTTTTGAAATCAAAATTATTTTAAGTTTATCCTGAAAAAATGATTCGTTAGGCGTAAATTGTTTTCTAAACATGGTCTATTTAATGTGTAATATATTTTTGAACTACGCACACTCGCACCAAAAAAAATATTGTGTATCTAGAAAGGCTAGAATATTTCTTTAACGGGAGAAACTGAGAAAAACATTAGAATTAGCATTGAATTTTTTTTGTTTTATATATATATTAGTTGAAATCTCGTGTGTTGCATGATTTTATTCAAGAAATAAGTAAATAAATAGGTATTATTACATAATTTTAGAGTTCTCATTTAAGGTATCAAGTAGTTGCTTGTTTTGTGTTTTATTAATGTAAATATTAGTATTTGTATTCATAATGATATGAATTAATCTACAATTAGGTCATATGGTAAAAAAAGTAGATCATGTTATCTCGATGCAAATATAAAATAAAATAATTTAAAGTATTACCTTGTTAAAGAGAAAAGTTGTGATTTTTATAAACGTTCAAAAAAGTCTAAAATTTAATTCAAAAGGTAAAACTAATGAACTCTTGCCACCCCCATTAATTATGGAGTTTAGTTAGAATGTTTGTTTTTTTTTTTAAATATATTTTTATATATTTTTTTACGTAGCTATTTGTTGAGTGTTGGTCATTGCTGCTGTTGCTGCAGCTTACCATGTACTCTGTTTTGGTGGTAAGCTGCCAAAGCCAGCAGCAGTGCCAAAGCTTTTGGATGTTATAGATTGGGACCCTGACACTGGAGCTATACTTTTTGATCCTCTGACCTATGTTATAGCGGAAGGACTCTCAGATGAGAGCTCTTATCCTTTTGTAGGGAGTGTATTAAATAAAATTTTAAAATTTTGATTTTTTTTTCAATAAAAAGTGTGCTTAATTATTTGTTTTTTTTAGGAGATGTCACTGCATAAGTATGCTATTGATGGTTTTGCGGCAATTCCACTTAGAGAAGAGTGTCTGATTGACGCTCTTAGATATGGACCTTTGACAGGGTCACTGGTATGTATACTTAATGTATGGCTGTTTTATTTATGATATTTTTAATGATAATTGTAATGTTATATGTAATTATTTATTATTGTGGTTTGAGCACATAGTCTAATATATATATATATATATATATATTAATAAGAAAAACTCAGAGAAAGTTTAATTAGAATTTGAAATTTAAATCTAATTTTGCACCATGTGTTTAACTTTATGTGAGGACCATATCATAATTATCTATTTAAAATTGTGTTAACTAAAATTTTTAAATGTTCAATATGTATGCATGTGTTACATGTTATTTTTTTAATAGTTTGACTAATTTTATTTATGCTTTTATAATAAAAATTGTGTTTAATTTATACATGGACTTTAGGAGGAAGAGAGCCACGCAATATTAATTAGAGGATGGGTATATTTGAAGGATCGTATAGCTTTCCAGTTTAGAACCAGTTATGGCACTGAGCGGCACTATGATGGATATGACTAGCTCCAGACGTTGGAGGGGTCAAAGGATATTATATTTTACGTAACCTTGGAAGGGTCAGAGGGTACATAGCAAGCACTCTTGAGACTTGCAATATTCATTTTGAAGAATGGGAGAGGAGTAGAAGAGTTGAAACAGAAGTTGTGGTCTAAGTCATCTTGCTCGCCACTTCAGATTTAGCTCTTCTTCTCCTCTGCTGTTCTTCAAAATGAATATTGCAAGTCTCAAGGGTGCTTGATATGTACCCTTTGACCCTTCCAGCTCTACGTAAAATATTCTGTCCTTTGACCCCTCCAAAGTCTGGAGGTAGTCGTATCCATTATAGTGCCACTCAGTGCCATAGCTGTTTCTAAACTGGAAAGCTATACGGTCCTCCAAATATCCCAATCCTGTAATTAATATTGCGTGGCTCTCTTCCTCCTAAAGTCCCTGTATAAATTAAACACAATTTTTATTATAAAAGCATAAATAAAATTAGTCAAACTATTAAAAAAATAACATGTAACACATGCATACATATAGAAACATTTAAAAAATTTAGTGAACACAATTTTAAGTGAATAATTATGATATGATCCCTACATAAAGTTAAACACGGCGCAAAATTAGATTTTAATTTCAAATTTTAATTAAATTTTCTGAGTTTTTCCTATATATATATATATATATATTAGACTATTAGTGCTCAAACCACAATAATAAATAATAACATTACAATTATCATTAAAAATCTCATAAATAAAACAGCCATACATTAAGTATACATACCAATGACCCTATCAGAGGTCCATATCTGAGAGCGTCAATCAGACACTCTTCTCTAACTGGAACTACCGCAAAACCATCAATAGTGTACTTATGTTGTGACATCTCCTAAAAAAAAACTAATAATTAAGCACACTTTTTATTGAAAAAAAAATCAAAAATTTAAAAATTAATTTAATACACTCCCTACAAAAGGATAAGAGCTCTCATCTGAGAGTCCTTCTGCTATAACATAGGTTAGAGGATCAAAAAGTATAGCTCTAGTGTCAGGGTCCCAATCTATAACATCCAAAAGCTCTTGCATTGTTGCTAGCTTTGGCAGCTTACCATCGTAACAGAGTACGTGGTAAGCTGCAGTAGTAGCAATGACTAGCCCAACAAATAGCTACGCAAAAAAATACATAAAAATATATTTAAAAAACAAACATTCTAACCAAACTCCATAATAAATAGGGGTGGCAAGAGTTTATTAGTTTTACTTTTTGAATTAAATTTTAGACTTTTTTGAACGTTTATAAAAATCACAACTTTTCTCTTTAACAAGGTAATACTTTAAATTATTTTATATTTGCATTGAGATAACATGATCTACTTTTTTACTATATGGCCTAATTGTAGATTAATTCATATCATTATGAATACAAATTCTAATATTTACATTAATAAAACACAAAACAAGCAACTACTTGATTCCTTAAATGAGACCTCTAAAATTATGTAATAATACCTATTTATTTACTTATTTCTTGAATAAAATTGTGCAACGCATAGGATTTCAACTAATATATATACAAAACAAAACAAAAAATTCAATGCTAATTCTACTGTTTTTCTCAGTTTCTCCCATTAAAGAAATATTCTAGCATTTCTAAATACAATTTTTTTTATTATTATTTTGGTGTGAGTGTGCGTAGTTCAAATATATATTACACATTAAATAGACCCATGTTCAGAAAACAATTTACGTCTAACGAATCATTTTTTCAGGATAAACTTAAAATAATTTTGGTTTGAAAAGTGTTTTCAATGAGGCCAAACATTTGAAAATTCACGATATTAATTGTTTTTCCGGATTACTTTTGCCCAATTGTTTTTCTTGATTCCTTCAGTAAATGGTTGGACTGTTATTCATACCATTGATTAACATTGTTGGGCCTAAAAGATGAACATTATAAAATGACTAGGCTTCACAATAGAAGTGGATAAATCTGTAGTGAGGGATTACTATCTTAATCCTCATGGACATCACCAATAGTTAAAACCTGTCCTCCTTGATTGCTTATCATTAAATACCATGCATTTTATTTTTGTATAGATACAAAAAAAAAAAATGATAAACGCCATGCATTGAAAATAAAAGATAAGACATAGCATAAACCGTTACAAAACTAATTCCAATGCCTTCCAATCTTTTATAAAAAAATCTACATGCTTTTTTTTTTTTTTTGGGGTAAATGGAGATCAATTAGTTATTTTATTCTTCTCCCAAAAAAAAAAAAAAAAGTTAGTGGTTTGATTGAGTTTTGTAGAGAAAATAAATCCAATACTTTTCAGCTTATAAAAAAAATACTTTCTTAATCATTTCAGTATCCAGTTTGATAAATTCTCAAAGTACTTTCTTAATCATTTCAACAATATTTTCATTTACTTAAAAAAGTAGGATAAATTACATTTTATTCCCTTGTTACATATAATATTATGTTTAAAATATATATAACCTATTTTTAAAAAAATTATGTGAGCTTTTACATCTAAAATGTAGAAAATAAAAATAACCAAAAGTTATTTTCAAAACATAAAATTTAGTGACACCCTTCTTTTAGGTTTATTTATTTTTTCCCTCAAAATAGTATATATATTATGCATAGGTTTGTTTCAAGCTTTTTTTTTTTTTAACCAGCGCCCGTGAATAGTGCAAATAGTAATGTGAACAGTAATCAAAAAATGATTTTTTTATTATTTTTCAATTTTCAGAAAAATAAGCAATATTCTAATGCACCCTCATTTTAAAGAAAAATTAAATGAATTTTAAGATTATTCCCTTAATTAATTATTAAAATCACAATTTTGTTATGTCATTATTATCTTAATGAAATATAAAAAGACCACGTGACTGCCCCTATAAGTACTAAAGGTAAAAAGTACTTTTCAAGAATAAAATAATATTAATAATTTAATAACCTCAAAAATATTGACACAATTATTTAAACTAGTTATTAATAAATAACACAGCATAAATAACTTACCTCGAGTCCCTTGATGTGGCGGGTCAGCAATGATGCCTCCTCTGCTGTGGACTCCCTACAAAAGGATAGGACCCCTCATCTGAGAGTCCTTGATTCATAATGTAGATCAAAGGATGAAAAAGTGCAACTCCAGTAGTTTTAATATAGCCTAGTTTCAAATCAAAAAAAAAAAAAAAAGCCTAGTTTGATTCTCAAAAAAAAAAAGGCAGTAGTTTTAATTTTGAAGAATGGCAGAGGAGAAGAGATGAAACAGAAGAGGCAAGAGCACGTTCTGGTCTGACTCATCCTAGACTAGGCAGACCCTAGTTTTATGTAGTTTTATGTAGTCTGACGATGAAATCTTTTTACTCTTGCTAATTATTGGAGTTTATTTTAGTTCGATCAAAACTTGTTTATTCTTTGCTATATATATTTGATATTTCCAACACTCGTCTAAAAACTCCGTTATTTTTTAGAGAGAGATGCAGAAATTTATTGTTAATATAAATACAAAGAAAATTACAAGAGTATATGCTAGGAGAGATCAAAACTCTCAAAGAAAAAATCTACAAACAACAGAGCATTAAAATAAAGAATTCGCCTCAAGCTAAGGAGAACCATCAATACAAATTGAGGAACCAAAAATCCAAAACTTGCCAAGAAACCATTAGAGCTACTTAAGGGAACACTAAAGCTAGAAGAGATCCCACCCCCTCCTTGAAAACACAGATGCTCGTTGCTCAGTAACCATAGGAGGCAAAAAAAAAGGTAATGAAGAATAAAGAGTACTAAAACTGTGTGTAAATGGTGAAAGTATTGGCTGTGTTTTTTTCTGGGGGAAAGTGAAACTAACAACATTAGAGCACCCTATTTACCATCATCAATCACGAAGGATATATTACTTCTGCTTCATATTTGTGATGGAAAAAGTTCTCTACAAACTTAATTGGAGGAACTCTCTCCAAATTATGACATGTCAGCACCAAAAATTAACACTTGTCTAACCCAACTAAAGTTGAAATTCAAGAACTAGTGGAGAGAGAGCCTACGGTCTGAGTTAACTGGAGTTAGTTTTTGAATTTCAACTTTAGTTAGGTTGGACAGGTGTCAATTTTTGATGCTGTCACATCATAGTTTGGAGAGAGTTCCTCTAATTAAGTTTGTAGAGAGACTTTTTCCTTTGGTGATGGAAAATGGCATGTTAAAAGGATATATAGATTTATTAGCTACCCAATCAATTATTTTCCGTAGCCCTACTCTCCTACTTTTCTTGTACATATAGCTCTTCAACTCAGACTATCTAAGATCTTGCCACGTCATTCTACCAAGTTTTTAATGGTTAATTTCCTGTCCACGTATGAAATTTGCTTATTTGATCACTGGAGTGAGATTTTGTGTGCACTCAATTGTAGAGTAGAGTAATCAGTTTTCTTATATGAAGTAGTATATGATTAATGCCGGACGATGAAGACTTTTAGGAACTGTGATTAATGTGATCTGATTTTTTAGATTATTGGGGCCCCACACCATAACTATTAAAACTGACTTCCCCATGTTACAGTGCACTGGCTATTTCTATTACCGTTATACCCTTTTAATAAGTTTATTAACATTTTGTACATTTAATTTAGATCACAATTAGTTAGATTATAGTCCAATATTAATTTTTAATTTGATATAATCATCCTTAGGTGACATCACAAATCCTTACCCAAGAGTCAACTCTTTGTAATTTAAAGAGAAAATTGATATCATGTTTTTTTTTTTTTTTTTTTTTTTCAAAGGAAATTGATATCATGTTAATCATGAAAGTCCATAGTTGATGACAAGAGATCATATTAATTATTTACTTATTTAGTTTTGTAGTTTAGGATAATAAATTAAGGGTAAATTTGTATAAGTTATTGCAAAATAGTGTTTTGAGTTTAAAACGAGTATTTATAAAGGATTTGACCAATTGGGTTTAAGTCCACATTATAAACAAATTGCATATATGTTGATGAATTTTATATCTAAATTGAGTAAATTCTAATATGCCATTTTCCACCTTTTCTGCATTGATATAATACAGGGTCATCAAACCTAAATAGCCAATAAAATCGAAGTAAAGCTCCTACATGCAATCATCAGATCTAAATCTAATAATGTACCAAACTTATGGCCTGTTTGGATGGAGGGGGGAAGGAGGGGGAGTAGAGGGGAGTTGGCTAAAAATAAGCTAATTTTGTGCTAAATCTACTCTACTCCTTCTCTCTCTCCTTCAATCCAAACGGACCATTAATTAGAATAAGAAATCAATAACTAATATAATAAGAAGGATATTTACAAATATGGTGTTCTTTATTCTTTCCAACATGTTGGAATTAAGGTTAATAAAATCAGTTAAAGGCACAAATCTCTAGTGCGTTATTAGCTAATGGACATTTTGGGAATATACCCGAAACATAGATCAGATAATGTCTTTTTCTAAGGCAAGATAATTCTATAGTACCAATAGATTAGATCGTGCAGATGTTGCAATATGTCAGAGTCCCTCTTCAACCAAGTCTATTTAAGGCCAGGACTACTTTGCTCTGGGAACTAAGCCACACACTACACTACCTAGACAACTTGAACCACCTCTCTCTCTCTTTTACCTAGTACTTATGGCCATGGCTAAGCTTCTCTGCGTTCTGCTTCTAGCTCTCCTTGGCATTTACATCATTACATGGTTGCAACCCAGGTGAGTTCCCATTCTACACAGTACACACTTCTGAAAATGTGCCATGGGAAATTTTTGCAATTTCTTTTGTAAGTAATGGTTTTACTTTACATTGTACCATATTTCTGACAAAACAATTGTTTTTCAGGGGCAAAATGGACAAGGGAGTCTTAAGAGTTACCTTAAGTAATCACCGACAAAATGTTGTTTTATTTTTACCCCTATATATGGTCTACTTTTAACACTCAAGTGTAATTTTGCGCTCATAGTATTTTTTTTTTCCCACCTTGTGTAAATGAAATAACCAGAATGCCCATCACAATGCTCGAGAAGATTATTATTAACCGAAGGAAATGTCCAAATAGGGTCACCACTCATAAACTTGGTTATTAGAATTAGCAACCATCCAAAAATTCGCCGGAATCTGACCGTGGCTTGCTGGAATTGCTCCGGCGCTAGACTGCAACAAATAGCTCCCCATTTGGTGCTGCTGCGACTGTGGAGATAAGTCTTGTTACTGTCTTCTCTTCATCCCTCCTATACTCTTCTCTGTTGTCTCCGACGAGTCCAAGGATGACGTGGCATCCCTCAATTCTTGCTTAGCTTGTAACGTGGTGTTGAGATTACTACTTGTTTGGAAATTAAGAAGCGTGGAAGTACTTTCTGATGATAACCCAATACCTGGAAACAGGCTTGATTATCTCCTTGCAGCTTTGCTGTTGTTGTTGATGTTTCTGTTGAATATTGAAGCTTGGATTGAAGTACGAGGATCTTAGTTGAGAAGGGACAGGCATGCTTGAACCAGAGCTTCTTAGAGAGATATTTAGAGAAGTGAAATTAGCTGGGATAGTACCGGTACCAGTGGCAGCGATCACGGCAGGCTCAGCTTGTTGAAGTAGCCTTTCAATGGTTTCACCATCGGACTTGTGACCCAGTTCACGTGTGTGAGCTGAAAAACCCTGGCGGCACAGAGTGCCGGCATTCGGATACGGCGGCCACGGCCATCAACTTTTGTGTGGCTGTCCTTGGTGGAGGTTCGCTTCGGTGGTGAATTCTTTGAAGCTTCAGCAGCAGCAGCAATAGCAGAAGTAGTAGAATTTGTGGGTTGAAGAGTGGTTGTGAGAGCAGCTGTACAAGTGTTGTTGTTGTTGTTGTTATTGTTGGGGTCTTGGGATATAGCTAAAGAAGGGTAAGGAGAAGTGGAACAAGGTTCGTCTTCTTTCTTTTCTAGCAATTGGAATGGGAAATTTGGACGGTGGAGTTGTTCATCACCTCCATCCATGGTCGCATGGAAATAATAGGGTAAGAGTGAGAGAGAGAGTCTAAAATGCTTTTCTATGAGAGACTGATAGATTTCCCAGCTAATTAAAAACCCAAAAAGATTTCACAAAGATGGAGAGGTTTTCTTCCATTAAAATGTGCACAACCCTTTTGTAAATCTCTCTCTCCAGACTCTTATTCATGGTTCAGCCTAATACGGTTGTGTTCCCATAACCAGTCTTTGCTAAATATCATGAATTCATGATGGTTCACGTGATAATTACAATAATTACTCCGTCCCATAAAAGCACAGTTTGATGAATTTTGAATCGACCCAATTGTCAATTTGGTATGGTCAAAACAGAAGGGGAAAAAAAGTTTAGCTTACCACCGTACTTTTTTTAACTAAAATTTCTTTTTATTTTAATGAAAAATAGTCATATCACTCATTAACTAAATAAAACGTGAAAATTAAAACTCACTACCGCTTGTTATTGTGTATTTAAAATAAAAAGACACATCCAATTAAAAAAAATACTAGAGGTAAGTTAACTCTAAAAAAAAATTCAATTCTAACAATATTTGCAATATTCGGTACAATATATTCATCCCAAAATAAATATGTAGACAATAAATGCCACTCATGAAAAATAATTTAATTGTCTCTTTACTCTTTGATTTTGACCATACATCATATCAAAGAATTTGTGAGATTGTGAGATAAAGAAGAAAAAGTTAATCGTGTGGTAAGGAAAAGTAGTGGAAGCCAAGAACCCTTCTATATCTGCATATGAACCAAATTATTTATTAGTAATCGAAGTTCAACTCGATAAAAACTAGTTTATTTTGTTAGTTTATCAAATAAACAAGCTTATGCTTGATTTTAAGGTTTGTTAAATTTTAATTACTTAATTAGGCTCGAGCAAGACACAGCTCATCTCTCTTAGGTTTTCAAAGTAAACTTGTGTGCTAGTTCATCAACAAGGCTCATAATTCATAAATAAGGGAACATGAAATATTGTGTGATAGAGATATGAAGGGAAGTTCTAAGAACTTGTTTATATATGATCATTTTTTTATTACCAATCAAACAGACTCAGACTAGATTTTAAGGTTAAATGACTCAAGCTTGAACAAGACAAACAATGTGTGTTGTTCAGGCTTACAAAAATAAAATTCGTAAACTAATTTATAAACAAGGGTGGTGATCATCTAGGCTCATAAGCAACTTGATATTACAAAAATATATCTAAAAAGTATTGATATATTCTTGTTAAACTTGAACTATAATAGTTTGGTTTTCTTAATTCAAATTTTTTGTTTAATTAGGCTTTTAATTATGCGCAGTTTGCATAATTGCATACCCTTTTGGGCCATTACTTATCATTGTGTCCAGAATGTTTGGTTTCTTTTTTTCTTTTTTTGAGAAGAAATGTTTGGTTACTTGGTGCTCAAGTGGTACGTTTTATAAAATTTGTAAACTTGTCAAGCTAGCTTAACAGATTTATATTAAGTAAAAATCAAACTCAGGTTTAAAAGTTCAACATAAGCTTGATCCGAGCTCAAGCTCATTTAATTTTTAACAAACAAAGCCTAAGAAAGTATAAAGCTTGACTCAAACATAAGTTGTTTGCAGCTCTAAACTATTGGATGTAGGGTTATGATTCAAACAATTTGAGCTTAACTTAATAAAAAGTTCGTTCATGCTTATTTGTTTATAAACAAGCCAAGGTTAAGCCTAAGTTTTATTTTTGTACATTAAATGAGCTGAGCTCAAGCAAAATATTTATGAACATAATTGTGAATAAGGCTTGATAAAAAAACAAGTTAAATCTAGTTATGTGCTTGGTAATAAGCTTGATATGAGCTTGAAAAATAAAATCATATCTTACTAATCCTTTACTTAATTGAGAGTAGAGAGAGTTGGGACCATTTGTCCAAATCAAATAAGCTTTGATAATATGCTCATATGAGCTTGATAATATATTTATATTAGATCTTGAGCTCAAAAGCTTGATATATTACTCGAACTTGATTTGATTTATAAATCAAGTCAAGCTCAAATTTTTTAACTTTTTGACAATACTGAGTTCAAACATTATTTTTATGTTTGGTTCAAGCTTGAGCTTAAGTTTAAACATTTTTTACTTTTAATTTCAAGTCAAATTTAACACGTTCAAAATCTCAGCAAAAAAAAAAAAACCTTGGCTTGTTTATTTGCAGATGAGATTGCTATTAATTTACAAGACGTCTAAGGCTTATCCTCTATTTGCTTTTCTTATCGCATTGAAGAGTTTAAATTAGAATGAGTGTTTGTGATTGACTGATTGTGATTTGACATATAATTTGTTAAATTAATTTGGATTTTACTAATGTGTGCCCTAAGGGCACACATTAATTTTCATTTTTGGAAAAATTTTTCTCGAGAATTGAAAAAGTATTGACAGTTTTTTCAATTCTTGAGAAAAAATTTCCAAAAGTGGAAGGCTTAATGTGTGCCCTTAGGGCACACATTAACCGGACTCAATTAATTTATGCAAAGCTCAAGTGGGAAATCATTGGTTTAACTGTTAAAACTTTGGATCCATTTGTAGACACGATGAGAGGAAATGCATGTGGTTCTAATGACCAACGGGAACGAAGTCTCGTGGAATTGGTGCTTTAAAATTTTAGATAGATGCTACTTACTGCATGTAGCATGTAGGTTGCCCTTGAGGACCAAAAAAAAAAAAAAAGACGACCAATGGCTTCAATTTTTACATGACAATCATAAAACATACAGTCATGACCTTACAGTAAGTAGGGAATAGGAATTGGTCGTATATGGTGCAAGCCATTCTTATCACGCATGTTAATTTGCTAGGCCTCATTTAAGGTTTACTTGTACAATTGTGACATTAATCTTTCATTTACTTTCACACGTTTGAGCAGTTAAGTTTGTAAGGGACACGATTCTCAAAAAAAAGAGTTTGTAAGGGACATCTCTTTTTTACCCCTTGCCTTTTTCTAAAAGGTTTGTTTATTATGATTTGGCTATATTTTAAATGTCTTATTTTATTTGAAAATTAGAGCTTCGGTGTCTTTGATGACTCTCAGCGGATATGAGTGTTCTTTAGAACACGTGCACTCATACTCATGTCGACAATTAAAATGTTATCCATAATGTCCACAACAATATCTTCCATGAGTGTGCTAAGCACATTCAAATTGATTTTCATTTCATTGATCATCATCTAGATTAGCCTTTATTTGTACTCAGTTTCCTTTAAAGACCAACTTACTAATATGTTTACTAAGTTTTATCCGTCAGGCTGTCTTCGTGATCTCATCTTCAAACCCAAGTTGACTTCCTTCATATCACCTCAAGTTTGAGGGGAATATTAATATATTGCACATATTTAGCACATGTTGTATATCATAGTAATACCTACAGCTACGTGGTTCAATATCCTTTCTAATTATGTTTTAAATTTGTGTCATTTGCTCCTGCAAATGAACTGTAGCTTCAAGTGTTTTTAAAGACATTTGTGTTTTTGTTTCTTTCAAATTTTTATGCATTCTTTCCCACTTCTTTTTCTTCAGCAACATCTCCAAGTATGCCATTTTCTACTATGGCAAGGAGATCTTCCAAACAGTAAATTCAACTTTCTAGCCCAAGCTCTTTCAAACAATTTGACTTGTAATTGTTTGGAATTTTATATGTAATGTTCATTTATGTTTTTTGAACCCTAGCCTTTTGATTTGTGTTATGTTATGTTTGGTGGTAAAAGTTGTTTTTTAAAGAAAAAGTCAAAGGTGAGTAACAGAGACCAAATAGAGCTAAACACAGGTAGGCAAATTGTTTAAACCACGGGTAAGCAAGTTGAAAGCGAACCAAACCATAGGTGGTTTTATTGTAATTTTCCCTAAAACTTTTCATATCCTTCCAATTCTTATAGTTTTGTGCATGACTAAAATTCTTTGCACTTATAATAACAAAATCTTCCATGTTAATAACTCATTGACATAATGCTTATAATTACAAATTTACAAATTGAGAGAGAGTTAGATTCGAAGAAACACAAAAAGTATGTATTTTAATATTACACACTTCAGATTCAAAGTTCACTAATGATTTGGACTTTTGGACTTTTTCTTTTACTTTAGTTTTGTTTTGTGCTAGTTAGACTTGGTGTTAGTAATTTAGTTATAGTATTTAACTCTACTACTTAGGGTATGTTTTGTAGACTGTAATATGTACTATAATGTAATAATTATTCTTATGGTTTAGTTATTCAATAGTTTGATTATGTTTTTATTATAGAGAATAGTTGTTGATACTCATCTTCGCGACACATTTTTTTACAAGCCCGATTAATGTATTATGTTTTATTTTATTCTATTAAAGCATGGCCCAAGCCCATGCGACTTATTGGGGAAATTAAGGAAGTGTGGTTTGGAGGGTATGGGTCGGTTCCTTTCGGACATTTTGCATGAGCCCAGCCTATGCGTGCTACCAAGTGGACAAGGGACACTAGTAGCACCTTAGGCTCATGGAGGAGGTCTTGTATTCAAAATTTCCACTCCAAAACAGCTTTTATGCTCTAGGTGACTGTGGCCCAAAGTTTCTGCCCAAACCTTTTTTTTTCCTTTAAACATAGTTGAGACTCCCATTGGCCAACTCCATCTGCTAGCCCTCACTTAGGTGAGCCTCCCAATGGTCTGAAATTTCTGACCAAAGGTAACCAATTAAAGAAAACCCACTTTATTTCCAAAATTATGCTAAAAGCATACCAAACTCTTTCCTAAACAAAAGCAATCCAAGCCAAAACACCAAAATATTATCATAGGGGATAAAAGCATTTTACACTACTCAAAAACCAGTCAAGAGCAACACTCCAAACTTTATATAAAACTCTCTCTTCAGCTCATAAATAAACGAACCACGTTCTACCTAAAGACCTGAGACTTCAGAGCAAAAACTCATTCAGCCAGTCAATAATCTCACAATTCTGAAGTTTGGGGGTGGAAATATGGGTACAGGGGAACCTTCCCTCTCTTCCTCACGACCTCCCTCAATTTCCTCTTCTCAGTAACTGTGGGTTGATGTTTCAGACCTGTTGAAATACGTTTTCCCCCATAGAGTTGAAACTTGAGAGCCAAAACCCACTGAGTTAGGAAACATTCTCACAATTCTGAACCTTAGGGGTGGAAATATGGATATAGGAGAACCCTTCCTCTTCTCGATGACTATGGGTCGAAATTTCAGACCTGTTATGTTTTTATGCTTTTTCTGAACTTTTGTTATTAGCATTTTGATTCTCTCTTGGCAAAGCACCATTAACCTTTATTTTCTATACATTGTGAATTTTGGACTTGATTCTCTACAAACAAACACTTCTAAAGAACCGAAGGGGAGATTTTGGCCGTTTTCGCATTTTCGGCCCTTGTAGCAAAAACGTCCCCGACAATAGTCATTTCTTATGAATAGTTATTCTTTAAAATGAGGAATAACTATTCCTTATGAATAGTGTTAGTAACTTAGTTATAGTATTTAACTCTGCTACTTAGGGTATGTTTGGTAGACTGTAATAGGTACTGTAATGTAATAGTTATTCTTATAGTTTAGTTATTCAATAATTTGATTATGTTTTTATTATAGGGAATAGTCATTCCTTATGAATAGTTATTCTTTAAAATGAGGAATAACTATTATTTCTATAAATGTTATAATAATTATTCCTTAGTAGGTGTATTAATTTTTAAAATTAATATATTTCCAAATAAATAAACTTTCCATATGCACATAAAAATTATGAAAATAAATAATCATAAAAAATAACTAATCTCTCTTTCAAATTAAAAAAAAAAAAAAATTTTTTAGGAAATATAATTATATGAGTAAGATATTTCCTAAAATATATCTTAAGTTTGATATAAAATGCTTTTATTCTATTGTCTTTAAGGTTATATTATTCTGTTGTCACCAAACAAATAAATAGTAATAAGTATTACATTACAATGTCTTGTATTCTTTATAATACCTATTCTTATATAATTATCGTTACAGTCTACCAAACGTTGTAATACCTATCCAGTATTTCTATGTAATTATCATTACAGTCTACCAAACGTGTCCTTAGTATTTAACTTAGAGTTAGACGTTTAGCAGTATAGACATCTAGAAGACATGTAGTTGTCAACATTGTTTTTAAACCCAAACTAGATCGGTTGGTCCGACCCGATTAATCATGGACGGATTCTGTAAGCCATGGTTCAACCATGTCATTATCTTAGTAAAAATTGATGAATCTAATAGACGTGTAGTTGTAAACATTGTTTTTAAACTCGAATCGGACTGGCCGGTCTTATTGGGTTAACCAGGAACTGGTCCTTGGATCGGTTCCATAAGCCATAGTTCAGCGATGTCATTATCTTGGTAAAAATTGATGAAAATATACTGCTGGCAAGACTTGAACATGCTCTCATCGAGTGAAAATAAAATTTCCAGCATGCAAACCATTGGATCACACAGATCTTGTCGGTTAGAAATGAAAAATTAATAAATATAAACCAATTTAAGTATCAAATATATTAAAAAATTAAATGGCACATCACAATTTGACCTCGGTTGAATTTTGGTCCGACTTCAAAAACTTTGAACTTCTCCCTTTTCCGGTTCATTAAACAGTTTAGGTTTTAAAATCATGGTTGTAAATGCTTTTGTCTTTTGTATTTTTTCCCTCTACTACTTAGTGTTAAACGTTTAGTGGTGTAGACATGTAATTGTAAATACTTTTGCCTTTTATATATTTTTTTTCCTTTTAATTAACTTTTTTAATAAATGGTGGCATGGCCACTGCCACTTATGGCTACTAAATGGGTAAATAGCGTCAGTGTATTGCACCTAACATCTTGGCATATAGTTCAAACATTTTTTTTTTTTTTTTAAGTTTAAAAAATGGGTTGAGTTGGCCCGCAAAAAAAGGGCCGGCCGTGAGTTGGCCAGTTTTTTATTCATGCCAAAAAAATTCATGTTTAGGCCTGTTAAAACAGGTGGGTTCGGGGTTAGGTCAACAATTGTTGGCATGTTTTGCCATGTCTATCTCTAGTTATGCCAGTTTTGCATTGACCCTTACAATAAAATTTTTGAGTAAATTGGAAAAATCAGTGATGAAACAAAACACCAAAATGACCACACACACACACAAAAAAAAAAAAAAAAAACCTTTGGAATATGAAGAATAATTAACTAGTTGCGTTATGCAAATTCCAATCCTATGCACCATAGCAGTGGTTCTTTCTAATTTCAATTTAGATTACGTTGGTACTAATTGTTAAGAGTCTTATAACACAATACACACTTATTATTTCCCATAGAGACATTAATAGTTTAATTTTTGCACCCCAACTAAAAAAGAAGAACTTGGGAACTAATTATATACCAAGAAATTTGAGTGTAAAGACTAATTGAAAGATAAATATATAATGAAACTTTGATTTCCACGTAAACAAGAACACATGAAAACAAAAAATAGAAAAGGTGGGGGCTAATTGAATTCAGTACCTTAAAGTGTCTGAAGAGAGAGAATTTTCCCTCACCGACGTGATCAGAACTTACTAGAGAGTGGCAATGCTGTGATAATAAGGAGAGACAGAGTACCAATCAGACAATCAACGTAACAAAGATTTGTTGCAACTAAACTTGGGAGAACGAAAAATATTCAGTGTGAAAACGGTGCGCCCAGGCCCTCCTCACAGATCAATTCTCATTGACTCGTATCAGAAAAACCAAACACAACTCAATGGTTCATACTTCATAGTACTACTTTTATTTATTTATTACATGACTTTACGGCTTTAACTCGTCTTCAATTGTGAACCGCAATCTATACTCTTCAGGAACACCTTAACGTAGTAAACACTATTCTCTCTCTCTCTCTCTCTCTCTCTCTCTCTCGTTCTATTATTTATTTAGTACTTTGGCACTGCCTTTCAAACATTTGTCTGCTTGTAGTTTCTAACACATAGACACACAGGCACACCCTCTCTCTCTCTCTCTCTCTCTGCCTTTACCAACAAATCCTAAACTTTTCTAAATAAAAATACTAAAATTGACAAAAACAAGCGGTTGGTTTTTTCAGGGAAGAGATTAACTGATTGAGATCAGAACTAAAGAAATCACATTGAGGAATCAAAGATGGGTTCTGGTGCTGGAAGCTTCCTCAAGGTTATTCTCAAAAACTTTGATGTTCTCGCTGGGTATGTCTTCCTTCAACTACTGTACTTTTTACCAATTTGCTTCCTTAATTAAAGAATATTGATTTTTTGATTTGGGTTTTGGACAGATATTCATATTATGTGATTAAAATCTTAAAAAAGGTTTTTTTTTTTTTTTTTTTTTTTTTTAATTATTGGAAAAAAAAGGAGCGAAAATTTAATAAATTTCTCAAACCCAAGTTAATGTAGTAGACCTGGTTCTTGATTACTTTTCTTTTGCACTAATTTGACTTATTTGTTTGGATTTCAGACCTGTGGTTAGCCTTGTTTATCCTTTGTAAGTGAGATTCTATTTCTTTTTTTTGGATTTTCTAAGATAATAATATCTCGTACCCCTTGATTTATTTAAAATTTTGCAATTGTTTTGTGTTTTTCTGTGATGGGTAGTTTTCAATTTTGTTGATAAAGTTGTATGTTTTTTTGGTGTGGTTTGGGTTATTCAACAGATATGCCTCAGTGAGGGCAATTGAAACGAAATCACCTATAGATGATCAGCAATGGCTTACTTATTGGGTTCTGTACTCCATGATCACGCTCTTTGAGCTCACCTTTGCCAAACTTCTTGAATGGTAAGTAGAAATGTAAAAAAGGGTAGCTTGTTTTCCTGTTGATTTGTTTCCTTTTTGGGTTGGGACTTGGGAGGGTGTGAATTGTATTGAATATGCATTGTGCTTAATTTTGATATTTAAGTCTTGGAATGGTTAATTTGTTGCATCAAACTTTTTTTGGGATTTGGTTCAACTCGAGGGAACGACAAAGTTGGAGAACATGTCAATTGAAGAGGTAACATAGTATGACTTTGGATAGAATAGAATGGTAGAAAAGAATACATGTGGTTGACCTTGATTAGTTTGTTGAGGTTTCATTATCCATAGCTGGCCTCAAAATTTTAGGAATAATGCTTTGTTTTTATTGTTTAGTACGTCTTTTTTTATGTTTACTTACTATGAGTTTGTATTACTTATCAGAGAAGATTATGATGATGATTTTGTTTCATACTTAATTGTCATTAGAATCAATGTATCTCACATTCTCACATTGCAATTTCTTTGCCATCATTTTGATATTTGAAAAGCTATTGCTATTTAGCAAATCCAACTCATGCAAAATATGGGTATTGAACTTGGTGCATCTGGTCTTTAGCTATCTCAATGGTTATTTTCTCTAAACTGCGCTTCATAGGGTACTCTTAAACGTGTATTTTCTTTCTTTGCAAAGACAATTGTAACCATTCTGAAATTAATTAGCTTTAGGTTGTTGTGTTGTTTCAGCAGGAGATAAAGTGCTTGAATTTGCTGCTAATTTTGGTAGTTTTGTAGAACTCTCTAATAGAAGTACTACTTCAGGAAAATATAATGGTGTTAGACTTGGGCTGTCATTATATGGCAAGGATTTATGTTATGTACTGGATTGTATTAAGCATTCAAGCTGTTTTAACTCACAGATTTCACATGGTACTGTTTTTGTAGTCTTGGCTCAGGTGGTTAAGGGGAAGGGGGGTCCAATTAGGAATATGTCTTGGGTCCCAATCCTACTGATGAAGAAAACAGTACTGATGTGTATGCTTTTTATATGTAGAAATACTTTTGAGATCATTTAGCTTTTGCTTGAATATTGTATATCTGTGTGGCAGGATTCCTATCTGGCCATATGCAAAGCTGATTTTGACGTGCTGGTTGGTCATCCCATACTTCAGTGGTGCTGCATATGTTTATGATCATTACGTGAGACCTTTCTTTGTCAACCAGCAGACTCTTAACATCTGGTATGTTCCAAAGAAGAAGGATTTCTTCAGTAAGCCAGATGACATTCTATCTGCTGCAGAGAAATATATTGCTCAAAATGGAACAGATGATTTTAAGAAGATTATTAACAAGGTATCCTCCTCATCCTTAATGTTTTCGGAAAATAATTCCATACATGCCTTTTGAGACTATATTGGTAAATGGTGCAAATGCTAGCTGATTCAATCGGTCAATAGTGTACTTATGTTATATATCTCATCTGTTTCTGCAATTCATGGAATTAAAAATTAATGCTTCCCCAATGCTGGCTTAATGTATTTTTTCTTGTTTTGCAGGCTGACAAATCACGGAGTAGTGAAGTTTACTCGAACATTTTTGAGGACGATAGGTATTGAGCCTTGTATCTCTCAGTATGTTTCTGCCTTGTGCTTTGTTGTGGAGAGAAGATGTTGGCTGTTATTAGAGGTTTTTTGTGGGTAGTTAATATTCGGTTTTTCTGTTTGTTGTTTGAAACAATCTTTGGTTGTAAAATGTACTGGATGTTCTTAGTTTACTACATGTAATTATTAATTAGAAAAGTTTGTGTTGCTTTTCTTTGTTTCCATGCATCATCATTCTGCAGTAGTGTTTCATCTTGATTCCATTGGTATTGGCTTTTAACCAGAATTTTAATTTGGTCCTCCATTTTTGGTCTTTTTTGAGAGATTTTCTATCTCATAATAGGTCGAATTCAGTTAGTTGTATATTTGAATTGACGACAGGAAACCGGTCCACGATGCTCACTAAAGAACTAAAGCATTAGATGATTGACCCATACATTTTTTCGGTAGTATTTTACCCTAATAATTTATCCATGTAGTTTTGGCCTTCCTCTTTGGCTTGCATATTCTCATTGATAAACATGTTGTTGCTCATATATCAGTTCTCACTTCCTTAGCTTAATCGTTGTGCGTGTTCCCTTGGTGCTCCTTCAACTTGAGCCCTATGATTCTTTCATTGGATAGTCCATGTTCATTGCTCAAATTATCTAAGCTCAAGTTTCTCTATTTTGGTCCCCTGTTAAATCCACCTTTGATCTATTGTACCGTGTTCTAGTTTGGTGCTTTTCTAAACCAAAAGGATAATGTTTGTTACTTTCTTAGTTCCTACTTGCTAGTTGCAGCATTCTTAAGAGCATCTCCATTAGTTCTATCAGTTTAGCCAAAAACCAAACAATTTTACCTACCTCCTTTTTCAAATACATTTTTTAATACCCTCTATCATTTATCTATCTCATTCAAATATTATTTCTTTAATCTTTATTCTTTTATCTGTTTTTCTTTTTAATGTCTCCTCACATGGTTATACCCGATTCCTTCCCAAACCAAACGCTATCCATAGTCCCACACAGACCCATGAGAGAGAGAGTGGAAATCAATCGGCGGCGTGCCTCCATTGCCACTATCGTCCTTGCCTTCTGCCACTGCTTGTCCACCCTCCACAACTGCCTGTCCACAGCTTCTGCATGCAGCTCCATTGCCTTGATCGAAATCCTCCCCTCTTAATGCCATTCCCCCATCTCCGCTTTCCCCCCCCCCCTTAAGCCCAGGTCAAAAGAAAAATGGAAGGTGGTTGTTTTTTCGTGAGAAACATTTGAGAGAAAGAGGGAAGAGTTAAGGTGCACAGAAAAAAGAGAGAGAGAGGCTGAATATTTTTGTCTTGAAAATTCATTTGGAGAGCAACAGTAACACTTCATGTGTGGAGAGTACTGTAGCCCATCTATTTTATTTTTTGCATTTTGGGGAGGTTGTTTGAGCTTATATTTGTATTGTGGGTTTTTGGAGAGGAGTATGGCTATTGGAGATGTTAAAGTGGCTACTCCAGCCCCTTTGTTGTTGGCCACGAGCTAGTCATGAGTCATGACCATGAAAATGTTGGTACCTCTTCAAAGTTTCAACTAAAATAGAAAAAAATGTGGAATTAATTGTATTTATGGGTGTGTTGACACTGACAGTCAATGATTTTGGTTGAATAACCATGGGTAAGTTTTGACTTTTGAGGAACTCTTCTTTCACTCACTGCCCACAAATTTATTTGTTTAAGCATTGAAATATTGGATAAGGCTGATGGTGATAGCCTCTTTGAAACCTTCTGTTTCAAATGATGAACGTCATGATAATGCTGCTTCAAAATAGCCTTAAGAAAGGGTCACCTATCTATGTGAATCCTAAAGCTTTATGAACAATATTTTTACTAGTGGATAAGTGGAATGTTTTTGCTTATTGGAAATTATAACACCAACTCATTTATGAGAGGCTAGAATTTATCCATAAGATTAGCTGTTACTCACTTGCTCCCACTACTAACCTAAAGAACCTTATTCTCAAAAAAAAAAAAAAAAAAAAACCCACAAATCAATTGCTCCAAATGATTTTGTAATAAACCTCCATGATCTACGATCCCATTATTAAACCATCTATGTATAGATTGTAACAAGTTATAATTAGCCTTTCTCACTTTACAAAGAACATCAATTCTACAAATACACCTAATTTTACATATTTTGCAAAGTTGTCAACTTCTAATAATAAAGTTATGCACATGAGAATAACAGGATTCACAAAAACCAAAGTGTCGACAATCGCTTCTCTCTCCCATCATCTTTTTCCCCCAATACCTCCTTTCTCTACTCATTTTTTTCTTCTTCCTCCTCTCTTCCTTTTGCTGAAAACAAACTCCACTTCTCTCTCTCTCTCTGCTCATATCAATGTAAGATAATTTTCGGAATTTATAGACAGACCTAATTTGGGTCCTTTACAATAAAGGTTCAAATCTCATATTTTTCTTCATATTTTTCTTCTTTTTTCACTGATCTTTTAATTAGGAATGAACAGTAATGTTCAATCAGGGAATTCCGAATTGTGAAATTACCATTCAATGCTCAACGTGACTTTCACTCTTTCACACGAGTTCATCATTGATACTATTTTTATAATGCACAATCACAACTTGACATATTAATTGGGTGTGAAATTAAGTGCGTCTATAGACTTATTGGTACAACTTACAAGAATGATTGCACACCTAGTTGGAATACTTGTCTGTTGCGATGGAGCCACATGCCCATTTGATTGGACACACCATTTTGCGATGGAAGATTCAACTTGTGAATAGGGATTATAGCTGTGCAGTTCTATTTGATTCATTCAAGAACAAGGCAACCTCAGCCTGAACAACACAAGGAAACGAGTATGGCGTTAATGAGTTGCAACAAGGTTGTGGGATTGGTTCACAGTGAGGCTGTGAAAATACTTGACCTAGAGGAGAACTAAGCTTACTAAACACAACGTGTTCCTATGCTTGACCTACCAGACCTTCTATTTGTTTCCTTATTGGGCCCAAATTTCCAATCCTCTTTTTGTCCTTTTTTTTTTTTTGTGGCAGCTTTTAAGTTGTAGAGTCAGTTTCACAGAGAGAAAAAAAATATATTATAATATTAAGTAGGACTTAGTCCAACCTTAATAAGAGAGTAAAAAAAATATTATAATATTAAGTAGGACTCACATTAGTCTAACCTTAACAAACATCACAGTGCTTGTTAACATTTGTCATTCTATAATAGAAGAAAGGGTGATTGAATCCCAAACATTTTTGTTGGAACATCAAGAAGTATTATATGAATTACAAGACCTTTAACTAAGGAGTTTCTTCATTAACTGTGCAAGTACAATAAGGAGAATTTGGACGTCCTAGTTGTGGGAGGCTAAAGTTTTTTTTTGCCATTTGTCTATTTTTCATGCATACATCAAATGCAAGAACTTGTCTATTTTTCACTATATCCAATCGAGGATATAGCGTGTTGCTTTAAAAAAAAGACCTAACCAATCGTTATCTACTTTCACATATCCTATACTATGCATTTTAGTAGGGAACATCCCATTGTGCATCTATAGTGGATCTATTATCTATGTACATAAAGGAGTGTAAATTTTATACTGGCTTTTAACCTATCATAGATTCATAGGCCTCATCTTTTTTCTGGAGTTTGAGAACGATTGTAAATAAAATATATGAGACTAAACCACAGATATAAATGGAGTCATAAGCGCATGAAACGTTGAGATAAAATTAAACTCTCATACTTGGCGGGGTTGACCTTCTATCCTGAGTAGTCACAAAAGATTTGTAAGACCTTGTTGATGGCATTGCGACACTCTCGAAGCCGGAGCAAATAGAGGATGGTAATGTAAAAATAAAGGTGAAAAAGGATGATCTAATTGATGAAATTCTAATAGAAACTTATTGTCACAGCACACTTTTGGTGCGATGGTTATTTCACAAGTATAAGAGTTTGTTGAGTGTAGGGGGTAAAAGACGGGGTTCAAGTCTCGAGAAAAGAGTTTCGCACACATATACACTTAGATCAGGTTACAGTAGAATTTCTATATTGTATTATAAAAAAAAAAAAAAAAAAAAACTCACCCACCCAACTAACATCATTCATAATTTACAAACCCAAAATTCCATATACAACACAAATAGATAAGGCAATTATAGATCACCTTGTCTAGTGCTTGAATATGATAAAAATGTTAGCCTGACAGCATTGAAGAACACAGAGGTGGTAGTTGAGGATATAAAATCCATTATATTAATGGTGGGGACAAAAAATTTAAAAATAATATTCAAGTTTGTTTTAGGCTTCTTTCCAAATGGATTATCTTGACATTACTGCACAAGGAGAGGGAGTTAGATGGGGCTGTTTACTGGTTTCAGAGGAAGAGATTGAGATATTAGGATTTCATGTCACTATCTGGAGAAAACTTCCACTGCTCTTGCTTGATGTCTTTAAATGGAGAGGATTAGATTTGCTTTTGTTCCCCATTAGAATTGTTGCCATTTCTTTATTAATTGTCAATTTGTATCTTTGTTGTTCCCCGCTTTTTTGGGCACTTATTGTGTAACTTCACTGTGTTGGAGATTATTACACTTATTAGATGATCATAAAGTAGTATTCCTCACTCCATCAAAGAAAAAAGTAGTATTCCTCACTTTAATAATGCACTCAATCACATCACAAACAAAAAGCTTTGGAGGATTCGACCAGCTAGCTGGCAATTTCAGTACCTTCAACATTGGAATATATGAGAAAATTTAGTACTACAATTTATCTGTAACTTCTTTGCAACAATTGTGACGTGACAAAGTATGAGAGGTGGAAAAGAAATAGCAGGTTCACGAATAAGTGATAGGCAACCATTCATAGTCTATTACGTTAAAATTATAGTAAAAAGTTGTAAAATGGTGTGTGATTCTAGAACTGCTCAGAATATATGTCACATTAGTGGGTATATAGTTTTTTTTTTTTTTCTAATTGGGGAATATAGTAACATTACTTGTGTTGAAATCAAATTTAATTTCCAGAGTCATCCTCCAAGTATCATTTAAAAAAGAAAAAAAAAAAACCCACCTCTTATTTCTGCCATTTTGATCTCAGCTTCCTCACAAATAAACTAAAGAAGAAAAATTCGAATTAACTGAACCAGTGAGATGAAACTGCCACGTTGATGGCACATGGGAAGGAAAAATTCCATTGTCATTGCTCTATGACTATGACCCCGCAATAATATTATAGACCCAATAATTTAGATGGGAAAAGATATGGTCTAAAAAAGGTCTGTATACGTTTGTGTGCTATAAGCAGTGTGAAATAAACACCACCTTCTGCTTTATCTCTAGTTTGGTAATTTTAAAGACAAAACTGACACAAGGAATAGTTTTGTAACAAAACTGAATTTTAATAAATAATTCAGGGACCAAAATGTTAATTAGTCATAATTTAAACAATAACTTGCAATGCTATCCCCCAAAAAACAAAAACAAACAAACAAAGTTGTAATGCTATCCTTTAATCGATTCAAGATTTTGTTACATCTTTTCCAATCTTTTCCTTATAACGTGAGTATAGAAAAGCACATATAAAAGCAAGGAATTTCCCTCCAGCTCCAAACCAAGTTATCTGGATTAAAAAAGAAGAAAAGATCTTATATTTCTTAGCATTGGCAAAATGAAGTGTGATAACTTGGAACATGTATTGAAATCCTAGTTAACAATTTCTCTCAGAAATATTGAAAAAAATAAATAAATAAACAAACTGTAAAGCTAGAATTTTTTATTATGTCCAGTCATACCTTGTAAAGAAATCAAGCAACAAAATAATGCTCTCAGATAAACAACGCCACATTAAATCTGTACCAAATAATACTTATATAAATAAAAACTTGCCTTAAGAGAGCAAGTGGTGGGTGACCAACCAATCCCCTAAAATGAGGTTCTGGGCAAGAAAAAAGGAAGAAGAAATTCAATCCATTATTTTTAGGTTAGTTACTTTTCCTATCCAGCAGATACAAGTAGACGTAAATAAAAAAACGAGTCTTTCATAAATAGTAACTAGTTGCTGAAGAAGCTAAGTGAAAGATCACTAGTATCTCATGATCGGGTAAAGGCATGAAGCTTGTCTAGCCAGAAGGCCCTGCAAGTGTCTTACGATTTACAGGCAAGAACCTCATCTGTTAATCGTAACACTCAGGCGTCGGCTTCAATTTCAGCTTCAGCTTCAGCTTCAGTAGAAGTTGTAAATTGGGACAGATACTCCTGAGCATCAGCAAGTGCAGATTCCTTTGCGTCTGCAGCATATAATATCTTCTTAACTGCAACTGACATCTGCATAGGATTTAAATAAATGCATAAATTACATAAAACCCTTAATCCCATGACACACAACAGAGACATTCCTGTGGTTATGCAAAGGTTGGAAAATAACCTAGCTGGGAAGAAAATGATGTATTCAAGGATTATCCTCATCATAACAATTAGCTCAAAATATTATAGGTTATAGAAGAAAACTCCTAGTCTCCTAGCAGATGATTCAAATCTCTGGGCCAGAAATGGACCTACATCAGGATAACGTCTTTGGAATCTTTTAGTAGTGTACCTAGATTCCTTCATCAACCTCAATATATTGGGAGAATCAAATGAGTAAGACAACAGTTTGGCTAAATAACGACAATAAAACAAGATATAGAAACACTAGCAGAAGAAATATGCAGCATGGAAGACTTACAAATATGAATAAAATTTACTAGAAGAGGGCACACGCAATGTGTGTGACTTTGTTTTAAAAACTATTTAAAAATATAGTTGAGAATGTAGTACTGTAGCAGGCATAAAACAACAAAAAGAAAAGAGTAAATAGATTTGGGAAGTTATATTTAGTTACAAAATATAGAAAGATTGAAAATGAAGAATGGAGGAAAGAGAAACTGAAGGAGAAAGTGGTGGGTAACATAGGCTAGAAGTTGGGTGATGGTAGTTTACTAAAATGGTATTCTTGAATTTTTTTCCTGACCATTTTAGCTTATTTATACAACTATAATCTTCTATTAAGTAATTTTTCCTAAGATTCTTTTGGGAATGTAACAGTTTTTTTTTTTTTTTTTTTTTGGGTAAGTAACACACGAACCCAGTGGGTTTTGAACTCACGACCTCATCCTCCAACCAATTATTAGGGGAGAAGGAAGTGCTGCTATTGAGCTATGACTAATTGGCATTTGGGTATTTAAAAGATGACACCAGAGGGGAATCCCCTTTCTATTAGTATAGATGAGAATGCAATCTTGACATTATACATGAACATAATTAAAACCATAATACAAGCAGTCGAGCATAATGAAAGATCTCTAGAAACTCTTACCGGGAGATTCTCCAGATCAGGAGTCTGGCAGAGAATTTCTATATCCCTTAATTTTGCAAAGTAAAAATCTCTTTCTTTTTCCAAAAGATCCACAGAGAACTTGAGATCAGTAACCTGTAAGACAAAAGCATATAACAACAGAACTTTCCAGACTTAGTATTGCTATTAGAAACTCTGCCAACCAGACCACAATATCTTCTTGATTCATAGACAGTCATAACAGAAGGCAATGAAAGGAACAGTAGAGTAATCAATTCTATCAAACTTCAGGCAATAAAATGTTTCTGCCGCAGGATTATTATATCAATGGAGAGAGAGAGAGAACGTCTAGGACAAGCATGGTTGTTGATCCAAAGAAATTTCAAAGTGAAATCAATACACTGGTGGGTCACACAGAGTACCCCAATTGTCCCTTATTGTATCTTGTGTGGGTTTTTTCTTTAATACAATTGCTCTTACTTTTTTAAAAAATATACTAGTGGGGTCGTCCCTGTGCTACCTTTGTGCTGTCTGCACTAAGTATCCTCCAATTAATGATAAAGAAGGATGATCTCCTCAGGCAGCCATCATAAACAACTAATATAAAGCTCACATTTTGGATTTAAATAGGAAAAAAGCTTCCAGGTGAAGTTAATGCCAATACCTCCTGGGACAGAGCCTGAACCTCCCCTGAAGAATTAGCAACTGGTGCTGCATATGTCTTCCCTTGCCTGAACCCTATAGCAACAAGCAGCAAACAACAATGGGAAGGATGAAAAGTTATAAATGGAAAAAATCAAAGGCGCAGACACAGCAAAAAAATAAAAGTGAAACAAGCTGACCAGAGGATTTATTAAGACCAACTGTGTCACCAGAACCATGATTGTGCATATTATTTGTTTGCAGTGATCTTGGGTTCTTCTGAGACCCCTTAGGATTCCGATCCTTCACACCCTTACACCTTCGCTCAACAGGATTATAATTCCTATAAGACATTAAAAAATATTAAAATTTAGGGAAAATTCACAAAGGGTATATGGTAATATTGATGCAACAATACTCAAAAGTATTAAAAAAGGCGAAAAGGGATTAGGAAAATGAAGAGAAACTAGCATACTCATTCATAATGCCACCATTTACAGAATCACAGTAGCGTTTCAGCCATTGTAAGAACTCCAAATTGTCCAAAGGTCGTCCTTTAACTAGCCTGTTGACTTCAATATGCTGCCATACAGCCAAAAACTTAGCAGTCAATGCAAATGTAATTTTCTAGCTTGAACAAAATAAACTCCCTAATCCAGCTTCCCAACTAATTGAGGATATAATTAAGATCCAATAATTGAGGCTTGCACTACATCCTTTTTAGTGAAAATTTATACATGCATGATAAGAAGATTTATTTTTCCCTTTTTTTCCCATAAAGTAGATCAACCCACAATCTTTCCAAGTTTCCATTCAGAGGAAGTTTTGACGTTTTGAAGGGACCTTGATACCAAGAGATTTATAATAAATAAAATAAAAACACTACTTTACACTCTTTTTAGAGTTTAGAAATTGAAAGGTCATTGCTCCTATTCTACCGTATTTGTAGACCAGTTGGCATGAGTCATTACTCTAAAATTCAGTATTTGCACATTTTGGTTGAACTTTAAGACAGGCAAATCCTATAACCAAACTCAGGTGGTTGGGGAAGGAAATTCTGCACAAAAGTTTCCCACTAGTAAGAGTTGCAATCCAAGACATTCACACCACATATGCAAAATGACTTTATAGATGTAGTTTCTAAAGTGGTTGGATCATTCCACTGGTCCTCCAATTGGAAGAATGATAAGTCCCACACCAAGACATTACCACCACTGTGAAAGATTGTATTGTGAAATTCCATTTATACTAGTTTTCAGTTTTGCTTACCAGAATTTATCTTAAGTTCCTTTCTTATGTATCCAGTACAACCAAGATCTCCCGCAAGAATATTTATTCTTTTCCCTAGTATCACTTGACTGGCCTAGATTTAGTTAAGCCTGATTAAAACTGATCGAAAAATTCAGACAGTAATTCAATTCCAACTTTCTCAGAGTCAGAAAGGTCTAGCAGAAATGGGCAAACCCTAATAGTTAATTCCACCCTGGAGTCAACAGCTCAAAGGAACATGATAATACTAAACTGAACACTTAACAAAAAAAAGATTGGTAAAAGAGAAAATGGAAACACAAGAAATGCATGCACAAAGCTCTACACACAAAACTTTGACCAGTGAGACGAAATTACCTTATCAATTTTCAACTTGTTAAATACTTCCTGCAGAACCTTATAATTTTGGATCATATCATATTCTGATTTTGCATCAAAATTCACCTGAAATATCAAATGACAACAAGTGAAGCTCATTTTATGGATAAAATTATTAATTGAAATAGGAGGTGCAAAAAATGAAAAAAGAGCAAACAGGAGAGGCAGTTTGTCACCTTGTGCATTGGAACAACACCTGGATAGGTCATGTCCATCATCTGACATTGCACAGCACCAGATGCAGCCTAGCCACAAGCATTTACATTTAAAATAAATTGAAAGTAGTTAACCATTTCATCATGGTAAATATTTAAGATGAGAAAAGCATGATGTGGACTTACAACAGTTTGACAAGTATCCAATGAGAACTACCATCAAAGTTACTAAACTAGCTTTCTTTTGTCCCCAGGAGGGAAAAAAATAAAAAAGCATATGAAGAATATTATGAGACTACTAACAAGAACCAAGTGTCATAATAAGGCTTATCCCATCCCAACTCAATCGATGGTCTTAAAATTGGTTCCACGAAAATTCAGCACTTCAATCAACATGACCATCAATCCTTATCTCCAACTACAAAGCAAGAATTATCCAGTAAAATTTAATGTGAACACCTTGCAGGCCTTTATACTTTATCTAGAAATGAAGCTCCTAAAGTGTAATTTACTGAGATTTCCATTATTATTTTTTTTATCAAGCAACCAATTAGTTTCCATCAATGCATTTAAAAATGAAAATTGTCCTTGCTAATGGGGAATGCATACTAGATACTTCAAACTGTGCATTTTAGCATGTCCATAACATGCAGATTATACTTTGGATTAAGGTTGAATTGTTGCCCCCACAAGCACACATTACTATCCATTGAATCTGAACTCTTTCAAGGACAATGCTATCAAGAATATACTGTCCCTTATGCACATGGTGTCATAGAACAAATTGCAGAGAAATAAGGTTTTCATGCATACTAAATAGTCCATAAACATAAAATGACTACTTGTACTAAGTGGATAAATGTATTGCACCCAAGATCGCACTATAAAAGTCGATAAACAAGAAAAACAATTTAAACCCTCTTAAACATTCATTAGGATGATAAGACAGCTTAATGTTTTAAGGGGTGTTAGGGGCAGCGCATTTCATTTACAATTAAAGCACTTTGTGTGTGATCCCATGGCCCCCTAGAGCAGATTTTGTGAAGCTGACACATAGAAAGGTCTACATCAATACAAAATCTGAACAGTCAGATTATACAAGAAGTGCATATCATGGACAACCACTCACAGCCAAAATCATCATTTTACCCATATATCTAATAACAAAAAATTCAGAATGGTCATTTCTTTGCAAAGTTATAATGGTAAAGTGGTAATACATGCAAAATTTGAGAGTCATCAATCTTTGCCCAATGCTTAGCACTGTCAACAAACCTAGCCAACTTAATTTCTCCCCTCATTAACTAAAGTGAGCATACATAAACATTATGCTCAAACTAATTAACCTCACAAATGATTTGAGCCAAAGAAGATAATTGTTTAGGTGTCTTTGTTATTGCAGCCTCTCAACTAAACTTGTTAGATCAGACTTGGTTTATACCTTACGCATCTTTGATTCAGTTTATACCAGAGAGAAACAATGAACTTCCACATACAAATAATATAACTTAAAACTTAACATAGATTAGGCCAGATAATGATATGTCACTCATTGCATTCCAAATTTTTGCATCTCTTTACCCCCACTTTAAACCCAAACACACCACACACGTAGCTTTCGTTTTACATCTTACTACAACTACAGATAACATTAGTAAAACCCAATTGTGCAATGGCAAAACTGTAAAACAAATTTCCAATATTGAAAAGGGATAAACAAATTCACTGTAAATTTTATGGCATCCCAAACAGCATCATATCAATCAACATATATATAGGAGCACAATAGTAACATATTGGTACACTTTCTATTTCCACGTCATTTGTAAAGGAAAAGAAAGCCCCCCAACATGAAAAAAAACCAAAATTCAGGATGATTTTCAGTATGTAAGAACAAAAATCCATAATTGGGACACATATCTCTGAAAAAATCCATCTGGGTCATCAAAATAAACCCAAACAACATCTTTGTCAACTTAAATAGTACCCTCTAAAACTCTAAATCCACCCCAAGAATACCCCAAATGCCAAATGGTAAAAAATTTCACAACATTAATCACATAAAAAGAACATCTTTTTCAAAAACAAATCCAATACAGAATAGAAATCCAAATTCAGGAATGGGAAAGATGTTGAAAATGCAAATCCAAAAAAACCCATGTGGAAGAAAGTAAGAAACTTCGATTCCATAACTGCCAAGAACCCAACAAAGCCTCAAGAAATGAGAAAATGAATAGGAACAAGTACCTCTTCAACCCGAGAGAGATTAAGCTGAAGTCTGTTATTAATCCAAGTCAATATCTCATTCCTTCCTACAAAGTACGCGCTGTCCATCATTCCTATATTGGTCGCCATTGAAACTCCTTGAAGCAGAGAGAGAGAGAGAGAGAGAGAGAGAGAGTATGAAAGATACGAAGAGCGAGGATTAGTGTGTATTAATGTAATGCGTAATCTTTGGAGGGGTTTTAAAATTTTTTGGTTATTTTTCAAAAAAAAAACCAAAACTGAAAGAATTGAACGGTGAAGGATTAAGATTATAACACACAAAAAAACCGAAAGCCAAAGTGAAAGGCCACAAAAGGACTGGTTCTCTGGCTCCCACTATAACTAGTCACCACGATTCTTATAGGACAATTTTCTAGTACATTAGTTTTCTTTGTTTCTCAAAAAAAAAAAATCTTTTTCTATTTTTTATTATTTTTTATTTTAAGTAACAATTTGTGGTGTGAGAAGGGTGTTTAATATATTTTTTTGGGTGTTTAATATATTTTTTTGGGTGTTTAATATATTTTTTTGGGTGTTTCTTAAATTGGTATTATCTTAACCATAAAAAAAAAATCTAGTACCACAAAAAAATATTTGCACAATTTTTGTCGCAACTGTCTATGTGGCAAACTGTGAATGATGATTTATGTGAAAGTAACAGACAATCAATTATAGTCTGCCGTGTAGAATAGTTGTAATAAAAATTCTAGCTTTTTATATGTTACTAGAGTTACTCTTTAATTAAATCTTTCAAGTTTTGATGCCAAGTAAGACTGCAAACTTCTTAGTTGGTAGTGTGTCTAATTTCTAATGTCAACTGTGTGGATATCATTTTCTTTTTCTTTTCTTTGTACGTTCCATTCAAGAAAAAGAAACCAAAGTTTATGTTTATCCCTAAATGAAGGTTGTAAATCCATTTCCCCCTAGAAGGTTGAGCTTTTAGACAGTAACTAACATGACATATAATCTGGCTCCCACAATAACTAGTCACCACGATTCTTATAGGACAATTTTCTAGTACATTAGTTTTCTTTGTTTCTCAAAAAAAAAAAAAAAAAAAAGAAAAGTAAAAATTCTTTTTCTATTTTTTATTATTTTTTATTTTAACTAAGTGGTGTGAGAAGGGTGTTTAATATATTTTTTTTTTGGGTGTTTCTTAAATTGGTATTCTCTTAACAAAAATCTAGTACCACAAAAAAAATTTACACAATTTTTGTCACAACTGCCAACGTGGTAAATTGTGAATGGTAGTTTATGTGAAAGTGATCAACAACCAATTACAATTTACCGTGTAGAATAATTGTAGCAGAAAATGCAACTTTTTATGTGTTACTAGAGTTACTATTTGCTTAATTAGATCTTTCAAGTTTTGATGCCAAGTAGGACTGCAACTTCTTAGTTGGTAGTGTGTCTAATTTCTAATGTCAATTGTGTGGATATCATTTTCTTTTTCTTTTTTTTGTATGTTCCATTCAAGAAAAAGAAACCAAAGTTAATGTTTATCCCTAAATGAAGGTTGTAACCCCATTTCCCACTAAAAGGTTGAGCTTTTAGACAGTGACTAACATGACATATAATCTGTGTAAATGTGTAATGATAATTTAGATTTATTAGGTGGGAATTTTGCCTGTCACATCCTATAAGGAACACAAAATTTTTTTTTTCCCCAGAAAAATAGAGACAAGGACAAGTTTTGGCTCTTGAAGTGGAGATGGGGAGAGAGACATGAGGCGTATGTGAAACTCTTATGTTTTTTTTTTTTTGGATAAGGTGAAACTCTTATGTTATGTGTTAACAAAACAATGGGAGATTCTGTTTTAGTTATGTACTTAGGTTTTATTCTCAAAAAAAAAAAAAAAAAAAAGTTATGTACTTAGGTTTCATGTGATGAAATTTAAGGTTATATTGGTAACCGTTTTTGTTTTCTATTTCCATAAAGTTGTTTTTGGAAATAGAAAGTGTGGGGCCAAAGAATCCTACGGCCCAGCCCACTTCGTTCCTGGGACGAAGGCCCGGGCCGAGGAGGCGCCCTAAGTCCTAGGATGACCCCATCATCGGACGTCCGAGAACTTGTGGGACAAGCTCATGACAAGCAGTCACCTCCACATTAAATGTACCTGACTACCGCCCTGGCCGCATTAATGAGGAAAGGACCCTGCACCAACGTCACCTTGGTTGCCGCGACTCTCAAAGAGACTGAGAAGAGACTGAGAAGGCGGCTGATGGGACAAGCATCTGAGTATTGGCCAAATCGCCCAACACGTGTAGGGCTAGAATTGGTTAGGTAAAGAGTATATAATGTAAGGGAATCCCTCCTGAAATGGGGGGGAGGGGCGAGAGGCGAAACAAAAGGGAAGAAAGCCTCCTCGGCCGTGGGTCGAGGAGCATCCCCCAACTGTAAAGATGCTCTAAGTATTTCTTCAATAAAAAGAGAACGGCGTTCACGCCTCATGAAACGCCGGCCAGCCCCTAGACCTTCGAACCACTCTCTACAAATTCATTGTTGTGGGTTCGATGGGCCCTTGACCCATACCCTTCGGGCTCTGGGCCGCAAAAGCAGACCCTACAATTGGCGCCGTCTGTGGGGAGGATTAGTGCGCCGGCCGGCGGAACAGGCGACTGTTCTAAATAGACATTCTACAGAAGATCGGTGGTGATGCAAAAAAAAAAAAAAAAAAAAGAACTACCAAACAAACATTGCAGAAAGACAAAAGTGCGAGATAGAAAATTCAATAGCAAAAAAAAGCTTGATATTATTTCATAAAAAGAAAAAGGGTTACAGATTACAATCAGAGGCTCAGGCAGACGTGTTTTACAACTGTTCCTACCAGCTAGTCCTACAATCAGAGGCCCAGGCGGACCCGTCCTAAAACTAGCTAGAGGGAAGTGTCAACCTGTACTCTTATTGGCATCAAGAGAATGGGAGAACTTGACAATAAGCGGGCGGAAAGGGGCTGGGGCTAGCTCATTCCAAGGCCACCAACAACTCCTTTCTCGGAGCGGCGGAGCTTGAACAAAGCGAGGAGCAGATACAGGGGCTCCGGGACGCCCTCCCCATGATGTTCCCTTGATTTTCTCCAACCCCCACGAGCGTTGGCCGTTGGAGACAGCAACACTCGAGCACCGCCCATGATGTGAGTTCGCATGTCTCCTCCGTCGGGGGTGCGCTCAGGGGAGAGACGTTAGGTACTTCAACGACATCCCTCCGGGCCACCGTGCATGGCACCATCGGGGTTACGCCTAGACTCTGCCGCACCGGAAGCCCAGTGGGGGCTGCGGCCACAACGGCTCTTGGCACGGATATCCTTACATCCGTCCAAAGCCGCCCCATATCTCCTAACTCCGGTCGCAATTTCGGCGGGGTTATTAGAGGCTCTTGGGGAGTTGAGGGGGTGTGTTCTTTCTGTTTGTGTTGGGAGGTTCATGGAGTATGGAGAAACCATCCCCCCGGAAGGCCTTATATAGAGGATGAGGGTTGGTGAGAATTAATTCACGCAGAATTTGAAAAGAGTGTTACCGAAGCGTTGGATAATAATGAGGCTGCCAGATTCCAAGGGGGCCGCAGACCGTTGGACTTATGTTGATTTACGAGGCTATTTATGAAGGCGCGTCTCGTGCACCGAAGCGTCAGGCGCGGAACACGAACAGCCAAGGGACGCTTCGCAAGTAAAAAGATGGGGGCTCGAGATGGAGGCGAGATCAATGCCACGTGTAAGACCATGATCCGTCCGAAGGAAGAATTGTCTCCAGTAAAGCAGTCCAAGGACAAACCCCTACTTACAGAGAAATACAAGTGTTAGATAGAACCAAGGCTCTGCATGGTCCTCGGACTCAGGCCTATGGGGAAACTAACTACTTCAAAGACCAAGTGTTAGACAGAACCAAGGCTCTGCATGGTCCTCGGACTCAGGCCTATGGGGAAACTAACTACTTCAAAGACCAAGTGTTAGACAGAACCAAGGCTCTGCATGGTCCTCAGACTCAGGCCTATGGGGAAACTAACTACTTCAAAGACCAAGTGTTAGACAGAACCAAGGCTTTGCATGGTCCTCGGACTCAGGCTCACGGGGAAACTAACCACCTCAGATGATCCTAAGTGTTAGACAGAACCAAGACTCTGCACGGTCCTCGGACTCAGGCTCACGGGGAAACTAACCACCTCAGATGATCCTAAGTGTTAGACAGAACCAAGGCACTGCATGGTCCCAGGACTCAGGCCTATGGGGAAACTAACTCATTCAGAGGATTCTAGGTGTTAGACAGAACCAAAAGCGCTGCATGGTCCCAGGACTCAGACCTAGGGGAAAACTAACTCCTTCAGAGGATTCTAGGTGTTAGACAGAACCAAAAGCACTGTATGGTCCTCGGACTCAAGCCTGTGGGGAAGCCAACTACTTCAAGGGGATCTTAAGTGTCTACTCAAAGAATTTTCTACCTGGCCCTTAGGAAACGGAGGGTCCACCCAAGCATACCTGCCCTCGTTATGACAATTGATACCGCGATTGGTCGAGATGCAATTGAAATTAAAATCATATAAGTAAAGACAAAGCGGATAACGTACAAGTAAGTAAACTACCACAACAAACAGAAAAAGAAGCAAAGCTCGCATTTCATTAAGTCCAGAAAGAGTTACACGGTAGGAATTGCACTACAATCTAAAAAAAAATGCAAAAGGAAAGAGAAACGACGGCGTCAAGGGGCCTGCCCTGCCCACTTATTTTCCTCCCTCGGCAAGGGGCTGGACCATAGCAGCTTCAGAACCTTCTGAGCCTTGGCTAGAAGGGGCAGCCTGCGAAGGCGTGGCAGGAACGGCTGCCTCCTCAGCAGCGGGAACTTCAACTTCAGAGCTGGGCTTCGCAACCTCCTGGGGCGCCGCCTCAGCGGGGCCCTCACCTGATTCAGCTACCTGGGGAGGGTCACTTACTTGGATGAGCTCGCCCATGGGTTCAGCAACGGAGGTGTCCTCACCCGTAGCAGCATTGGCTTCCTCTGCAGCCTCTTCGGCCTCAGCGCCACTTGGAGTTGCCTCGCGAATGGCAGGAGGGTAGTACACACTTTCCTCTTTCCACAAGTCAGACGAGACCTCAACCCCAGCCTGCCTGAGAGCCTCCATCCAAACTTCAGCGGAGTAACGCCTGCACAACCCGGGGACCTGAGCCTTAAAGGCTGCCTCGGTTTCGGCCATCCCCGCAGCATAGGCCTCCTCCTCGGCTTCCCGCTTAGTGGCCAGGGCGTCCTTTCTGCCGTGGTCTGCCTCAAACTTGGCCCTAACGGCCTCGTCCCTGGCCTCCTCTGCCACCCTCTTGGCTTCCTCTGCAGCAGCCACCTTTCTTGGCAAATCAGCAAGCAGCTCCTTTGCCATCTTCAGCTGCTCCTCCGCCTCGCTCAGGCGCTTTGTCTGATCTTCGGCCTGCTTCTGGAAGCTGGCGAGTCCTGACAGGGCAGTATTCCGAGCACTGGTCATCGCACTCAGCTCCTCCCGAGCCTTGGCAAGATCAGCCTTGGAGTTTCTAAGGATCCGTGAGGCCTCCAGGTGCTTCTCACGCTCCACGTCCGCGGCTTTCCCCTGGTCACGGGCCACGTCCTCCAACCTGTAAGTGGCCTAAATGGCCTGCCCAACAAAACAAGCACACGGTTAGCCGAGACCAGAAAAAGGTTGGAGTAAGCTAAAGCTGGAAAAGTCATATGTGTTGAGGGACTTACCATTCCCAGGTACCACTTGAGGCAGAGAAAAACCTCCCTGCTCTTCATAGCTCCCAACTCCGCCATGTCAGCTGGGAGTAGCAGGCACCTTTCCAGCGCGTCGGCCACGTACACGCCTTCGCCTTCCTTGAAGTCCCTAAGGGAGGAGTCTTCCCTCAATGGCCCCCCATGGAGCATTGGGGCAAGAAGCCAGGCTTGAGGCTCGGGCTGGGCGTCAACCCTTTTATCCTGACCTCGGGAGCCTATCTTCAGCTGTTTGGATGGCCGCCGAGTATCATCCTCCTCCCGTGGGGACCCGGACTTCTCCTCAGCCGGCCTTTTGCCCTTATCCTTTTTCTGCTTGGGGTCAGAGGGCTCCCGCCTAGGAGGCAGACTCGTCTTGGGCGGAGAAGGAGGAAGCCTTGACTGGGAAGTGGTCAACCTACCCTGGGCAGAACGAGTCTTGGGAGGAGGAGGAGGAAGCTCTGGCTTGGATTTCCCTGATTGGCCTTCGATCAGATCCGCCGGGCTGGGTTGGGGCCTCTTCTTGTAACCCATCTCGCGCCGAGGGGGAGACTTAGGCGCTTGGAAATCCGCTTCTGTCAGACAAGGGTCACCCAAATCCCCTAGAGGGTCCTCGGACTGATGGACCTGTTCAAACACGTCAAACTCGTCCTCGGCGGGGCCAAAGTCAGCAACTTCCTCTTCCCTCTCTAGGCCTTCTTCGGCTGCCTCTGAGGATCTAAGGGAGGAGGAAGGACCCGCAGGTGTTACGCCTTCTGATGTGGAGGGCGCCTCGGGGAACCGGAACCCGTCCTCGGTCACAGTTATTTGCCGAAACCGAGGATCCTTTGCTCTGATTACGTACTTCGGCGCCGCAAATGACTTGTGAGTCGGGTCGTATTTCAAGATCTGGTGAGCGGCCCTAACCTGATTGTCGGCCTCGTTCACGAAAACCTCCGCCCTCAGCGCCTTTTGCAAGTCTTCCCGGTTGATCAAGCTAAAGTGGCGCGTGAAGGCGTGCGGATCTGCAAGAGGAAACACATTCACATCAGAAACCAGGCGGTGCAAAAAGAAATGGACGAAGTAAAGGATGGAATTAATTAAGATCCTAGAGCCCTCTCCCCATTTTCCTACTGCCCACCTGGGGTCCCCTCCGTCGTTGGGCAGTGAAGGCCATCGTGCCACTCTCCAGACACGATGAGAAAGTCTTTGTTCAGTCCCTTGCTAGACTCAGGGAAGTACTGAATAAGCCGGACCCTGTCATCCCTGGTCTTCAGATAATAAGTTTCGCCCTTCAGGCACTGGAGGTTATAACACCAATTGACGTCATGGTGGGTCAATCTCAGTCCCATCTTCTCATTTAGGGCATCCACACAGCCCAGAATCCTAAAGACGTTGATGGCACACTGGGTGGGGGCTAGCCGGAAGTGCATCAGGTAGTCCCTCGTCACCGGCCCCATGGGTATCCTCATACCACCTTCAACGAAGGCAACGATGGGAATCACCACCTCACCCTCCTGCCTCCGGAAGCGCCACTCGCCCTCCGCACAATACCTCAAGCCCACATTGGCCAGTATCTTATAATCGGCGATAAATTTCTCCATCGCCTCCTCAGTGAATACATACTTCTTAAATACACCCATCCCAAATGATGCCTAAGCAAGCTAAGAGAGAGCAAACGAAAAAGAGGCAGAGATGGAGAAGGAGAAAGTTCGAAAAGAGGTAGAGTGACTTACAGAAATGAGTAGAAGCTCCTCGGATAGGCTTTTTATGCTGGTGATGTAGACTCTTGGGTGCGAGTGAACAGATGAACCGGCTTTTCGAATGGGTATTTATACCTTAAATCAAGGAACCGGGCGGGTTTTTCCGTCCCTAACTACTAGGCGAATCCCCACCGTTGGATTATCATCCTCCCGTTGAACGTGGGGGGGGTGCACAGAGCTGTCTTGATTTAATGAAAGGCGCATTGCGCGCTTCGAGGCGCCATTAATGCGTATGGGGTAGATGAAAAGGCTCCAGTACTGATAGAGGACCAGACTCAATGGGACACGTGGCAGGTCCGGGGACATCAAAATCTTCCTCTCCGCTCGAGGATGCGGACAGCAAAGATTTTGAGGGGCTATTGTGGGGCCAAAGAATCCTACGGCCCAGCCCACTTCGTTTCTGGGCCGAAGGCCCGGGCCGAGGAGGCGCCCTAAGTCCGAGGATGACCCCATCATCGGACGTCCGAGAACTTGTGGGACAAGCTCATGACAAGCAGTCACCTCCACATTAAATGTACCTGACTACCGCCCTGGCCGCATTAATGAGGAAAGGACCCTGCACCAACGTCACCTTGGTTGCCGCGACTCTCAAAGAGACTGAGAAGAGACTGAGAAGGCGGCTGATGGGACAAGCATCTGAGTATTGCCTAAATCGCCCAACACATGTAGGGCTAGAATTGGTTAGGTAAAGAGTATATAATGTAAGGGAATCCCTCCTGAAATGGGGGGGAGGGGCGAGAGGCGAAACAAAAGGGAAGAAAGCCTCCTCGGCCGTGGGCCGAGGAGCATCCCCCAACTGTAAAGATGCTCTAAGTATTTCTTCAATAAAAAGAGAACGGCGTTCACGCCTCGTGAAACGCCGGCCAGCGCCTAGACCTTCGAACCACTCTCTACAAATTCATTGTTGTGGGTTCGATGGGCCCTTGACCCATACCCTTCGGGCTCTGGGCCGCAAAAGCAAACCCTACAGAAAGAAAAACAATTTTCTTGTAATTTTGAAATCAAAAACATGTTTGGTTAATTGAAATAAAAATTAAAAAAAAAGTTTTGTGAAGAAAAAAATAGAAAATACTGAAATATGTTGTTATTAGGATTTGAACTCTGACACTAACTCATTAAATGAGATGAATTTATTAAATCAAACATGTGTTTTCATTAGTTTTTGAAAATTAGAAACTGAAAACAACATTTTGCATGTTTTTAATTTCCTTGACAAATTGAGTTTTGAAAATAGTTTTTGTTTTTTGTCATTTTTCGATTGTCAAACAAGATTTTTAGTCTCAAAAATAGAAATTTATTTTTGGAAATAGAAAATAAGAAAAGAGAAAAAACTGTTACCAAACATACCCTAAGATTCAACCTTTTTTTTTCTCTTCTAAAAAAAATTCTTTTATTTTATATATTTGTTCACCAAACAAGGGTGATAGGGAATTGGAGTGTTCTTGTGTTTTTGTTTCTTAAAAAAAATAATATAAAATAAGGTTATAGGAAATTGGAGTTTTACTTTTCCTTTTTCTTTCTTTTCTTCTCTTTCTTTCTTTCTTTGTGTTGCGTGAGTTTTGTTTATCAAAATTTGAGTCTCTTGTGGTAATTATTAATTGGAGATCTATTAAATTATTGTTGTTTTTTTTAATTGTGCAGAAATCAAGGTCATCCAGCAAATGATTTTTATAAGGTATTTTTTATATTAAAAAAATGATTTTATAGAAGGCATTTCATAAAATATGGTGTGCATCAAAGACATTTTCCGTGGTTGAATACATATTTATAATATATGTTTTAATGGAAAAGATTTCTAACAAGGTTTACAATTGTTTCATTCAATGTCAAAATGCTTGAGGACAAACAAGGAGAAGCCATCAATTCTAGAGAGATTTTTTTTTACTAAGGCTGCGTTTGTTTCGGGTGAAAATAAAAGTTGGAAAACATTTTACACCATCATATGTGTTTGGGAGCACATGTAAAACTCGGTCAAAAGGAAAATCAAAGCTAAAGGTCTTGTAGTTGAATTGGCACTTCCCCATGCACTTTGTACATGGAGGTCTAAGAGGAAAAAAGTTCGAGCTGCGGGATTAGTAGCATATTGTAATTGTCTCTCAAAAAAAAAAAAAAAAAAAAAGGAAAATCAAATCCTTTGACTGTAAAATGAGAGCCCTTCAACTAGAAGGTTGAGCTTTTAGACAGTGACTAACATGATATATAACTTGGCTCCCACTATAACTAGTCACCACGATTCTTATAGGACAATTTTCTAGTACATTAGTTTTCTTTGTTTCTCAAACAAAAAAAAAAAAAGTAAAAATTCTTTTTCTATTTTTTATTATTTTTTATTTTAAGTAACAATTTGTGGCGTGAGAAGGGTGTTTAATATTTTTTTTTTTTGGGTGTTTCTTAAATTGGTATTCTCTTAACAAAAAATCTAGTACCACAAAAAAAATTTACACAATTTTTGTCACAACTGCCTACGTGGTCAGGGCCGGCTCAATGGTATAAGCCATTGATGCGGCCGCCTAAGGCCCCAAGTGAAAAAAAGGCCCCTAAATTTTAACCAATAGTATTAATTAAGCCAAAATATTAACCAATAAATAAAATAATATTTTCTTATCAAATGAAAAACAAATAAAAAAGAGAAAAAAATGTTATGTCCACAATATTTTTCACAACATTTTTACAAAAAATCTTAATTGTAGTTGTTAAAGGTTGGTTTTGACAGCAAAAATAATAATTTTAGTGGTAGGTTCAACTAGAAAACAAGAAACAACTTAACACTTAAGATTTGTCATGAAAAATCTTCTAAATGTAGCACTTCTAAAAGAAAAAAGAAAAGAAAAAAAGCAATTCACAAAAAAATTTACAACATTTTTCACAATAGTCAAGTTAGCAAACTTTTACTAGTTTTCAACTAGATTTACCATTAACATCACTCTTTTACTCACTACTATTAATCTGCCACATCAACAAATGTAAATAGTTTTGTCAAATTTTTTTGTGTTTATAAACTTTAAAAAAAAAAATTTCTATGTGGTTCATGTTGATTAATAGTAATTTTATGTATGAAACAAGATAACTAATTTTTGCCTTAGGCCCTCAAATTCATCAAGCCGCCCCTGTACGTGGTAAATTGTGAGTGGTAGTTTATGTGAAAGTGATCAACAGCCAATTACAATTTGCCGTGTAGAATAATTGTAGTAGAAAATGCAACTTTTTATGTGTTACTAGAGTTACTATTTGCTTAATTAGATCTTTCAAGTTTTGATGCCAAGTAGGACTGCAACTTCTTAGTTGGTAGTGTGTCTAATTTCTAATGTCAATTGTGTGGATATCATTTTCTTTTTCTTTTTTTTGTATGTTCCATTCAAGAAAAAGAAACCAAAGTTAATGTTTATCCCTAAATGAAGGTTTTAACCCCATTTCCCACTAGAAGGTTGAGCTTTTAGACAGTGACTAACATGACATATAATCTGTGTAAATGTGTAATGATAATTTAGATTTATTAGGTGGGAATTTTGCCTGTCATATCCTATAAGGAACACAATTTTTTTCAGGGAAAAAGAGACAAGGACAAGTTTTTGTTCTTGAAGTGGAGATGGGGAGAGAGACATGAGGCATATGTGATACTATTATGTTATGTGTTAACAAAACTATGGGAGATTCTGTTTTAGTTATGTACTTAGGTTTTATTCTTAAAAAAAAAAAAAGTTATGTACTTAGGTTTCATGTGATGAAATTTAAAGTTATATTTAATAACAGTTTTTTTTTTCTATTTTCAAAAACTTGTTTTGGGAATAGAAAGAAAAAACAACTTTCTTGTAATTTTGAAATCAAAAAAATGTTTGGTTAGTTGAAATTAAAAAATAGTTTTGTGAAGAAGAAAAAACAGAAAATATTAAAATATGTTGTTACTAGGATTAAACTCTAACGCTAACTCATTAAATGAGTCGGATTTATTAAATACACATGCTTTCATTGGGTTTTGAAAACTAAAAACTGAAAACAATATTTTGCATGTTTTTAATTTCCTTGACAAATTAAGTTTTAAAAATAGTTTTTGTTTTTTTGTCTATTTTCGATTGCTAAACAAGTTTTTTAGTCTCAAAAATAGAAAATTATTTTTAGAAATAAAAAATAAGAAGAAAAAACAATTACCATACATACCCTAAGATTCAACTTTTTTTTTTTCTCTTCTAATTTTTTTTTATTTGCTATATTTGTTCAGCATCAAACGAGGGTGATAGGAAATTGGAGTTTTCTTATGTGTTTGTTTCTTAAAAAATAAAAAGGTTATAGGAAATTGGAGTTTTACTTCTTCTTTTTTCTTTTTCTTCTCTTTCTTTCTTTCTTTCTCTTTCCTTGGGCGCTTGTGTGGTGTTGCGTGAGTTTTGTTTATCAAAATTTGAGTGTCTCTTGTGGTAATTATCAATTGGAGATCTATTAAATTATTGTTTTTTTTTAATTGTGCAGAAATCATGGTCGTCCGGCAAATGATTTTTATAAGGTATTTTTTATATTAAAAAAATGATTTTACAGAAGGCATTTCATAAAATATGGTGTGCATCAAAGACATTTTCTATGGTTGAATACATATTTATAATATATGTTTTAGAGGAAAAGATTTCTGACAAGGTTTACAATTGTTTCATCTAATGTCAAAATGTTTGAACCACACGAGGTGTGACTTGATGGTAAGAGTTTTTGTCCAGCATCTAGAGAAGAGCGGTTCCAGCGATAGCCCCAGTAAGGCCCTGTGGTACCCATTACCGCCACCTGTCGTGGGGCCAATGAGCTCACACCAGAGACCCTTTTTTTTTTTTTTTTTTTTTTTTTCATACAGCAAAAAAAAATCAAAAAAATCAAAATGCTTGAGGACAAATAAGGAGAAGCCATCAATTCTAGAGAGATTTTTTTTTTTTACTAGATGAATTCTCTAAATAATAATAGGGATTTGATGGGGATCCCAACATAAAGGATAAAGGTTTCATTCAAACTCTTCTTATATTTTATTATTGGATGTGAGTTTTGACAAAACTACATTTTAGATTGAAAATTTTATATATACTCCATGGCCCATCCTTGAAAATTTTCAAGATAATCAAAGATCAATAATTGTATTATCAATAAAATATTTAAATTTTAAGTTTTTGTAGTTTCAAATTGTACATAAAAATACTTTAATGAATAATATAATAGTAATTAACATCCGATTTGAATGAAATTTGACATGAATGTTAAAAAAATAAAGAACATGCAATTCAATGCTTAGATTTTCAAAATATGTAGTCATATTAATTTTTTTAGGGATGAATTATGTCCCAAGCCGAAACTCTTTGCCTTGGTGAAGGTGTTTTCGGCCTTTTTTTTTTTTTTTTTTTTTTTTTTTTTTCTTTTTTCTAAAAATCATGGACCATGTTAAGAGAAATATTGTTTGACAAGTATCTTCAGTTTTTTGTTTTCAAATTTTCACTATTCCAAATTGAAACAATTTTTGGTGTTTTCTAAGGACATAACTATATTTACTTTATTTAGTGATAATCTAAATGGAATCATTGTGACTTGCTAGGTTTTGAGTGTGGGACACAATCACGGTGGTGCATTTATGGGTTTGTTTTAGTGGGTTTTTGTAGTCCTAAACAAATTTATATTGTTGTTTTTGCCAAAATAACATGTAATTTTCGAGAACTAAAAATTGGTCTGATTTTTCTCTGTTTTTAGTTTTGAGAACTTGTTTTCTAAAATAGGTACCCCAAAAAAAATGTGGTAAAATTGTGTTTTGAAAAATTAAGAAGAAAGTTTAAGTATAAAATTGGTTGTAGTCTTAAATAACAATCTCACTCAATATCTTTTTATTAGAGGTGAATTTTGATAAATCCACCATTGAATTACATTTTCTTTTTATATTCTCCATGCTTACAAAAATTTTAGAAAATTAAAGAATAATAGCTATGTTATCAATAAATTGTTTAAACTGCAAGTTTTTGTAGTTTAAAATTATGCATAAAATATAAGCTTATAGATCATATAATAAATAATATCCAATTGACACAAAATTTGACATGTGTATTAAAAGCATAAAGAACATGCAATTCAACGGTTAGATTTTCAAAATATATAGTAATATTTATTTTATTAAGTAAGATTGTAGCCTAAGGCTACAACCAATTTTGTATTTAATTTTTGTCCAAAAATTAATTCTAATACAATTTTCAAGAACCAATTTTAAGAGTTGAAAACATAAAACAAATTTTTTTGACCAAATAGGCTCTAAATGATTTTCTAAAGAATAATAGAGATTTGGCAGGGGATTCCAACTTGAAACTCTTTGCCTTGGTGAAGGTGTTTTTAACTTGTTTGTTTTCATTTTCTAGAAATTGTGGGCCTCACCAAGAGAGATGTTGTTTGGCAAGTGTTTTTTTTTTTTTTCAAAAAACTGAATCCAATTTTTACTGTACAAAACTTAAAATAGGAAACAAATTTTTAGTGTTTTCTAAGAACTAAGAACTAAATTAAGTGGCAATCTTGTAAATAAATTGAAAATTATGGAGTCCACACATTGGTCTTGTCTCTATCAAAATTAGTTTGGCTCTCTCCCACTCCTTAGGGCTTGTTTGGATTGAGAGGGGAGAGAGGGAGAGTGGAGTGGACTAGAGTAGAGTAGAGTTGGTTGAAAATAGGCTAATTTTGGGCAAATTTCACTATACTTTACTCTACTCCCCCTCCCTTCCCCTCAATCCAAACAAATCATTAGTCTCCCAATTGAGACCAAATGGAACCGCTGCGACCTGCTAGGTTTTGAGTGGAGTGCTTTTGTGGTGATGTGATTTTTGTGATTTTGGGTCGCTGATATAGGGATTTGTGGGCTTGTTGCGGTGTGGTGTAGTTCTTTGAGAAGGGTGAATGAAGGATTTTTGGGTTTGTTGTATGTGGATTTATGGATTTGTCTTGACGGGTTTTTGAAGTCCCAACAATTTTGTACCGTTGCGTTTGTCAAAGAACATCTATGCTATATTTGTTTCAACATTAATATTTTCTAAAAAATGAGTCATTTTTCAAAAAAATGTACTTTTTGAAAAACTATCTAATTTTTCTATATTTTGTGGTGACCTTAAAATGAGATAGAGTTGTTTCCAGTAATTTCCATATTGCCTCTTAACTTCTTTTATTTAGCTTAACGTGAGAAAAAATTGTTTTTTGAAAATTTTTAAATTTTAGCAAAAAACAATATCTTAAAATAAGTTATATTTTTAATAGGGTATTCTGTTGACCAAATATGGTTTTCATTTGACTTATTTTTTTGATACCATCAAATACTTAAAAAGGCGAAAAATTATCTTCACAATTAAGTTTTTCATCGACATAGACGGAGCGGTAATTTTGGAGAACAAAAAATTGGTCTCAAACTCCATTTTCTCTGTTTTTAGTTTTGAGAACCTATTTTCAAAAATAGGTGTCAAACAAAAAAAATGTGGTGAAATTGTGTTTTGACAATTGATTTCAAATACAATTTTAGAAAAACTATTTTCTAGATTTGAAAACATAAAAAATAAAATAAAATAAATTGGTGAACTATCAGCCTCTTGTTTTTTTGAATTTTAAAAAGGAAAAACTGAGACAAAGAGAAAAATTTAAAAAAAAAAAAACTAAACTAACACTGTCTGATTTGTTTAAACTTCCAATTTAATAATAACTAAAAAAAATTAATTGTACCTGATAATGTACAGAAAATCAGTAGGCTGAATGCTTCGGATTTCGATGATCTGGCAGTTGCTTGGAAGGCCTGAAATGAAAAAGACAAAAGATCAAAGGTGACCGGGGTGGATCGGCCAAGAATCCTCCAATGCTTAAGTTAGTTTTTTGTTCTCAGGAAACTCAGGAATTCCCAACCTTTTTTAGAATAGTAAAAACTTACATTTATTTTGTCTGGATGAGTCCTTATATAGTTGGCCTTACGGCAGTTACTCATTTAGTAACTGCTCCAATATTTGTGGAGGTTTCGAAGGTTCAGACTTTAACTTTCGCAACTGCTATAAAAGTTAGAATAATAAACCTTATCCTCCACAACTGTCATAGTGAAGAATAAGGGTTTTACTCATGCTTTAAAATAGTAACACGTAGTCCGAATTACAAGCTGTCGTAGACATATCCATCTCTGGAAATTTCCCAAGTGTTGGGGGGTCGTCCGTGTTCTCCCACAAACGGACTACCCTTGCTTCTATGGACGACTTTCTTGTTATGGACGATCTTTTTATGTTGGGTTGATCTTTAGCTTTGGACGACTCCTATGGACGAGTTGAAGATAGGTTCGATTTTTAGTTCCCCATCAGTACCATTTTAGGAAGGTCTGAGTCCATGTCTAGTTTAACCACAAGTGTGCACTGACTGATAGATCTTAAAACAGTTAATTGTAGAATTTTTATATTGTATGAATCAAGGGTTTCAATAAAATAGTAGTATAATTACTCATTAAAAAACAAAGTAGTATAATAACCAGCTTCACAAACCGTCCAACATGTTTGACTTTGTTCCTCTACCATGAGTCCATGACTGCCTCAACAATGCGATGAGTGATGAGGATCTAAAAAGAAATCACGATTTCAATATACTATTATACACTCCATTAAAGGGGAGACTGTTGTCCATTCATCTTTAATCCTTTTTAGTTGTTTGTATATTTTATTTTTTGGTTTTTGTTTTTGCTAAGAAAGTATCCTTAATCCTTGAAGGTTGATGCAATTTGCAAGTCCAGCAGTCCAATTGGTAATCCAGACACTCAAGTGCGAGTAGGTTTTAAAAAAACAATTTGAGTTTATGTGACAACGTGCGTACGATAGACATGTAATAAAGAGTGTGTGACTATCATTACTCGTAAAGTAATACATTTATTTTTTAGAGAGTTTTAACCTATGACGTCCGTTTCTAATGATAGTTCTTTATCATTAGACCAAGACACCAATTGATTTTGGTGAAGGCTAAAAAGGTAATATGTTAATTAGAGACATTGAAGAACTACCATATTCAGCCCCAGTGAAGAATTGAAGATCTCATTCTTTCATTTTTGTTCAGTATGTGAGTGCAATTTTAACCGAATTTCAAAAGCTTCAAAAGTGGTACTTGGAGCTAAATTAGATGACAGATTAAAGTTTACATCCAACACTTATTTCGCCATTTCCATTGTCTCTGGACTCTAGTAGCATAGAGTGAATAAAACTTCTAGTATCTTTTATTTTTTTTCTTCTTTTTGCTGAATAAAACCTAGAGTCACTTCTTTGACTAATTAAATCACCATATTTCTAAAATGATACTGTTCTAGAACTATGCAACTCTAACCGTTCTAGAACTAGACAGTCAGAACTTTTATTAAAATCAAAACATATCCAGAAATCTTATATATGTTAAATTGTTATTTTAAGAATTGATTCACACCCAATTGACATAATTAGGCCTCTCAGTCTTCACTAGCACTTTGAGGAGTAAAAATGGAGTTCCATCGATTTGAGAGGTCACAGGTTACTACTTATTACTGCTGCCTTAACCGTCTAGGAAGGAAGACATTATATTAAACAACAATTTCATCTGGCAACCGAACAATCCGATCCTCCACATATTGATAATTTGATATTAGTCTCCCTTAACATACAAATACTTTAAGCCCAAAATGCAAAAAGACTTTGTGCTATCACTTTTTTATTATTTACACTTGGGGTTTAAGATCTGTTTGAATTGACCTCTTCATCCCTTCTCAAAAAAAAAAAAAAAAAAAAAATTATCCTGCTTATGTTAAATAGTCACGTGGTGTGAACGTGACTACTTTATTAAAAAAAAAAAAAAAAAATCTATTTTAAAAATAATATGTGTACATATAACACATGACCAATTTTTGTCAATTATAATTAAAAGAACTTGAGTTGGAACTTTTGGATATACACCACTATCAGTTTTTTTAAAACCTTCTTCCCTCTGTGTGTATGTTTGTTAAAAATACTTAATATTTAAAAAAAAAAAAAACTTGAGTCGGAATTGTTAATTTGAACAATTCTTAAACCTCAAAGATCAATAATACAAAATTAATATTATAGAGGTTCGTTTGCAACTGATCCAAACCCCATGGGATCTTTTTATATTTTGTCCAATATATATATTGGGTCAAGGTCAAGCTACATTTAGTATAACTCCAAGTAATATTACATTAACCTAATAATTTGTTATTGGATTATGATTTAGAAAATCCCACTATTCGAATACATTTTCTCTATATATTATTATTATGCATGGTAAATTTCATGTTAAGCGAATACTACTCGTCTTGTAACCCATCTTTTATGTATAATTTTACAATATAAAAATTATAAATTGAAACATTTGATAAATAATATGCTTATTGATATTTGATCATTTTGAAATTTTATAAGTATGTCCTATGTAGGGTATAAAATGAAAATATAATTTAATAGTGAATTTGCCAAAATTCGCATCAAATAAAAAATATTTGAACTCAAATTCATATAAAGGCCCAATAGTTTGAGCTAAGTTGACTTGGCTTGATTCAATAATCAAGCCAAGCTCGAGCTCGACATGAAGCTCTTGAGCTCAAGATCCAACAAAAGCATATTATCAAACTCATTTAGTTTGGAAGAGTCTTTTCAACTCCTAATCGATTAAAAGCTTATTAAGATATGAATATATTTTTCAAGTACATACATGCTTATTATCAAGGCCATAAATTAGCCTACGCTCGACTTATTTTCTTATCAAGCCCTATTATTATTATTATTTTTTTGATAAGGAGCCCTACTATTCATAATTCTATAAATGAACAATATTTTTTTTTTCTTAGGCTTAACTCATTAATTAAAAAAGTCTAAAATTAATGTTTAAGTTTTACTTACTTATCACAAACAAACATGAATAAACTTTGCTATCAAATCAACCCGAAACTTTTTTTTTTAATAATAATTTTAAAGTCCTATCCATGGGTTGTGCTATTTACATTGGGCCTATCTTAAATTGGGCCTATGTAAATTATGGGCCTCTTAAAATACGGGTCAGGCCAGGCCTTAAAACCCAAGAACTATGTTTGCAACACGTAGTTTGTAAATCCAATTCCAAGATTAGGGTTTTAGGGTTCCCTTATAAAGCACAAAGTCGATCACACCTTCACTTTCCTCCTAGCTACCTCATCCGAGAGAGAGAGAGAGAGAGCAGCCATGGTTCACGTTGTTTTCTATCGCAACTGTAAGCCCTATCTACCTTTTGATCTTGAAGTACTTTTTGTTTTGTTTTTGTTTTTGGGTTTTTACTGTTAATACTTGTTTGGGTGCTGAGAAAATTGAGGAAAGGAATTGAAGTTGGAACCTTAGATCTTATGCTTGACTTGGCTAATAATTAGTTTGTTGTGTTTTTGAGTTTTGAGGGTTTTGTGTTATGTGGTTTCAAATATCAAATGATGGATGGGAATTTTAGATTCAGAATAAAAAAAGGGATCTTTTTGGTCATATTCAATATGATTGTCTTGCATTTTCTGTTGTTTGGTTTGTGGGAAAATGGGCAACTTAGTTGTGTCAAATTATGTGCAATGATTAGTGAGTTGAGCTAGAAATTATAACATGGGTAGATGTTGGAATCCATACATGTTCTTTTATCTCCATAGGTTTCATTCAGCTAAGTTGAGTGTTAATTTATTCTTTTGTTTTATTTTCTCAGAAATCAAGCTAATTGTAAATACCAGACTGAGTTTAGTTAGTAACTTTATCATAGAAGATGTTGGAATTTAGATGCAGTCAATTTTTTCCCCTCATAATGGGTTCCTTGGCAGCCAAACCGAGAGCTATTTTTAAGGTCGTTCTATATTTTTCTCATAAACCCAGCATGGCATAAGTTAATAGATCATTTTGAGGTGTTTATTAAAAATTGCAGATAAATTTTGTTTCTTTGTGATTTGTATTAATATAAACTGAGTTATGTGTAGATGGGAAGACCTTTAAGAAGCCTCGCCGCCCATATGAGAAGGAGCGGTTGGATGCTGAGTTGAGGCTTGTGGGAGAGTATGGGCTGCGATGCAAGAGAGAGTTGTGGAGGGTTCAGTATGCTCTTAGCCGTATTCGTAACAATGCAAGGATGCTTCTGACCCTTGATGAGAAGAACTCTCGTCGAATCTTTGAGGGTGAGGCTCTTCTCCGAAGGATGAATCGGTATGGGCTTTTGGATGAGAGTCAGAACAAGCTTGATTATGTCTTGGCCCTGACTGTGGAGAACTTCCTTGAGCGTCGTCTTCAGACACTTGTCTTCAAGTCAGGAATGGCCAAGTCCATCCACCATGCTCGAGTGCTCATTAGGCAGAAGCATATCAGGTAAAATTATCTTTTTGATTATTAAATATAGAATAACTGCTTCACTGCTATGTTGTTTACAAATGATTGACTTGTAAGTTGGTTGTAACTAGATCTTGAGAAAGCCTTGTTTCCTTATAAGGTAGAAATAAGAGAGGTATGGTCAATACAGATGTGTTCATAAAAGAAATACCTTGAATGATGCAAACTGACCTGTTTAAATAGCATTTTTGTGCTCAATATAATCCTGGTGTTTCTTTTTCTAACTGTGAGCAATTGTTATGGTGGTGGTGGAAGTGTTAACAGTTGATGCATTTGATGGTGATGGCACTGTAGTGCAAGTGGAACAATTGGATGTGATGGTGTTCTTGGTAATTGTGTCATGGTAGTACTGGTGTGTTCATGAATTTATACAAAATTTACATGTTTGGCTCACTGCTAATATGTATGTGCATGTTTGTGTGCATGTTTGTGTGTGGTAAATGGACTCCAATTGAGACCCTTGGCTTTGTTCTTGTGGCTTGTGTATGTATTTATTTGATATTTTAGTTTGTATGCACTTCTTGTTGATGTAATATATTCCCATGAAATCATACCCTCTCAAATGGGCTTCTTAGAATTTTTTAGTACTGTCTTGGTGATACCATTGTTGTGTCGAATAAAGATTGTATATATTTCCCAGAACTGCTCTGAATCAAAATTCAAAATATATTCAGAAAGTATGGGTGAATGATTTGAGGCAGTACTTTGTATTCTTCTTCCTTCATCTTGTATTTCCTTTCTCTTATATATGAATTAGCTGCCTGGACATTGATGCTTAATCCTATGCACTGCAGTGTCTGTAAAAATCCCATTTTAATTCTTCTTTAGCTTAGAAGAGTTGGGAAAATGTATCAAAGGTTGATGCCTCTGTAGGATAGTAGCCCTGATAAAAACTCAAAGTTGCTAAATGCAACTCATTACTACAGTTACTGACATTTCCAAAAGTGCCTGCTGTTTCTCCCTCTCTTCTAAAGAATAATTTCTGCATTTGTAAGTGTTAAAATGGATAATCATTTTGTACTGTTGACTTGAATGCCTACGATTAGTGATTTTGGCTGCACTTATAAGGGTTAAGGATCATTTACTCTTACAATGCTAATGACTGTTTTTTGGCTGGCCAGGGTTGGGAGGCAGGTTGTGAATATTCCATCTTTCATGGTGAGGGTTGATTCACAGAAGCACATTGATTTCTCACTTACCAGTCCATTTGGTGGTGGACGACCTGGAAGAGTGAAGAGAAGGAATCAGAAGGCAGCTGCTAAGAAGGCTGCTGGTGGAGATGCAGATGAAGAGGATGAAGAATGAGTGATGGGTTAGGGCCTTTACTAGTAATACTACCAGTAGGACTGAGGTCTCAACTTTGTTGAACTTTCAATGTTTTGCTTGCAATGTTTAGTATCACTTTAAGTGAGAATAGAAATAGCTTGTTGTTATTATATGTACAATGTGTGTTTTCTTGGCTTAAAAATGTGTGTCGAACCCAATGGCAGAGGAAATTCATTATGGAGGATTGCTAGCTAGAGTTTCAGCTGTCATTTATGAGCCTTCTAGGCCTGTTAAATTATACATGGGATGTGCTTATTGGATATGTTAGCGTGTGATAAATCAATTGCCAGTGTTCACAGCCTTTTGGTCCAGGGTTAAACTTAGGTGCAATTCCGTAGTACATTGAATTCCTTAATTAAATTCAAATGCAAAATCATATTAAATTTAATTGTCTTTTGGAAAGATAAAGGGTCCGTTTAGATAGAATTTATTTTGCTGAAACTGAAAACTAAAAACACTATAGCAAATAAGTGAAAAAATGTGGATGATTATTTTGGTGATACGGGTACTGTAGCTCAGTTGAAAGCACTGTAGCAAATAAATATCAAAGTTTTACTCTAATTTTTTTTTTCTTTCCTTCTTCTATTTACTCCTCACCGTACACTAGCTAACGCCTGTGCCTCGGAGAGTTCCATGCCCACCAGAGAAATCCACAAGGAAGACCTACATTGGTTTGACCTCGGCGAAGAGCTGAGGAAGACAACCTAGTTCGACACTGGCGAAGATCGGGTTCCCTCGTTTGCTGGGTTTGATCGTTTGATGGGTTTGATTTTTTTTCACTTGGGTTTGATTCATATGGTTTTGGTTTCACTGTTTTGATCTTCTCAGTTGATGGGTTTGCTGGGTTTCAAGAAGATGAATCATGGGTTAATTGGCAATGGGTAGATCCGTTTGATCAGTTGCTCCGGTTGATGGCTTAATCCGTTTAATGACTATTGATTATTTATCACATGGGTTTGATTCATATGGTTTTGGTTTCACTGTTTTGATATTCTCAGTTGATGGGTTTGCTGGGTTTCAAGAAGATGAATAGTCATGTTCTGGGAAGAACATGAAGAACACGCATGCGTTTGAACATCTTGGTGGCACTGTTGATTGGTGCGGTGTTGGTGGTGGTGCACACCGTAGTGAGAAAGACTGATGATTTGTTCTTGGATGAAGAAGCTTCTGGGTTGATGATTGGTACTAGTACAAGTTCTTCCCAAAAAAAAAAAATGAAAATGATTCATCGTACTTCAACACGTGTTTGGAGTTTAATGAAATGGTGTGTTAGAGCTTGCGTTTCAGCTCTTTTCATTCTTGCGTTTCCTCAGCGTTTATGGCGTTTACTGTGTAGCGTGGGTCCCAGCAAATTATTGACACAAACGCAAAACGCTGATGAAAATGTGGATCCAAACAGATACAAAATTGTTTGTGTTTCATTAGTTTATGTAACCATGTGCTTGAATATAGTTAGTTTTGCTCATGGGTCAATTGTTAGTTTGTTACTATGTTTTACTGGTAAAGTTTTCTAGTGTATTTTGTTGATTCTTTTTTCGGGTATGGAAATGGGTGGTGTGGGCGCACTTTAGAATCAAGGGTAAATTAAGATTTACTCTTTTCTAGTTGGGTCATTTAAAAATTCAATTCACAAAGATTCAATTTTTACATTTAAATCCAAAAGTTGGGATTAAAAATGAAACTGTTAAGTTCCATCCAGAATTAAAAATTAGAGATATAAACAAGTTCTGTTGATGATTAACCTATTGTAGATCAATTTTAGCAGTTGGTTCTATAAATAGACCAAGGTATTTATGCACGGTTTGGACTCAATTTGAGACCAACAGTTAAGTTTCGTCCAATATTAACATTGAGAGATATAATTTATCAATCTGAATTATAAACCATTTCAAAGTAAAAACTATATATATTATTATAGGCAAAAATATCTTTTTGGTCTCTCTATTTTGACCATGTTTTCAATTTAGTTTTCAAGGTTTTACAACTTTATTTTAGTCCTCATATTTTAAACTTCTTGTCATTTTAATTCCTCCCGTTATTATCTCATTTACAAAGAACCTCATTTATAAAGAACGCAATCTCAGGGTGTGTTTGGGTATCGTTTATTTTATTGAAATTGAAAAATTATTGTTGAAAGTACTGTAGATAAACGTAAAAGTTAGTTGAAATAGTACAGTAGGATCTATAAATAGTAACAAAAATAAACTAAAAAGTGAAATAATTTTAATTTTTAATCCTAATCTATACGCACACTTAATCTGAAATATCTAAATACCTTTCTTCCTTTCTGTTGGCCCGGAATAAATCTGTGATCACTGTAAACTGTTTTTTTTTTTGAAGTACTGGTAAACCAAAAAATTGGTCATATACACAATAATTGAAATATTATTTTCTAGTCCAAAGTCTAAACAATATTTATTATTATTATTTTTTAAAAGTCTAAACAATAATATATCAATATATGTCATATGTGTCGGTATCAAAGTTGTTTACTTCGAGCACCACGAACACGTTAACGTTGTTCAAAAAGAACAAAACCCCCCAAACCAAAACTAAAGAAGAAAAGCAAACATGGATTCAATTAACTTCATCAAAGGCTATGGCAAAGTACAAGACCTTGAACTCCAGCATCAATCTCCAAATCCAAACACAAGCACACAGAAGAAGCCCCTTGTCACTGCAGTTTCAATCTTAGCCATTCTCTTCTTGTCTCTAACCCTCGGTGCCATGTTCGGAGTGCTTGTCCACATGGCCGCATCTGACCCACCTGATTTACCACCACCATCATCATCATCCAACTCGGCCGTGCATGACACTGACTCAGTCATCAAAGCCGTCTGCAACGTGACTCGCTACCCCGACTCGTGCTTCTCCAGCATAACTTCATCATGTTCATCTTCTCAAAAACTCACTGACCCAGAAGCCATTTTCAAGCTCTCTCTCCGAGTCTCCATCGCCGAGCTCTCTAACTTCAAGAACACCATGATTTCGAATTCGATCCAAGGGGCTGCTTTCTCTGACTGTCAGAGCCAGATAGAGGATGCGGTGAGTCGACTCAATGACTCGGTGGTGGCGATGGAGGTTTGCTCAGGAGGAGAGAAGGCGTTGACGGAGACCAAGATCAGCGATTTGCAGACGTGGATCAGTGCTGCCATGACGGACCAAGAGACGTGCTTGGATGGTTTGGAAGAGACTGGGTCAACGGCTCTTGATGAAGTCAAGACCAAGATGAAGAAGTCACAGGAGTACACAAGTAATTGCTTAGCAATTTTGGCTAATATCCACACCCTTCTTCGCAATTTCAATATGCCCCTTCATTGAAATTTTTGGTCCTTTTTAAATTATGTTTAATGAACAATTTGTAATCTTACTTTTGTATGTGCGTGAGTGTTTCTGATGTTAATTTGTTATCTTATTTGTGCTTATATAAATTGGTAATGCATGTACAAATTGTATAAGCAATCCATATATTGTTGTAATGATTTTTTGGATTTAAATCTCTTATTTTTGTCAATATTGATTGATTCTTGTTTTATGCGAGTAAGAACTTTGATACAATTCGAAATTCTACAATGCTTCACGGAGTTTGAGGTTGAGAAAACACAATGATCTCCCTCAAGCCAAGTTCCATTGCAAATTCCATGCCCTTCTGAGCCACCCCTTTCATGCCTCTCATTCTGAAATCTCCAAATTAACAAAAACATGGTACATCAAACCGCAAATTCTTGAGGCGAAGATTGTTATTACAGGCATTTTAACAGAACTCTTATTCCCCCTTTGGCACCTTTATAAAAACACAGTTTACTTTGCTGCCACATTGCTTGTACTGATGGGCAGAGCCGCACAATTCACATGTATAAGTCGAAATAATCCTTTTGCGAAACATATTTACTTTTGGGAGAGAAGACTTCATCCTATAAAGCTGTGTTTCATGAGTTTTTGTGACTGTCTATCAATTCATTAACAGAGGCATTTGCATCCAGAATTCTATGAGGAGACAAAATCATATATGTAACCGGCCGGAATAGCCGTATAGGCAACTGTTGTTGTGCAATCTTTAATGTGATGACCCATTCCAACCCGCCACATGGACCCTCTCTCTATCGCCTTCCTTGCTTCCATAATACTATGCCAAGCGTATGATGGATTACCATGAAATTTAGCTTGCTTAATGTGACTTCCAGGAAAATATTTGGCCTTGAGCACCCGAAAGGATTGAGGGTGATGAATAGGTTGCTAACCTTGCTTGGCCAGTAAAGCCAAATTGAAGGTTTTCAAATATCCAAACTCCTTGCCACCTCTTCTCTTGGAACTACACAGTTTTTGCCAACTCATCCAATTAATTTTGCATTCACTGCATTGATGATGCCGCCTTGATAAGAACTTTCCTCCCTGCTTGAGACAAAAGCTTTTATTTCGAACCTTGTAATTTCTTCTCTACCCAATCTTGCACGGTAGAAAAAAAAAACTTAAGTCTTTTATCTTTTCTCTGCCAATGAAGGATCAAGGATGGCAACCCCAAATAATAATCATACTTTTAAATACTAGGTACAGCCAGCATGGATTTAATTCTATCTTTAATACTGGAATGGGCATGCAACTAAAGAATAAAGTTGTCTTCTCAGAGTTGAGCTTTTGTTCTGAAGCATCCTCATATAACTATAGTAAATCCACTGAGTTTAGGCATTCAGCCTTTGAAGCCTTAACAAAAAAGAATACTGCCATCCTCTACTAATTGATACCATAGTGATCTTCCCAGCTCTCTCAGCATCAAGTAAAAGTGAGGTGAGGCCTACTGCACACAATAAGAATAAATGGATTCCCTTGCCTTGTACTTCTGGTTGGCTGAATATATCCTTTTAACATGCCATTTACCATCACCAAATATGTAGCAGAAGTATAACACATCAATACATCATCACCAAAGAGATCCATCTTTAGTGATGAAGTGTATTACTTCTGCTTCATGATTGATTATGGTAAATAGAGTGCTCCAATCTTGTTAGTTTAACTTTCCCCCCTGAGAAAAACATAGTCAATGCTTTCACTATTTACACATAATTTTAGTACTCTTTAGTCTACATTATTTTGTTTGCCTCCTATGGTTGTTGAGCATTTGTGTTTTCACGGCGGGGGTGAGATCTCTCTTCTAGATTTAGTGTTCCCCTAAGTGGCTCTGATGGATTCTTGGCGAGATTTCGATTTTTGGGTCCTCAATTTGTATTGATGGTTCCCCTTAGCTTGAGGTGGATTCTTTGTATTGATGCTCTGTTGTTTGTAGATTTTTTCTTTGAGAGTTTTGATCTCTCCTAGCATATACTGCTCTTGTAATTTTCTATTTATATTAACAATAAATTTCTGCAGCTCTCTCTAAAAAAACGGAGTTTTTAAACAAGGGTGTGTTGAAAATATAGCAAAGAATAAACTAGTTTTGATCAAGCTAAAATAAACCCAAATAGTTAGCAAGAACAAAAAAATAGAGAGAAGTTTAGAATGATTTTAAAGTTCTAAGGGTTGACTCAAGTCACCTATAGTAGAATTCAGTGTGAATGACTCTTTTGGCTGAATAACCACCCAAGATCAGACTATAGTATTGACTTTCGTGATGAATGCACTTCCACTCATGAAGGTTTAAGAACAACCTTCTAATATACCTTTCCTTAATTGTGATTTGAGTAAAGAACTCCAATCACCCCAAAAAAAAAAAAAAAGTGGGAGAGAAAGGGAGAGATCGATTGTTTCAATTCGTAATAAATTTGGTGGTTGAATGAGTTTTGATAAAGTATTAAATAAGCCACGGATAACAATAAAATAATGAGTTAGCTTGATAAATGATAAGTAAGCTAATCTTCATCGGTTACTGAGAACTATTAAAAGTTTAAAAGTCGTAAAAAAAAAAGGAGAGCAGAAATAACAACTATCAATGAATGATAGTTAAAGCCCAAGCCCACACTAGACCCACTATCTTAAAATATTAATAGAAGTGAACAATGGATTATAAACACATGAATGGATTTACTTCAAACCAGAAACTTACAATGAATGATAAATTGTTTAGAATATGCACTCACAGGGGAATATATTATGCTTCTCTCTCACAACTCAACTTGTTCCATCTAGTGGCAGAGCCAGAATTTAAGTTCGGGGGGGGGGGGGGGGGGGTGTGGGGGGATTTATAAGCAATGCATAAGGGCACAAACACAAAAATTAACATTAGTATATTTGCTATACTATATTTTTCTATTAGGGATTCATTTACACATGAATAATTTTTTAATTAAAAATTCCATTTACAATTCTCATAAAAGATTTTAGTAGTTGGAAAACTCAAGTACAACTCATTTGAATATGATATTGTAATATTTTAAAAATTAAATTGTGAACTTACATACACTTGAAAATTCAAAGTATAACATGAAAACAATATTGAGCTTAAGAATTTATTATATAATTATCTTTACATTTTATTGCTTCCGCAAATTTTATTAGTGAAGAATGAATAACTACATTAGAAATTTGTGATTCTTTTATCAATTTTATTAGGCAATAATAATATTATTTTCAATCTTTTCGATTAAAACTTGTGTTTCTTAATAGTTCTTTTATTTTATCTTTATATATATATATATATATATATATTTTGAGCTTTACATTGATAGATTGTTAATGATTTTATTTTTCTTCCATATTTAATGAAGTTTCCATAAAAAAAAAAAAAAAATAGTCCAATGATTATTTTATAAATGAAAAAGAAATACGTAAAGCAAATCCATGAATGAAACAGAACAGGAAAATAAATGGATACAAAAATTAAGATGGGCCAGCCATATGGAGGGGAGGGAACAAATTGATAAAATGACAAAAACCTTGAAACTCACACACCAGTAATTATGCATGCTTGAGCTCTATTTCCTCATATTCCTGTTATGTTAGTGTAGAGTGTAGGCATATGATTAGAGGTAGCAAACTCATGACATATAAGTAAATCTCTTAAAAAATTTACCAACATCATTATTATTAAAAAAAAAAAACCCAGATATAAGAGATCAATTTACCAACATGTCAAGTTGATAAAAATGATTTTGTAATAACTTATATATGTAATGAGACAAGAAACGAATAATTTGCAAATTTCTTACAGTTAATACAAAATCAAAGCCTTAGTAATAAAAATTTATTCAACATAGTTAGATAAGACTCAAAAGTTACGCAAACAAATATAAGATTTATTGCAAATCTTATTCCATACTGTGGGGCCAAGAAATGGTCAGACGACCCCAGCCCACTCCCAACCGTGCCCAAGGCCCATGTCCGAGGACGCGCCCATGGACCGAGGACTGAAGCGTAGCACCCAGCTACCCTCTAAACAACACCAAGGATGATAGCATCCTCGGAAGTCCGAGGTCCGAGAAAGTGCAAGCAGCGCTCCCTCAAAGGGAGCCTCCCCGAGCATCCAAGGAACAAACAGCGGGTACCAAGTACCGGACATGGAAGCATGGTGGAGAAGCAAATCCCAGATGAACTGTCACCTCCACATTAAATGCTCCCAACTAACGTCCTGGTCGCATTAATGGGGAAGAGACGCCCCAACAGTGCCACCTTAGTTGCTGCCATCCACAGAGATAAAGGGGGAAGGTGGCTGATGGGACAGGCACTCAAGCGATGCACTAATCCTTTTACAAATGTAGGGTTAGGATCTATTGGAAAAGGGATATATAATGTAAGGAACACCTCCTAAGGGAGGAGGGGAGAGAAACACTGTAATAATTTACATATTCTGAGAGAACTTCATAGTGAGTCTAAGGGAAAGAAATGAGAAGAACTCCCGGTCTAGAAAAATACGTCCGAGGAGCATTATTATTCACCCCAATGTACATTCAAATTGTCCAACCCATGCACAGCCATGTATGATCGTTGCATTTCTCACTAACACCTAGTTCTTGAACCCATCCTCTATAAATTCATTGCGGGGAAACTGGGCTTGAGTCAACTCCTTCAAACCAGGTCCCTACAATTGGCGCCGTCTGTGGGGAAAACTTGTGCGTTGGTAAGGACAACAGTCAAGCATGGTAGGATCGGGCCCTCACCAAACAACTCCCAATCGACCCGAACCGGCGAAGCCACGACATCATGGTGACTACGGCGACCTCGGAGGTGGTCAGAATGATAACGGACGATTTCGAGAAGGAAGCGTGCATACTTCGACGGCGAGCGAAAACCAAGCCCAGAAGCGCGACGCTGTCCAGGCTACGCAATCGGAGGAGGCCCATAGTCACGCCTCCCAGGCGAAGGACGATAAGGTGGCCATGTAGCGCGAGATAGATGATCTGAAGAAGAAGCTGCGCCGTGCACAGCGAAGACAGCCTGAACCCAGCCCTGACTTGCCCTCTGACGACGAGAGTGACGACGAATACAGACAAAGGTCGAGAACGCCCCCCAGCGAGACTTTCTCCCACGATGAGGAGCGCTACCAGAGGCGTAGGCGCGCCGACCGAACCTCCCGGGGCGTAGGAAGTGACGCCATGAGCAAGGCGTTGGACCAGCTCTCCAAGTCGCCCTTTACGCGTCGCATAGAGGAGGCAGAGCTTCCTCGGCGGTTCCAACAGCCAACCTTCATCGCTTACAATGGCAAGACGGATCCCGTAGAGCACGTGAGCCAGTTCAACCAGAGGATGGCTGTCCACTCGAAGAACGAGGCGCTGATGTGCAAAGTTTTTCCATCTAGCTTGGGACCTGTGGCGATGAGGTGGTTCAACGGTCTGAGGACGAATTCCATAGACTCGTACAGACAGCTGACTCAGGCTTTCGGCTCCCGCTTCGTCACGAACAGCAGGCCTCCTCGGCCCATGAGTGCGCTGCTGTCCCTATCCATGCATGATGGGGAGACCCTCAAGGCCTACTCGGACAAATACTGGGAGATCTACAATGAGCTGGACGGCAAGTATGACGCCGTCGCCATCAGCACATTCCAAAATGGGCTACCAATGGGGCACGGCCTGAGGAAGTCCTTGACCGGAAAGCCCGCCACCAGCGTGCGGCAACTGATGGATCGGATTGACAAGTACAAGCGGGTGGAGGAAGATATGCTGCAAGGCAAGGGGAAGGATAAAGCCTTCCCTCAGGAGAGGAGAGACTTCAGGTCGGACCGGTACAACAACGCCCGACCGAGGAGGGACTTTGGAGGAGAATTTGGAGCGACCAATGCTCAAACCGTCAACGCTGTATTCCGAGAACCCGTGCATAGGGTGCTGGAGAGAATAAAAGACGAGCCGTACTTCAGGTGGCCGAATAAGATGGCCGGGGAACCTGAGAGGCGCAATCGGAACCGCTACTGCCAATACCACCAGGACCATGGGCATACCACGGAGGACTGCAGGAACCTCCGGAACTACCTGGACCAACTGGTCTGGGAAGGAAAGCTGAAGCACTTGCTGCTCAACCCTGACAATCGCCAGGGCCAAGCGTATCAAGAGCCCCGGCGGGATACCGCCATGGGACAACCCGCGGGCACGATTAACGTAATCCTGGCGGTGCCGGGGAGAACGGGCGCGGGCCCCTCGCGAGTGTTGTCCGTGGCCCAACCGGAAGTCGGAGAGTTCCAAGCCGGGCCGAAAAGAGTTAGGAGGAAGTCCTGCCCTCAGTTGAGCTTCTCAGAGGAGGACAAGATCGGGACCATCCAGCCCCATGATGATGCCCTGGTGGTCACCCTTAGAATTGGGGGCTACGACGTAAAGAGGGTGATGGTAGATGGCGGCAGCGCAGCAGAGGTCATGTACCCGGACCTCTACAGGGGGCTAGGGTTAAGACCGGAGGACTTGACGCCGTATCACTCCCCCCTAATGAGTTTCGATGGGAAGCTCGTCCTCCCGAGAGGCATGATCAGGCTGCCTATACAGACCGGCCCAGAGGTGGTAGAGGTGAACTTCATAGTGGTGGACACATACTCCCCCTACACGGCCATCGTGGGAAGACCCTGGCTCCACGCTTTAGGGGGCGTAGCTTCCTCCTTGCACCAGAAGGTGAAGTTCCCCTCAGGGGACCAGGTTCTGGAAATCCATGGATGCCAGAACACTGCGAGGCAATGCACGGTGGCTGCCATATCATGTCAGCTCGATACGCAAACCTCGGCCATCACCGACGAAGATTTATAGCAATCAAAGGCCACGGTAGCGTGCTCTAATGAAGCTGCCGAGGAAGTCAAGTGCGAGGACTTGGAGAAGGTGGTAATCGGTGACGATCCCGAGAAATTCTTCCGGGTCGGGGCTCGACTGCCCCCCAACGAACAAGAAGAGTTGGTTGGTTTCCTTAGGAGCAATATCGACGTATTTGCATGGGACCCCTGCGACGCACCAGGGATTGACCCGTCCTTCATCTGTCACCATCTCAATGTTAACCCATCTGCGGTGCCCAAAAAACAGCCGCCCCGACGCCCATCGAGGGAGCACGCTGACGCCATAACGGAAGAGGTGAATAAGCTCAAGCACGCTGGGGCTATCAAAGAGGTTTTCTATCCCGAATGGCTAGCCAATACTGTGGTGGTCAAGAAGAAGAGCGAAAAGTGGAGGGTCTGTGTGGACTTCACCGACCTAAATAGGGCATGCCCAAAAGACCCGTTCCCTATGCCTCGGATCGACCAGCTGGTAGACGCGACCACGGGCCATCCTCGGATGAGCTTCCTAGACGCCTTTCAAGGCTATCATCAGATACCGTTGGCCCTGGAGGACCAAGAGAAAACTGCATTTCTGACACCCGTCGGGAATTATCACTACAAAGTAATGCCTTTCGGTCTGAAGAACGCAGGATCCACCTATCAGAGGATGATGACGAGGATGCTCGAGTCGATGCTGGGCAAGAGTATGGAGGTCTATGTTGACGATATGGTGGTAAAGAGTAAGATAGTATCCGAGCATTTGGGAGACCTCGGCCGCACATTTGACGTCCTAAGAAAACACCAACTGCGCCTAAACGCCTCAAAATGCTCGTTCGGGGTGGGCTCGGGCAAGTTCCTTGGGTACATGATCACCCATAGAGGAATCGAAGTTGACCCTGACCAAATCAAGGCTATCCATGATCTGAAGCCTCCGCAGAACCCCAAGGAGGTCCAGAAGCTTACTGGGATGGTCGCGGCTTTGAACAGATTCATTTCCCGATCGGCTGACAGGTGCCGACCCTTCTATCTCTTGATCAACAAGTGGAAGGGATTTGAGTGGTCAGAAGACTGTGTCGTAGCTTTCCAACAACTTAAGGAATACCTATCCCGACCGCCTATCATGTCCAATCCTAACACCGATGAGGTCTTGTACGCATACCTCGCCGTGGCGCCCCACGCAGTGAGCCTAGTACTTATACGGGATGACAGTGGCGTACAGAAGCCAGTTTATTATGTCAGCAAGTTGCTGCATGAAGCGGAGGTCAGATACCTGCCTCTGGAGAAGGCCATATTGGCCGTGGTCCACGCCACGAGAAAGCTCCCCCACTACTTCCAAGCTCACACAGTGGTCGTCCTGACCAAGCTGCCCCTGAAGTCTGTACTTCGGACCGCCGACTACACCGGGAGAATCGCAAAGTGGAACACAATCCTTGGGGCCTTCGACATCAAGTATATGCCCCGGACTTCTGTAAAAGGACAGGTCCTGGCGGATCTGACGGCTGAATTTACCGAACCCACTATGGAAGTAGCCCCCGGGAAGGAGAGCTCGGATGAAAAATTAGTTGGGGCAGTCTCCATCCCGGGATCACCACATTGGAAAGTATATGTTGACGGCGCGGCCAACCAGAGGGGGTCCGGAGTGGGGCTAGTACTAGTATCCCCTGAGGGTCATGTCATTGAGAAATCCCTGAGACTCGGATTCTCAGCAACTAATAACGAGGCCGAGTATGAGGCGCTGCTACAAGGCATGGTCATGGTACGAAGGATGGGAGGAAAATCGATAGAGGCGTTCTCAGACTCTAGATTGGTGGTAGGACAGGTGAACGGAGAAATGGAGGCCAGAGATCAGAGAATGCAAGAATACCTGAGCCAGGCCCGGTGCTCGCGGTCGAAGTTCGACCTCTTTAGCCTGTCTCACATCCCCCGGAGCGGGAATAGCCATGCCGACTCATTAGCCACGCTCGCCACGTCCTCGGCGGAGGGCCTGCCCCGGATCATACTTGTAGAGCACCTAGAAAGAGCGAACGAAATGCCAAGGGGGCCGGTCACCGTCAATCGGATTGAAGTGGGTCCCAGCTGGATGGATCCCATAGTGAGATTCCTCAAAGATGATATACTGCCCGAAGATAAGGCTGAAGCTGAGAAAGTTCGGAGAAAAGCTCCTCGGTTCTGGCTATCTAAGGACCTCCGACTATACAGGCGCTCTTATTCTGGGCCATACCTCCTGTGCGTCCACCCCGAGGCAGCAGAGCTACTACTCGAAGAGCTGCACGAAGGAATTTGTGGAAGTCATACCGGAGGGAGATCCCTGTCACACCGAGCCGTCACGCAAGGATATTGGTGGCCGGGAATGCAGCAGGAGGCCCTGGAATATGTCAAAAAGTGTGACCAGTGCCAGAGATTCGCCCCGAACATGCACCAGCCAGGAGGGGTCCTCAATCCCTTGTCCAGTCCCTGGCCGTTCGCCCAATGGGGCTTGGACATTGTAGGTCCCTTCCCGAAAGCGCCAGGGAATAAGAGGTATCTACTGGTAGCCACGGACTACTTCACGAAATGGGTCGAGGCCGAGCCCCTGGCAAACATTAGGGACATGGACGTCAAAAAGTTCCTTTGGAGAAACATAGTCACGCGATTTGGAGCCCCTCATACCCTTGTCTCAGATAATGGGCTCCAATTCGACAGTAAGGCCTTCAGGAGATACTGCTGTGAACTTGGGATTACTAACAGATATTCGACGCCCGCCTACCCTCAAGGAAATGGACAGGCCGAAGCTGTCAACAAGGTTATCGTCAACGGGCTTAAGAAGAGGCTAGACGACGCCAAAGGAAGATGGGTTGAGGAACTGCCCCACGTCCTATGGACGTACCGGACTACCCCTGGGCGATCAACAGGGGAAACACCTTTCGCCATGACTTATGGCGCAAAAGCGGTGATCTCCCTGGAGACGAATTTCCGGACGCTACGAACGAGCTCTTTTACCCCCAGCAACAATGATGAACTGCTGGGAAGGAACCTGGATTTGGTGGACGAATGGAGGGAACAAGCAATGATCCAGCTGGCCTACTACCAGCAAAAGCTCAAGCAAGGATATGACGCCAATGTGAAACTCAGGCCGCTGGCACCGGGGGACCTGGTGCTAAGAAAAGTCGTTGGGGCTGCCAAGAACCCATCCTGGGGAAAGCTGGGACCCAATTGGGAAGACCCCTACCGAATCACCTCGGTAGCAGGAATAGGTGCATATTATTTAGAAGATCTAGACGAAAAACCTGTACCTCACCCCTGGAATGTAAATAACCTGAAAAGGTATTATTATTAATGAAGCAATTCTTTTTGAATTCCGAATCTTAACCTGTTTCAACTTGAGATCACATGTCCGGACTTCAAAAACTAAGTGTTAGACAGAACCAAGGCTCTGCATGGTCCTCGGACTCAGGCCTATGGGGAAACTAATCACTTCAAAAACTAAGTGTTAGACAGAACCAAGGCTCTGCATGGTCCTCGGACTCAGGCCTATGGGGAAACTAATCACTTCAAAAACTAAGTGTTAGACAGAACCAAGGCTCTGCATGGTCCTCGGACTCAGGCCTATGGAGAAACTAATCACTTCAAAAACTAAGTGTTAGACAGAACCAAGGCTCTGCATGGTCCTCGGACTCAAGCCTATGGGGAAACTAATCACTTCAAATACTAAGTGTTAGACAGAACCAAGGCTCTGCATGGTCCTCGGACTCAGGCCTATAGGGAAATTAATCACTTCAAAAACTAAGTTTTAGACAGAACCAAGGCTCTGCATGGTCCTCGGACTCAGGCCTATGGGGAAACTAATCACTTCAAATACTAAGTGTTAGACAGAACCAAGGCTCTGCATGGTCCTCGGACTCAGGCCTATGGGGAAACTAATCACTTCAAAAACTAAGTGTTAGACAGAACCAAGGCTCTGCATGGTCCTCGGACTCAGGCCTATGGGGAAACTAATCACTTCAAAAACTAAGTGTTAGACAGAACCAAGGCTCTGTATGGTCCTCGGACTCAGGCCTATGGGGAAACTAATCACTTCAAAAACTAAGTGTTAGACAGAACCAAGGCTCTGCATGGTCCTCGGACTCAGGCCTATGGGGAAACTAATCACTTCAAATACTAAGTGTTGGACAGAGCCAAGGCTCTACATGGTCCTCGGACCCAAGCCTATGGAGAAGACGACTACTTCAAAGGGACCTACGTTGTAATGATCGATGCCGTGATTGGCCGAGGTGTAATCGAAGTTGAAATCGTACAAGTAAAAAAAAATAGCGAACAAGTAAATAAACAACCACAACGAGTAGAAGGAGAAACAAAGCTCGCATCTCATTAAGTCCAAAAACGAATTACATGATACGAATCGCATTACAAAAAAAAGAAAAAGGGCGCAAAACGCAAAGTAAAGCAGGTAGAAGCGCCATGGAGTATACTTCTTCTACTCAATCGCTTGCTTCTATGGGAGGCTGGACCAAGGCAACTCCGGGGTCCTCTGAGCTCTGGCTGAGTGGGATGGCCTGCAGAGGCGCGGCAGAAATAACAATCCCCTCCACAGAAGAAACCTGAGCATCAGGGGATGGCCCTGCAACTTGCTGAGGGGCGTCCTCGTTGGAGCCATCGCTCACTTCAACCACCAGGGGAGGGTTATTCCCTCGGTCTGGCTCGGCAGTGGCCCCAACGTCCGAAGCCCCCCCGCCTGGAGTAGCAACAATATCCACGGCAGCATCCTCGGCCTCAGAGCCGCCTGGACTGTCTGGCGCAGCCTCGCGAATGACAGAGGGATACTACACGCTTTCATCTTTCCACAGGGCAGAAGAGGCCTCCACACCAGCTTGCCTAAGGGCTTCCATCCAAGTCTCGGAGCAGTAGCGCCTACATAACCCAGGGACTTGGGATTTGTAGGCAGCTGCTGTCTCGGATGCCCCAGCAGCGTAGGCAGCCTCCTCAGCCTCCTCCTTGATGGTCTAGGCTTCCTCCCTACCCTTCTTCGCCTCGAGCTTGGCCCTCACAGCCTCGTCCCTACCGAATTCGGCCACTTTCCTGGCATCCTCGGCAGCAGTCTCCTTTTTCGTCAGGTCTGCAATCAGATCCTTTGCGATCTTTAGCTGCTCCTCTGCCTCACCTAGACGTTTTGTCTGAGTCTTGGCCTGCCTCTGTGCACCCTCGAGGCCTGATACTGCACTGTCCCGAGCCTGGGTCGCAGTCTTCAACTCCTGCCTGGCCTTGGCGAGGTCCGCCTCGCAGTTCTTGAGGGCCTGGGTGGCCTCTAAGCGCTTCTCGCGCTCTTCTTCCATTGCCTTTCCGTGGCCGTGGGCCGTCTCCTCCAGCCTGAAGGTGGCCTGGACAGCCTACCAAACAAAACGGGCACATGATAATAAGTCGGGCCAAACAAAAAAAAATGGGGCACAAGTGTAGAGGCCTTACCATCCCCAAATAATGCTTGAGGCTGAGGAAGACCTCCCTACTCTTCATGGTCCCCAGTTGCTCCATATCCGCGGGAAGTAGCAGACATCTCTCCACGGCGTCGGCCACGCGCGCGCCTTCGCCCTCTCTAAAGTCCCTGAGAGAGGAATCATCCCGCAGAGGAGCCCCACGAAGCATCGGGGCAGGCAGCCATGCCTGGGCCTCGGCCGGGGCATCCACCTGCCTACCCTCAGACCTGGAGCCTATCCTCAGCTGCTTCGAGGGCCGCCGATTGTCATCCCCCTCCCGGGTGGGCCCAGATTTCTCCTCAATGGGCCTCTTGCCCTTGTCCTTCTTCTGTTTGAAACCGGGAGGCTCGTGCCGGGAAGACGGACTCGTCCGAGGTGGAGGGGGAGGAAGCCTAGATTGGGCCGAGGTAGACCTAGTCTGGGGAGGACGATTCTTTGGAGAAGGGGGTGGGAGCTTCGACTTGGACTTCCCCGGTTGCCCTTCGATCAGCTCGAATAGAGTGGGCTGGTCCTTTTTCTTGTAGCCCATCTCTAGCCGAGAGGGAATCTCTGACGCCGAGGGGACTGCTTCGGTCAGCCGTGGGTCCCCCAAGTCTCCAGAAGGGTCCTCGGACTGATGAATCCGCTCGAAAACGTCAAAATCGTCCCCTCCAAGGCAAGGATCTGCGACTCCCCTTTCCCCCTCAATGTCCTCTTCTGCGGCCTCTGAGAATGTATGAGAAGCAGAGGGTACTGCTACCGTGACGCCCTCTGAAGTAGAGGGACCCTTGGGAAGCTCGAACCCGTCCTCGGTCACTGCTATTTTCTGCAGACGAGGATCCTTTGCTCTGATCACATGCTTCGGGGCCGCAAATGACTTTTGGAGCGGCGTGTACCCCAAGATTTTGTGAGTGGCTCGGACCTGGTGGTCGGCTTCGTTTTCAAAATCCGCCGACCTGAGCACTTTCTGCAAGTCTTCCCTGTTGATCAAGTTGTAGCGGGGCGCGAAGGAATGCGGATCTGCATGAAGAAAACGCATTCATAATTAGCAACCAAAACAGTACAAAAGGAAATGACGCATAAAACAAGTCAGAATCTCTGAACCCCCTCCTACTCCTACTACCCCACCTGGTGTGCCCTCTGTCGTCGGGCAATGGATACCATCATGCCACGCTCCGGACACGATGAGAAAGTCCTCATTCATCCCCTTGTTGGATTCAGGGAGGCACTGGATGAGCCGGACCCTGTCGTCCCTTGTCCTCATATAGTAGGACTTGTCCCTCAGGCGTTGAAGATTGTAGCAGTAGTTCATGTCATGATGGGTCAGTCTTAACCCCATCTTCTCGTTCAGAGCGTCCACGCTACCCAGAATTCTGAACATATTGGAGGCGCACTGAGTAGGGGCTAGCCGGAAATATGACAGGTAGCCCCTCGTCACTGGCCCCATAGGAATCCTCATCCCTCCTTCAAGAAAGGCGATGATGGGAATCACCACCTCGCCCTCCTGCCTCCGGAATTCCCACTCCCCCTCCTCGCAATACCTCAAGCCCACATTGGCCGGTATCTTATAGTCGGCGATGAATTTCTCCATCGCCTCCTCAGTAAAGACATACTTCTTAAGTCTACCCATCCCAAATGACGCCTCAGAGTGCTAAAGAAAGAGCAGATAAAAGAAGAGGAAGAGCAAAAGGAAGAAAAGTTCAGAGAGGGATAGAGCGACTTACGAAAACGAGGAAAGGCTCCTCGGACAGGCCTTTTATGCTGGAGATGGTGGTGGAAATTTGGCTGGACTCTGAGTGGAGGCGCAAGGGCTCGTGATTATGAAATGGAAAAAGGTGGAAACGGTTCGAATGGGTATTTATACCCTGGATAGAAGAGCCGCGCGAGTTTTCCCGCCCATAAATGTTAGGCGCATCACGACCGTTCGATTGCCAACTGCCCTCCGAACGTGGGGAGCACAAAGCCGCCCGAATTTAATGTAGGACACGTTGCGCACGCCGAAACATCAGTAACGCACCTTGGGTAGACGAAAAAGCTCCAGCGCTGACAAAGGACAAGACGCGATGGGACGCGGAGCAGGACCGAGGATATCAAAATCCTCCTTTCCGCCCGAGGATGCGGACAGCAAGATTTTGAGGGGCTATTGTGGGGCCAAGAAATGGTCAGACGACCCCAGCCCACTCCCAACCGGGCCCAAGGCCCATGTCCGAGGACGCGCCCATGGACCGAGGACTGAAGCGTAGCACCCAGCTACCCTCTAAACAACGCCAAGGATGATAGCATCCTCAGAAGTCCGAGGTCCGAGGAAGTGCAAGCAGCGCTCCCTCAAAGGGAGCCTCCCCGAGCATCCAAGAAACAAACAGCGGGTACCAAGTACCGGACATGGAAGCATGGTGGAGAAGCAAATCCCAGATGAACTGTCACCTCCACATTAAATGCTCCCAACTAACGTCCTGGCCGCATTAATGGGGAAGAGACGCCCCAACAGTGCCACCTTAGTTGCTGCCATCCACAGAGATAAAGGGGGAAGGTGGCTGATGGGACAGGCACTCAAGCGATGCACTAATCCTTTTACAAATGTAGGGTTAGGATCTATTGGAAAAGGGATATATAATGTAAGGAACTCCTCCTAAGGGAGGAGGGGAGAGAAACACTGTAATAATTTACATATTCTGAGAGAACTTCATAGTGAGTCTAAGGGAAAGAAATGAGAAGAACTCCCGGTCTAGAAAAATACGTCCGAGGAGCATTATTATTCACCCCAATGTACATTCAAATTGTCCAACCCATGCACAGCCATGTATGATCGTTGCATTTCTCACTAACACCTAGTTCTTGAACCCATCCTCTATAAATTCATTGCGGGGAAACTGGGCTTGAGTCCACTCCTTCAAACCAGGTCCCTACACATACCTACAGATAGTGTAATATATACCAAAAAATCTAAAATGAAAATAAAATAAAACAAATATATGTTTAAATTTAGATTTCTAAATCTAAAATAATTATATGTCCAAATATATCCCCCTATCTAACAGTAAGCAGTTTCTTAAAAAAAAAAAGAGTGCTGCTGTTGGAATCACGGGAAAACGGCGAATTTTTTCAGGAAAGTTAATTTCTTTAATAACCAAAATTCAAAATAACTAAAATACTTTACAAGGATTGGTTGCTCTCCCTTTCCTTAAACCCCACCTTCCTCCGCCCTCCCTTGTGTTGCTGTTGTCATCCGATTCCAAAAAACCCATTTTGGATCCTTTGCATATTATAGTTGTGGGAGGGCCGAGGACGGAGGAGCCCAGCCTGAGGATATATTTGTCCAACTTGAGCAAAGAAAGACAGATGAACTACAAGGACTATGCCCACCCGAGGAGAATTAAAGATCCAGCGGGTAGCTGGCACCCTCAAAAAACCACAGGACAAGGAAATGCATGGCAAAGGAAGGATACAAGACGTGCAAGGGTGGACGAAGGAAGCTTCCTAAAGCAGACACCTCCAACCTTCGTATTCAATACTCTGCACCAACTTAACTAGTTGTATTAATGAGGAAATGACCCATAAATAGTAACTTCACAGCTCAGCTCTTTCTACCCCCTCCAGAAGGATCCTAATAGGACAAGCATCCATAGAAGCTCCTCTAGAACGTACAGATGGAGGATTGAGATGCAAGGAAAGGGGCTATATAAGAAAAGGAACTCCCCAGAAGATAGGCATGAATATTTTTCAAAGAAAAAGGAACAAGTGAGAGAACAAAGAAATACCCTGTAAAAGAATATCATCCTTACTTATCAATATAAGATCTATTCTCGGACTCGCTCGAGGAAGCTTTCTTCCACTGAATTATTGGTCCATTCATTCCTATTTATCACCTTGGTTCTATTAGCCTAGACTTGGGTTGATCTCAGTGTTGCACTAGATTTAGAATCCCGCTCTAGTAAAAAATCATTGTTTGGGCTTAGTGTGAAGATCTAGGCATTACTATTCTAAGTGGGTTTGGGCCTTTACATTTTTAGTTCTTAAAATATTTGAAGATCCAGGCATCATTTTTCTAAGTGGGCTTGAGCTTGGGTTTGGGCTTGGGCTTGGTTTGAGGTTATTTTTATTTTTATTATTAAAATTCCTATTACTTTGGATGGAATTAAAGAAATACTAAAGTAAGGGTCAAGTTTGGGGCATGTCCAACCGGTTGGATGATCTGACCAAATAGACCGGACCTGCCTGACTCGAAGTCTAATGGTCGGCTCCAGATACCTGAGTCAGTCGGATATGGGTCTAACTACTACAAAAACCAAAGTTTCAGTTCGAGTGAAGTTTTAAAAGTTTGAAAACTGTAGCAACCGACCCGACCGAACTACTGCTCCATCTACAAATTTAATTTTACTTTCATGTGGGCAGGTAAGTTTCTTCATGATGAATAAACTTTTGTGTTTTGTCATATAAGTGGGTAGTAGCTATTCACCACAAATTAACTATAAAAAAAGTTTTGTCATGTCAGTAGCTATTCAATGTCAATAGCTATTCACCATAAAATTAACTATAAAAAATTGTTTGAGTCAATATTAGTAGGCAGTAGCTATTCACGTCAGTTTGAATCAATGTTAGGCAGCAGCTATTTATGTGAGTATTAATGGCTTTGTCTTATTACAGTTGTTGGGCTCAATGCAATTTTACCTTTTATAACCAAAAGAAAACAATAATATTAATGGCTCCCATATTCCTAGTCCCAATCCCAGAATTTCTCTTAAGTTCAAATGGTAGCTTGACTCTTCTCTACCATCCATCACCATTGTTGATGAGTTTCGCTTCCTTTTTGTTACAATGTGTTGGGTCTCCCTCTCTCAAGCATGATTTCAAAATTTCATTTCTCTCTTTATCTCCATTCCAAGCTCATAGATATTTGGTTTTTGCTATTGTTATGTTTGATTTCTCTCTCTTTCTCCATTCCAATCTTTTTCTTTGCTTGATTTTTTCCTCTCTTTTTGTTCCTTTCCTTCAAATCGATCACCCGACGAATCCGACTTGCCAAACCGAAGAACCGAGATAAACGATTTTGACTGACCGTTCAGTCGACAACGGGTGAGAAATCTATTTACCCGACCTGAGCAGGTCGAGTGATGGTTCAACCCAAACCCGATCTGCTTGACTTGTGGACATCCCTACCCTAAAATTTGGAGATAGATATTAGTATATTTATAAATGTAAACAAAACTTTAATTTTTGTACTTGTGGCCCAAAAAAATTATGATCGTCCTCTCAAAAAAATAAAAAATAAAAAAAATAAATAAAGAAGGTGGGTCCTTTGTTTTTTTTTTTGCTGAAAGAAGGTGGATCCTTTAATTCATATATTCAAGAGGTTTTAAAATTTTTTTAGAAAATTTTTCTCACAAACAAAGGTATAAGAATATTACAAAGGCAACACAATGTCAAACTCACCTAATTATTTTAGTATAAAAATTAAGTATTTAAAGAACTATAAACTAACACCACATGTATACTGTTTGTTTTTTACTAAATTTCTTCTTTTGACTTTCTAGCATTAAAAGTTCTAATTGAATACCATCCTTTCATCTAAGATAGTATAAAGCTCAATAATGAAAAATTGTAATTAATTTTTTTTGGTATTTTCGTAAGCTTTCGAAGAGTGGGACAATGTACGTAGAAAATTTAAATGGTTTTTTTATTTTATTTTTAAGACAAAAGTCACAAAAACAAAAGACGGATAAAACGTATTTTTGTCCCGGCCGTCATGATTTTTTAAAATTCATGACACCCCGATTTTCTTTTTGTAAATCTCATGACTGTGGACCTGTGGTGTTAGTTGGGACTATTTAATACAGCTCTAAAGAAGTTAACAAAAGCATTTATATTTTATCAAATTGTAAGTTCCCCTTGGATGAACTGCCATGAATATAGAATGATAGATGTATGCTTAGCATTTTGGATGGTTCCAAAATCTAACGAGCATATTTTTTCCATGGTCAATCAAGGAAAGTAATTCATCTGAAAAATTAAAAAAAAAATCACTTGCTTGAAATGAAAAAAAATAAAAACAAATGCAGAGCAGTATGATATGATTGAACTTGAAGGATTAAAGAAAGCAATAAGTGTTTTATATCGATTGGATGGAGGCAGGGCACTTGCCATTACACTAAGTCTTAATTTTTCACAAAACGATTTAATTATCAATATACCAACCAAAGTTAGATATACCAACCAAAGTTTATAAGCATGGACACCAACCAATAGGATATGGATTAACTAGTATATCTAGAATTTTCACATTAGCAGTTAAATAAGTGACATATAGAAAAAAAATGGATGGACCTTGTCATATCCTAGACTCTTGCACCTTTTCACATACAGGCCTTAAAATGGAAGTTGAAATCCTTTTATTCTAGTGCATGGGTTGGTTTTGAATAAGACATGAGAGATGAGAATAAACAAAATACTATAATTCAGATAAGCCTGCAGCCGACTAAACCCCGTCTTAATTATATATGATAGTTATCCAAACCCCCTGAAATGGGCCAAGGTGACGATCGATAAGAAAAACATTCCTTACTCTCCAGTGGTACTAAGAGATAATATATCAAAACATTCAGCTCTGAGAATCCCTATCAACGTACAATTGTCAAAGTGAAATAAAACTTAAAACTATATAAAAGATAAAACTAGTGGTCTAGAATTGGTGTTAGATTCAACCTTAATCTAACACCAAGAACTGGTCTATAATATTATTCCTTACTAAAATGCCGCCAGCACTCCAGAGAGAAAGTGAGAGATAGAAAGCACATTGTTTTTAAAAAACAAAACCACAACACTTGTTAATGTCTTTACCATTAGGATGGTTCTATATCATTTCATGTCACTGCTTGTTCATATCTTAACCATTTGTTAATAAATTCTAGCCACTGGTTTCTCCAAATCTGACCTTCGTCTACTGTCCACTAGGCCGTTAATTACGTACACTAATAAAGTCATTAATGTGCAATATTGTTATGGACCTTATGGTGGAGGAATCCACGTAAGATTTGGATTTTACAACCACGTCAAAGTTTTGGGCAAAATTTTAAGTTATAATAATTTTTTTTAAGGATAGTTTCAATCTATGACATCCACTCTTAATAATTGTTCTTTGTTATCAAACCAAGGTACTAAATGGTTTATTTTTTTGGTGTAGGTAGAAATCAAATTCTTGAACTTTTATTTGGTGACACTAAACTTTTATTTGGCGACAATAAACTTTATCAATTAAGCTAACTACAGTTATAAGTTATAATAACTTAGATAGTAATTGATATGACAAACTCATCTAGCTAGGCAATTGGCAGAAAGCCATGATCCACAATTCTTAATAAGGATTCCACAGTTTTTAAGTATCTGATCATACAAAACATAACAAAAGTAATGTGCATCAATCAAAATACATAATACCAAAAAAAAAAAAAAAAAAAAAAAAATCAAAATACATAGGAAGTGAATGTATATGTTGTTGAAAAAACTGGTTTTGCATCTCATACAAAACGCATATCGGAAGCAAAACAAGTATCTTGTTTATTCATGTGAGATAACATGGAATATTTAGAATTTTAGAAACAAAGAATAGAAGAACTTACCTTGATGCAATGAAATTCAAAACAAAAGAAGTTCGAACTTGGGAAGATCTTCAATCTTCACCCCAATTCCACAAATGCCCAAGATGTATGGTCTCTCAATCAGTTATGTACGCACTTGTTCAAGAGAGAATATATTTTAAGAAAACTGTATATCTCTCTTTTAATCGTACGTATATTTTTTTAACTATCATAAGACAGTTACTTTATTTAATAAATCTTATTAAATAAACAACTGATTATCTAATTGGGCTAACCTTTTGGGCCGGCCCAATTGGGCTTTAGTGTGTGGCTTGAGATGAGACCAAAAAGACAAATAAAACTCTAACTCCAATGGGCTTTAGGCTTATCTGTCAACTCTTGACAAGCTCAAAGTTACTATTAATTATATTTAATATCACTATATAAATATAATTACACTCTAGGCCTTATTAATAAAATTAAATCCCAAGACTTTATTATTTAAACAATTAACCCCTTTATGAAATATTCGTAGTAATACAAAGTCATAATATATAACTGTCACTTTGAAAATTACTATTTCTTAATCATTGAGTACACAGTTTAATCCTTTAATTAAGTTATTCATATATATATATATATATATATATATGAAATCAAATTTCATAAAATATAAACTTTAGTAACTCTTTACTAAAGTGGTCAGACCTAACACTCTAAATAATCAAACTCATTAAATTTATCTCAAAAGAATATTTTATATATCTACAAAGAGACTATGAATTTCATCTTGAGGATATGTGTTCCTTTTTGACCGTTGAATTAGATCTCACTCCTGATATATTAAAACAACTTACATTTCATGATCGGGTTCACTATCCTCTCAGGATTGAAAGTTTATGTAAATTAAAGTCGTGAGATTTATTATTCAGTTGATAGTCATTAATAGAATAATTAATTTCATAGCGGTCCAATTCAATATGTCATATACGCTTAAGACACATCAACATATTAACTAGAAGTCTCCACTTCCATGATCAAGACAAACCATCTTAGTTGACACGTTATAAGTCTTCACAGATGAAATGCCCAATTTCATCACCGACTACGAATTAAGATTTTGAGTTTACAAAGAATTTGTGATTTATATCTTTTGTGACTAAATCACATAAATCACATACTATGCACTCAATGACTATATGATAATGTTCAAATATTCATGTCACCATTATTTTAGATAATAAAACAACTTCATTATTTATAACATAACGTCATATATAATATCATACATAACATCGTACAATAGGATTTTAGGGTACTAATCTTAACATATCTAACTATCTAGATTGAATCAAGAATGTGTGGAATTAAATGTGATGCATGTGCGCCTAAGTGAACTCCATAACAGGGCCACCAAATTCGGACCTGACTAAAACTCCAGAATGTAACTGTGAAAGTGCCTTATGACATGGGGCATGGTCACTAAAGTGATAAGGTTGTTTAAACACATTATTTTAGTTCGTAAAGGTATGCACTTTTTTATTATTATTGTACTTTTGGTTGTGTTTTTTTAATGCTAGGAACAAGTCATGAACTTAAACAATGAATGACCAAGGAATATACTGGCTCTCCCATATCAATGTTTTAAATACAATTTAACCAAAAAATGAAAAGGACTAGTGCCCCAGGCCATATTAAACAAAGTATAACAGTATGACAATAAAAGTTCTCTTCTATATGTTGTAATTTTCTTTTTAAAAATTTACATTTTTAATTATCATTAGCTCAACAAAACTATTAAAAAAATAAAATTTCCATTACTTCAAAATATGCTCTATATATAAGACAACACAATTCCTAGCTAGTTAGCTCAGCTTTTGACATCTAGTTCTATAGTCTACGAAAAGTAAAACCAACTTACTTATCATGGCAAAGGTTCATCCCCAAGCAATAATTCCCTCTACCTCCTGCTACCTCACTTCCAATCAAGAAACTTTTACAATATGGATGAAATCTCTAGTACTCAGTGGCAAAGGTTGCACTGTCTTTGATGCTAATGGTCAAATCGTGTATCGTGTTGATAACTACAACTGCAAGTGTAGTAATGAAGTTTATCTTATGGATATCAAGGGCAAAGTCCTCTTCACCGTTCTGAGAAAGGTACAAGTTTATTAAATAGCAATCATTTTGAAAAGTTGGACTATAAATTTATTATGCTCACAATTTGTGCTGTGTGTAGAGATTCAAGCTGTTCAGGTTTTGGGAGGGCTATAGATCCAGTGACACAGAGACTGTTATAAAAAAGCCTTGTTTTCAAGTTAGAAAAAGCATGAGGATTTCAAGAGGGGACTCACCATGTGAGGTTATTGTGGGGTTAGATGAGAATCAATCACATCATTATAAGATTCAAACCTGGAATAGCAAGTCAGTGTGCAAAATAGTAGACCAATCCGGTGGGCTTGTTGCAGAGGTGATTTTAGTCTTATACCTTTTCTAATTCATTCATTCATATAGAACGTTGAGTTGAATATTGCTTAAGTTCTGTGCTAACTTTGTCATGTTTTTCATGGACAGTTAAAGAGAAAGAAATCAACATATGGGGTGGATTTAGGCAGCGATGTTTTGACAATGGTAGTGGAGCCTAATATTGATCACTCTCTTATAATGGGTCTTTTTGTTGTGTATTGTCTTATTAACTGTAGAATGTGAAACTGTGGAAGCAATAGAATGATCATTTTGAATGTAAATATAGCTATACTACATGAGAATGATTGTTCTTGTTTCACAACCATGTGAAAAATATCAATGAACTACGTTGTTGAGTGATCAATTGGTTCTAAAGTTAAGATCATATATGATATACAAGTTCTCTATAATTAGGACCTGAGATTCAGAAGTTTGGAATAGTTATATGCTTAAAAAACAAGCCAACAGCTAAAAAAAAAAAAAATACTACTCATCAAGCAATATTGGGATGAGATATGCAAGATAATTAATCTATAGGCTATAATCATAAAACTAATTAAATGAAGAGTTCAAAATAATCAAGTTTGAATGGTTAGAAGTTTGGAGAGTTCAAAATGTGACCACAGATGTTTTAGCCTCTTGTATGGTGAATTATTTGCAAGTTTTAGTTCAATTGCACAAGGTCTTGCTCCTAATTACCAATCTCCTCCAAGTGTCAATCACTTTAATTATCAGCTCAACTGCTTTGGATAGCAGTGTAATTAGATGATTGTTATGTGTAAAGTCGATCAACTGATTGATCATCCTCATCACCTGCCATATGTATGTCTATAAGGTACGGAGTACTGACCAATATAATTCGATTGGCTAAACTTGGGACTAGAAATGGAAAATGAGAGGGAAGTTAAAGGTGAAGTGAATTTAGGGTAGGAATTGCAAAACAGTAGAACCATATAGCATGTATAGGACTCCATGCAAATATTACGTTACATTTCTGCTAGATACCAACCTCCATTTATCTTCCTCACGTAGCAGTTAAAGAACAGTACTTAAGACAAACATAACAAATTTCGGGGGAAAAAATGATGTTTCTGTTAGTGTTGGGCTCCATTTTGTGGGTAGCTATTTGTAATTGGCAGAAGATGGCCTTTTAGGACTCGGATCATTTGGATATCAAGCCCAGATCTCACAACCCGTGGACAATTATTGGCTATCGTTCCACTTTGAGCCTGCAAAACAAAGCCCAAAACCCAAAAGAGAGAAATAAGGAAAATTCTAGGTACGGTGGTACCCACTTCTCTTCTTTTTTTAGAAAATGGTGTTAGGTTCTAAAGATTTAGAAATTTGTGTATTTAGAACTCTAATGTGTAATGTTGGCAAACCATGATTAAAACAATATGTTTAGTTTTGTTTAGACTTGCTCAAAGTTGTATTATTCATGTAAAGTTGGAATCGAGAGGCTGCAGATGCATTGGTGTATTTCGGCCTGGCTCGATCGATTGAAAGTTAGACTCGATCGATCGAAAGTCAGACTCGATCGATCGAAAGTCGGCCAGAATGTTTTTTCTGCAGAATTTTCAACTCAGCCCTATCTCATTAAACGTTTAGGGTTTTATGTTTTTGCCCTAGGTATATAAGGCAAAACCCTAGCCATATTTTTGGGAGTTGCTCTGGTTGTATTGTTGCTCATACTTTGTGGTTTGTGTGAATCACTTGTGAGATCATTGAGCAGCTTTCCTTCACATAAATTTAGGGTTTTCAAGGTAGAGATAATATCAACATCTTGATGATCAACTCAGTTGCTGCCATTGGAGCTTAAAGAATAACAAGAAAGAAGGAGTCCGTGGATTCAGAGCTTGCATGTGGTCGTGTCAGTAAGTTTTACTGGTGGATAGCATTAGGAAGTCAAGCGGGGAGCTTGTAAGTCCTTTTGTATGAATTTCGATTCTTTCATATAGTGGATTCAAGTTTACCTTGAGGATAGTTAAGTCAAATCCTCCCCAGGTTTTTACCGTATGGTTTCCCAGGTCATCATATCATTGTGTTATTTACTTTTTCGCTGCTTTATATTCTTGATATGATTGTTTGATTGTAATAACCTAGATTTGCATAATTTGACTAAGTTAATCACTTGGCTAATAAACTAGGTTAATTCAATTGTGGTTTAAGGGGTCTAAAAACCGTTCAAGTGGTATCAGAGCAGGTAGCTCTTTCGTTATAGATCTTTTGATCTCTGAGTTGATCCTTGACCTTTGTTGTCATGGAACACAGACACTCTCTGGTTATTCCTACTCATTTTGATGGGAATAACTATGCTTGTTGGAAAGTAAGGATGAAAACTTTCCTGAAATCTATTGATGAGAGAGTTTGGAATTCCGTTGAGTACGGATGGGAGAAGCCCACTACTCCTGTGAGTGAGTGGCAAACTTCTCAAAAAGAAGCAACTGGTTTCAATAGCAAAGCTATGAATGCCATCTTTAATGCTGTTTCTATGGAGGAATTTAAGAGAATCTCAAATGTTGAGATTGCTCACACTGCTTGGAAAATCCTCCAGACTGTGCATGAAGGCACAAAGGCAGTTAAAATTAATAAACTGCAGCAATTAACTTCTAGATTTGAAAGCATTAAGATGTTTGATGATGAATCTTTTGATGAATTCTATGCTAAATTGAATGATATTGTTAATTCTGCTTTTAATCTGGGTGAAATCTATGATTAACTTAAAATTGTTAGGAAGATTTTTAGATACTTGACTGATGATTTTAGGCCCACAGTGACTGCCATTACTAAGAGCAAGGATGTGGACTCCATCCCTGTTGATGAACTTGTAGGATTTCTTCAGTTCTATGAGTTAGACCTACCCAAAGTAAACAAATCCAAATCAATGACTCTTAACTCAGTTGATGATGTTGAGGTTGGTGGATTTGATGATGAGCTCTCTGCTACAGAGATTGCATACCTCGCCAAGAACTTTAGAAACTTTCTTAGGAATAATAACAGAAAGGCGAGAGGTACAAACACTGCCGAACCTAGAAACTTTAGGAAGAATGATCCCACTAAGGTTAATAACTTTGAAAAACCTAGAGAAAAAGTTGGTCAATCTTCAAACAATTCTTTAGGTCCTCAGTGTTTTGGATGTCAAGGGTATGGTCATGTTAAATCTGAATGTCCTACATTCTTGAGGTCTAAGGGTAAAACTATGGCTGTAACCCTTAGTGATAATGAGGTTTCTAATGATGAGTCTGGATGTGACGAGGATGGGAACTTCATTTCCTTCACTGCTATTGTTGTAGTCAATGAAAGTGTGTCTGTTGAAGAGAACCCTTTTGATGGGGAACTCTTTGAAGATGCAGATCTTCAAGAGGCCTATAATAAATTTTGCAAAGTTGCTGCAAAGGATGATATAAATGTTGAACTTGGCTTGAAGAAAATTGAATCTCTTGAGCTTGATAAGAAGAATTTGCTTGTTAAATTATTTGATACTAATGATCTTTTGAACCATGTGAAATTTGAGAACATGCTTTTGCTTGATAAAGTTAAAACTTTGGAACACGATTTATCTGTTGCTAGATTTGCTAGTTCTAAACTTGATAAAATGTTGAATGTTCAAAAGGCTCCTTCTGACAAATCTGGATTAGGTTTTGTTGAAAGCATCTTTGTGTCTGCACCTAATTCCACGAACTTTGTTCCTTCATCTTCTTCTGAACCTTCTGTGAGTGAGGTTGTGAGTGATACTGTCAAACCCCCTGTGAGTGAGGTTGTCAAACCTATAGAAGTTTCACCATCTAGGAAGATTAGGGTTGATCTGAAAGAGTCTAAATCTAAGGAGTCTACCCTTTCTAAGGACAAGATGCATGGTAAACCTACTTGGGTTTGTCATTTTTGTGGAAAGTCTGGACATATTCGTCCTAACTGTTACAAGCTTCAAGCTGCTAAGAGAGCAAACAAACCAAAAGTGTCTGTGCCTCAAGCACAAGATCCTATGGCACTCATTGGTGAATTGGTAAATGCTTTAAACATTTATTCCAATCCTGGAGTTGGAAATCACTCGAACGTGAATAGGAACTCCAATGCTCGTGGTGCATCTAATAGGTTTTAGATACAAAAGACTCGATCTAATTAAGTCTTTCTGACATGGTCCTTGTGCTTCATTACTCTACTTTTTTGTGACCATTGTTCTTTGGTTTTTGTGTTGTTTTTGTTTCTAGGATTTGCATTGCATAACATTCATGCATTTCATTCTAGGATTTATTTTTGTTTTCTCTTTTAAATAAATAAAAAATAAAAAAAGGGAGAAAAGTAAATTGTGTTTGGCATTATTTTTCTTGGTCTTTGAAAATAAGGTTGGTCAATTTATTTACACATAACATGTCTTTGTACCTTGTTTAGCTTTGATGAGCTTATATATTGCACTTGACTAATTGAAACTTTGTAGTGCATGTTGTGTGGGAAAGATGTTTATGGTGTTGATCACTTTATCTTGATTTTGAAGTCACATGTATTTGACTGTCGGACTTGAACCTTTTGAGAAAGGCATAAATAACTATCTCACCACTGTTCACTAGCCAATCATGAACACCTTAGTGCATATCATAAGATTTTGTACTCGAGAAAGTGTAGCACATGCACAAAAAGAACAATAAGGTGAAGTCTCGGTTAAATTGCTTAATTCTTAAAATTGGTGTGTACTATTAAGCTTGATGCCAAATCACATAATTAAAATTGGTATGTATATTATGAGGCAAAAATTCAAGAAACTTACATGATTGCAAGCTTATGTTCCAGGAGATGTGGGAGTTATATGATGTAACTCTTTAGGTGATAGTCTCTTTTGAATTCTATGCGATGGATTTTGTAGACTTTGTGATTGATTGCTATTCACATATCACCTCACATGTATCTCAAGCTTTTGCTAGTTGCACACACTACACAAGTTACTCTTTGCTAAACACTATACATGCTATTGAGTGTGTTTTTGGTCTGGCCAACTAAGTTTGAAAATATCTTGAATATTATGCAAAACATCTTTTTAGCTTGAGAATGTGAAGGGAGAATGGCTGAAATTTTCTTTGAAAAATTGGGGTTAAAACTTGGGTTTTTGAAAAAGCATTTCATCTCATACTCATGCATTTTGTTTCATCAATTTTAATGCTTTGAGGAGTTGTACCCAAAATGTGGTTGTTGTTTTTCAAAACTGTGTTTTTGCCAAAAAAATTTGTGAGCCTCTACCTGTTTCGATCGATCCATTCTGTTTTTTGATCGATCGAAAATTGCTTAAAATCTTTTTAAAAGTCTCGGGTTGATTCGATCGATCAAATGTAATTTTCGATCAATCGAATATCGTGAATTAGGTTTTTTAAAACACTGTTCTTGACTTGTTCAAACCACTTTTCAAAAGTTTCAAACTTTTTTCTCTCTCTCTTCGACTCGGCAAGGCTAAAGCTTCTATTTTTTGTCGTTTTTCTCCGAATCTTTTGCAAGATTTTTGTCTTCTAAAGCCGGTATGTCCATTTTACCCCTGCTTTTTCTTTTATTTTCATGTCTCATGCATTTTTCATGCATTATTCATTCAAATTTTCGGACCTATTTCTTTTTGGGGTTTTTGTTGATTCAAGCCTTTTTAAGTGAAATTGATCATTGGGTTTTTGTTGGGACATAATATAAACATGATATTGATGGTTTAATTTGATCAATTCTGTGTTTTATGAAAAATTGAAAAATCTGGGGCTTGTATTTGATCCGAATTGAGGATTTTTTTCAATTGGGTTCAATTAATTCTTGTTGATTTGATGGAATTGATCATTATTATCTGTCCTCTAACTTGTGTGATAATCAATTGGTCAATTTTTTATAAAATCGAACAAGTGGTTTTCAATTTTGGTTTTTTTTGTTAGAAACTCTGTGCTCAAGCCAATTTTGTGAAATTGAATTTCAATTGAACTTAGTTTAATTGCATTAGAACATGCATCATGTCATTAATATTGTTCATACATCATATAGATTTTTGTTCTATATTTTTTTGGTGCTAATTTGTAGTCTGCCTTTGGTTTGTGTTTCTTTTGTGTTCTTTTGGTTCTATCTCTTTGTGTCTCTGTCCTTTCCTTAGCATCATGCCTAGGAAAACTAGAGCTCGTAGGTTTGTTCCCTCACCTTCTCCTCCCCCACCTTCTTTTGACATAGAGAAGTTTCCGAGTGAGAAAAACCAAGAGATTTTTGATAAGCTGAACCTTAGGCGTAAGATTTGGTCTGAGCGTTCTGTTGTGTTTGATGAGCTTGATCCTGCCATTAGGGCAAATTTTGAGTGTCGGGGTTGGTTACCTTTGTTGGATATTTCTGATCCTCCTCCTCCAGCTACCCTGATTAGAGAGTTCTTTTCTAACATCTCTATCTGCGTCTATAATTCCAATACTTTGGTAAAGAGTTGGATACGAGGCGTAGAGTACACCATTACTCCTACTATGGAGGCTGATGCTCTAGGGGTACCTATGGTTCAGCACCCTGTCTACCATTATGATGAGTCTCCTCTTTTGAATGATGTCATGTCATACATCACTGGGTCTTCTATCTAGTGGGGTTCTGATCCTAGGATCACCACTGCTGAGCTATCTGAGTTACCATTCCTCTCGAGCGGTGTGTCTTTTTGTACGCTCTTGTAACTGATGCTCCTATCAGTTTTCCTCACTTGTTCCTTCGTTCTTTGAACGAAGTTTATAGGAGTTCATCTTCCTCTCATACTCTTGTTCATCCTATCTTTATTCATAGGATTTTGCTTTATCTTGGTCTAGATGATTTCCCTTCTTCTGAGCCCGTTCATGTTATTGCTCCCATAGGTGCGTCTTTTCTTAGACAAAGGGCTGCTCATCTTCGAGTTGGCTCTAAACACCCTAGGTTTGAGCCTTCTGGTAGTGCACCTCCTCCTTCTTCTTCTACAGGTCCTGCTAGTGAGGATGTTCCTAATCCTGTTGGTGATGCTGCTGCTGTTGCTGTTCCTCCACCTCCTTCGGATGAGTCGTACCTTGAAGACTGTCATGACCGTTCAGGCGGCTCATAGTCAGATTTTGGTGGACTTGCTTGATGAGATACGTGCTTTGCGAGCCGACTTAGCACATCTTCGTTCACCCTCACCACCTCCTTTTGATGATGGTGTGTGATTGTCCTTTGGTATTCCGTCACAAAAAGGGGGAGTAGAGTTTTGACACTGTAGAGGAGTTTTTGTAGTTAAGGGGAGTTTTTTCTTTTGTTTTGCAGAGCTAGTGGAGATATTAGATTGTATCTAGGTGCTTCACTTTGTATATCATGTTTTTGGGGCTATTCATGTTAGGGGGAGATACATTTATTTTGATATACATTGATTCTTGTTCTTGTGTTCACTGTTTATTGATTTATATTTATGAGTTATTTCATTGATATATGTCTTTATTATGTGTTGTGTGAAACATGCAAGAATGTTTTATTTTTGTTATATCTAACTTAAGGGGAGAGTTAGTTTACCTATCTGGTGTTTACTGTCTTTCTGTCACACATGCGTTTATGCGTTTGTTGAGTGTTTCAGGAATATACAGGTTGATTCAATTGAGCTGCTGTCTACACTTGCAACTGATGGATAGTAGTTAGGATTGAATTTGTGTTATGAGCTTTATTTTTGTAAAGGGCTTTTACTTGTAAACTTTGAGTTTTTAATTTGTGTTTTGTCACAGATTGCCAAAGGGGGAGTTTGTTAGGTTCTATAGATTTAGGAATTTGTGTATTTAGAACTCTAATGTGTAATGTTGGCAAACTATGATCAAAACAATATGTTTAGTCTTGTTTAGGCTTGCTAAAAGTTGTATTATTCATGTAAAGTTAGAATCGAGAGGCTGCAGATGCATTGATGCATTTCGGCTTAAATCAATCGATCGAAAGTTAGACTCGATCGATCGAAAGTCGGCCAGAATGTTTTTTCTGTAGAATTTCCAACTCAGTCCTATCTCATTAAACATTTAGGGTTTTATGTTGTTGCCCTAGGTATATAAGGCAAAACCCTAGCCACGTTTTTGGGAGTTGCTCTAGTTGTATTGTTGCTCATACTTTGTGGTTTGTGTGAATCTATTGTGAGATCCTTGAGGAGCTTTCTTCACATAAACTTAGGGTTTTCAAGGTAGAGATAATATCAACATCTTGATGATCAACTCAGTTGCTGTCATTGGAGTTTAAAGAATAACAAGCGGGGGTGCTTGTATCTTGTGGAGAATCTAAGAAAGAAGGAGTCCGTGGATTCGAAACTTGCACGTGGTCGTGTCATTAAGTTCTACTGGTGGGTAGCATTAGGAAGTCAAGCAGGGAGCTTGTAAGTCCTTTTGTATGAACTTCGATTATTTCATATAGTGGATTCAAGTTTACCTTGAGGATAGCTAGGTCAAATCCTCCCTAGGTTTTTACCGTGTGGTTTTCTGGGTCATCATATCATTGTGTTATTTACTTTTCCGCTGCTTTATATTCTTGATATGATTGTTTGATTGTGATAACCTAGATTTGCATAATTTGACTAAGTTAATCACTTGGCTAATAAACTAGGTTAATCCAATTGTGGTTTAAGGGGTCTAAAAACCGTTTAGATGGTACTCACCTAATTTCACAATATGCGAACATGTGATTGGTGTACAATAAGTTCACTTTTCACCAAGCACCCATGGTGGTCTTATTTGTAAATAATATTGTAATCTAAACATAAGTTAACATACAAGCATATTGTTATGAAATTGGAAGTGAATTTGAGTGTGTTTGTAATAATACCAATTTAGCAATAAGATAACACAAAATATAAAATTTGTAGTTAAATAAGTATAAGCTTGAGTGAGGAAGATCGATAGAGAGTGAAAATTAGTGTGAGAATCATGACCCAAGAATACTAGGTTAATGTGTCTTAATGTAGATACTCAACTGATAATATTTTACTTCGTAAATATAATATAAAGGGTTTTATAATTTGAAGTTGCCACTTGATTATTTAATATAAAATCAAGGAAACCAAAAATTGACAAAAATAAATTGTTATTCTAATGAATTTAAAATACACTGTCTTTGAAAAAAATAAAATCAGACTCAAGTACAACATTGGCCCAAAAGTTTGGAGTTGTTTTTATTTTGGCCCTTTAAATTTTTAAATTTTAATTTTTATGAAGGGATAAAATGAATGGTCAAATGAAATTTTAAAATGTAAAGGGCAAACAGAAAATTGAATCAAATATGAAAGAGAAAAATGAGAAATTTGAAACAAAAATGGTGAATATGAAAATAGAATTAAACATGAAGGCCTAAAAGGTGGTTTTCAATTAAGTAAAAGATTAACTTTGAGTGAGAATATTGTACAAAATATGGAGAGTTGTACATTTTAGGTTTTTAGATAGGAAAATTTCATGACTTTATAATATTTTATCGTCTATAATGTGTGTCAAAATCCAACTTAAAAAGGCCTAAACCTAAAAGAAGATAGTTGTTCAAGATTTCGATATCCATTTGATTGATACTTGATTGATCGAACAAGTGATTTTCAATGGCTACTTGATCATTGATTGATCGATCGAAAGAAGAACTTCAACTGACCTTAAATTGAAGCTCGATCAATTGAAAATTTTGAAAAGCGAATTTGACGTGTTTTTATTAAAGTAGGTTGGGGCCTAGGTTTCTATGTCACACATGCAAACATATAAAGGACCATTATAAACACAGCTACTTAGAGGTTTTTGCAAATTGCTGCCGTGCACTACATAGAGAGAAAATAGAATTGATCAACTTGTGGGTTTAGAAATCCATATACACAATGGAGTTGCTGTACTGGTGATTAATAGCTAAAACCATAGAGTTTATAATTCCAGTAAATGTTGATGCAAAGATCAAACATTCAAGGAGAGTCATTGGAGTTCATTATTGGGCCTGATTGTGATTATAAACGAGGTTCATGAGAAGGGATTCATATACAAAGAGTTTAGATAGTCTATAGCTGGTGTGGGGTCACATTAATAAGTTTATCTACCGAATAGATATGGTCTAAGGTCATGGGTATGCACTAGAATTTTATATAGTGGATTTTCTTATTGAGGGTAGAGGGATCCTCAGAGTGCAGTTTATTTTGGAGTTAGTTTGCATTGGTTTTCATTTTGTCTGCAAATTAGGTGTTCTTATGGTTGGAAAAATTGGTTTTGCATCTCATACAAAAACCCACTGCAGAAGCAACACAAGAATCTACTTCATTCACGTGAGGTAATATAGAATATCTAGAATTTTAGAAACAAAGAATAGAAAGACGTACCTTGATGCACTGAAATTCAAAACAAAAGAAGTTCGAATTTGGGAAGACCTTCAATCTTCACCCCAATTCCATATATACCCAAAATGTGTGGTCTTTCAATCAGTTATGTACGCACTTATTCAAGAGAGAATGTGTTTAGAGAAAACTGCTTTTTTTTCTTTTAATCGCACGTACGTTTTTTTAACCGTCAAAAGCAATTACTTTATTTAATAACTCTTATTAAATAAACAACTAATTATCTAATTAGACTAGCCTTTTGGGCCAACCCAATTATATTTTAGTGTGTGGCTTGGGATGGGACCAAAGGGACAAATAAAGCTATAGTTCTAATGGATTTCGGGCTTATCTGTCAACTCTTGACAAACCCAAAGTTACTATTAATTATATTTAGTACTACTATATAAATATAATTGCACTCTAGGATTTATTAATAAAATTAAATCCCAAGACTTTATTATCTAAACAATTAACCTCTTCATGAAAATATTTGTAGTTATACAAAGTCATAATATATAACTGCCACTTTGAAAATTACTACCTCTTGACCCTTGAGTGCCCGGTTTAATCCTTTAAGTTATTCATATATATTAGTAATTCTTTACTAAAGTGGGTAGGCCTAACACTATGAATAATCAAACTCATTAAACTTATCTTAAGAGAATATTTTATATTTCTACAAAGAGACTATGAATTCCATCTTGAGAATATGTGTTCTTTTAGCACTACGTATAGCTGCCCAACATACTGAAGTTTTGACCGTTGAATTAGATCTCACTCCTGATATATCAAACCAGTCTACATTTCATGATCGGGTTCACTATCCTCTCAGGATTGAGAGTTTATGTAAATTAAAGTTGTGAGATTTATTATTCAATAGACAGTCATTAATAGAATAATTAATCTCACAGCAGTCCAGTTCAATGTCTTATACACTTAAGACACATCAACATATCAATTAGAAGTCTCCACTTCCATGATCAAGACAAATCATCTTAGTTGACACGTTATAGTTTTTACAAATGAAATGCCCAATTTCATCGTCGACTACGAACTAAGGTTTTGAGTTTACGAAGAATTTGTGATTTATACCTTCTGTGACTAAATCACATAAATAACATACTATGCATTTTAAGGACTATATGATAATGTCCAAATATTCATGTTACTTGTTATTTTAGATAATAAAACAATTTCATTATTTATAACATAATGTCATACATAATATCATATACAACATCGTACAATAGGATTTTAGGCCACTAATCCTAACACTTATGTTGTTTGCCTATTTTTTAAATTTGGTTTTTCATTGTGACTGTGGTTGTTTAATCCAAATTGTTTTCACCATATATTTCTTAATTAACCTGCATAATTAATGAATGGTATAAATTAGAACTTTCAATACATACATATGTAACTGAATTTGCATGAAGGAACGTTAACAAACTGCTCATAACTTTTGTGCAATTTATATGGTCAACTATCACAGAGGAAAATACCTAGTCACCATTATCTTCTATTCTATTTAGTGCTGAACTTACTCCAACCAAACATAACACTCTCTCCTTTTCATAATTTTGGTAATAACTTTCTTAATTTATCCTTTCCTTAAAAATTGAAAACCCGATTTTCATTAAACTTATTAAGGCTAGTTTTAAAAAGGCGTATCTTTTTAAAAATTTTTACTTTCAAACTGGTTTAGAGGAAATTTCTTTTAATTTGATGGTTAAAAAAAATTACACGTGTATACTTTTAGTTGCATGGAATTTTTAATGAGTCATATGACTTGTTTAATTTAAATAATACACATAAATAGTCTAATATATTGACACAATGGATTAGAGGACGTTTCTTTGAAAACCTTGTCAGCTTTTTTAAAAACATGACCAACAATTTGAGACAAAGAGATAAATAAATCATATGATCTTAGCTCGTTACTTTATCTTTCTTGACATCCACACTGAGGCTAATTTGTTATAACGAATAACAATTGCAATGGAAAGTACACGATATCAAGTTCAAAACTTCAAACCAGTTAATAAACATATTGAATCTGATAGAATATAATGTGTTAACACATTTGTTAGAATATAATGTGTTAGAAGATTTCACGTCAAAGTCTATTTGTATTTGGACCCATTACGTATATATTTGTTAGAACATAATATGTGTTAGAATATTTTATGTCAAAGTCCATTTATTAGACCCATTGCACCGTCTATTTGTATTTTTAAAGGTAAAATGTTAGACTAATTTTATTCTCATTAGTAAATGATTACAGTAAGTTCCTCATCCTTTCATGTGCAATACAACTTGGCTACATGTGATCCATTTTTTTAGTAAGCTATTTGAAGAGTTTTAGACACCCACCCACAGGAAAAAAAAAAACCTTATAATTTATCAATACCGAATACGAACCTATGCTCAGTCATTTGTGTTCTTTAATAAATTTGATAAGATTTGAGCATATGACATCCATTTTACTCTTATAATGATTGTTCGTTCTCAATAGTTCAACACATTGATAGTCTTTTTGGATTAAGGGGGAGGGAAGGAGAGTATGATAAAGTTGGCTGCAAATTACTCTAATTTTTGGACAACTCTACTCTACTCTTCTTCACTCCCCCTCCCTTTCTTAATTCGAACAAACCATAATTGATATTTATTTTTTTATACATCAATTTTTATAAGAATATTTCAACAGGATTTTTGAATGGTGAGTGAGGGTATTTTGGGAATTTTATATGTGAGAGAGAGAGAGAGAGAGTGTGTGTGAGAGTGAGTGCAATTTCGAATTACCACTCCTCCTGGGTATTCTGGGAAGCTCAATTTGGCTTATGTTTCCTCCAAAGCGTTTTTCTTTGGACACAAAATGATAGCGTTTTACCTAAAGCTAAGAGCGAAGAGTGTCGTGTTAAGAGTAGTGAACGAGAAAGTGGATGGGATCGATTTGGGGGCGACGAATTCGGCGATGGAAGGAGGGAAGTTGAACTTCGAGTTTTTTATGAATATGTTAAAGAATGATGGTCCAGTGACGCGTCCGTTGTCTGATGTGCATCTTACGCTTGAGGAGATTTGTGCTCTGGTATGAGGGAATTAGAATTATGAATTTTGTTTTTGTTTTGCCTTTTTTGGTTATGGGTTTGTCAAATTTATTTATTTATTGTTTTGAAAATTGTGATTTGTGACATTGAAAATTGAAATTGTGTTAAGAGAGGACGGAAATTAGAAATGGGGTCTTCGGTTGGATTTTGGTTTTGTATTTTGGGTAATGGGTTTGTGAAAATTTTTACCTTTTGGAAATTGTGACATTTTAGAATTTAGAAATTGGGCGATGGGTTTTGTTTGGTTTTGTGTTTTTGGTGATGGGTTTGTTAAAACTTTTTGTCTTTGTTAAAGCGAGAGCTTTATTAATTAATATATTTTTATTGGTTTAATATGACGGTATTTGGTTTGGTAATGGGTTCATATTGAAGTTATTGTTTTTGGGCTATGTTTGGTTGGTTAGTAAATGTAGGAGAAGGAGATGAAAGGGGAAAAAAACTAAAATGATAGTTTTGGGGTTTTGGATATGGGAAATTTGGTTAGGCGTGGACTGGATTGTTAAATTCTTGTTGATATTGTGTAAATAATTCTATTGTTTGTTTGATTCATGTGTGACAATTTATTTTCAGTGCGGTATTGTGTTGGATATTTCAACATTGTCACTAGGTCTTGAAACACTAGGTGGTGTAGTGACAAAGATCATCACAAGAAATACTACTTTGCCGACCTCCAAGTCAGAGGTGTTCTCCACAGCCACAGATGGGCAGACTAGTGTTAATATTAATGTTTTCCAAGGAGAGAGAGAATTTGTTAGGGACAACAAATATCTTCGCAGCTTCTATTTGGATGGTATCCCACCTACACCTCGTGGGGTTCCTCAAATTGAAGTGAAGTTTTGCATTAATTTGAATGGTATTCTTTCGGTCACTGCGGTTGATAAGGGCACAGGGAAGAAGCAAGGCATTTCCATTATAAATTTGCCCAATGATTATGAGGTATGTTAAAATATATAGGGTTTGGATAAATGTTTGATCTTTATTTCATTTTGTAGCATGAGGTCAAAAGATGAAAAGGAACAAAGTTAAATGTGTCAAAATATGCAGATGCAAAGGATGGTTAATAAAGCAGAGAGGTTTGCAAAGGATTACAAGGAGAAGAGAGATGCCATTGACACAAAGAACCAAGCTGAATTTGTTGTCTACCAGACAGAGAATCAGCTCAAGGAACTTGGAGAGACAAGGATCTTGCCCTAGAAAGAGAACCAAGCTGAATCATTGACACTCATGTATTTTTTTTTTATCTTGTAACAACACTTATTTTTTCTTAAGCACCTCTAGTATATCTTATTGTTAATTAAGATTATCCTTCTGATAGTGAGTAAAGGCTGAAAAAGAAATGTTTAATTGGAGGAGGGTTGAATTATGTGGTAGCATAAATTGTGAAATTTGTTTAATTTATTTTCTCACGTGAATCACTAATATTAGACTTTGCTTTTATCACTCTATCACTAATATTTTATTCTATTGCATCTATGTTTAAACCTTGATGGAAATAGGAGCAACATCACAGAGGAAGCTCGTGCTACAACAAAAAGATGATCTTGTCAACTTTCTAAGGTTATGGTCATAATTGTCTTGTAAACAATTGTGTAGGTTCTTTTTTTTTTTTTTTAGCAAATAGGCTCAAGTAGTAACAAGGATCCTGGGCTCAATACTTATTGTTTTAAGGGACTTGGCTTGGTTCATTGTAGCTAAATTGGGTTGATTTCGAACCAGATGGTGCACAAAGCATGAATCCTACAACACATACATGCTAATAGACAAGAAATATATGCATTGAACAACAAGAAAAAGCAAAGGAATGAAATGATCAAGAAGGAACATAAAATAAAGCGTTAGAGATCCTTGAAATAATGTAAAATACTTTGTTACTTTCTGGATTATGTAATACACTATGCTCACTAGGACGTGTTACAAGGTCCAAATAAGTTCAAAAACCACAGACATAGATGGCTCTTTGGGCCTCTAAGACTTGCAAAGTTTGAATCCCTTTGAATCCAAGTGTGTTCTCTAGTAGCTGCTTGAGGATATCGAATGGTATTTCCCTCATTTTTCTCTCTTTTTTGAATTCTAACAGAATTTTCTCAAGGATTTTTGCTCTAATTCACTGTCGCTGAATGCCTTTCACTATTGGCTGCTTCCCCTTTTATAGTGCCATCTTAGGGTTTCCGTGGTACCACTGATTCCCTCTATTTACTCTTCTAGGTACCAGAACTAATGTTGTGTCAGTAACATTGGTGGTTGGTCCCTTCCTCATTCTTCATTATTTGCTCATTTTGAGATTTTCTCTTCGAAAGACCCCAGCAGGCCTTCCTGTTCTGGGGTGTCCTAGAGGGTTGACCTTTGGTCTTTTTTCTTTCAAGGTTTCTAGATTCCACCTTTTCAGACCCAACTTTTGGCTACTTTTCATTTTGTTATTTTTCCTAAGTGAGTTGATTCCTTCCTGCTAGGCTGAAAGACCCCTTGCCACATTCCCTTATGGTTCTTCCTCCTGGGTTCCCTGAGGTACCAGGCCTTTACTCATGGGTTGTTGGTTCTTAAGCCTTCTGACCCCGTTTTTGCATCATTGGGTGGCTGATAGGGACATATCTATTCTAGTTCTTTATGTTTCTTGGTACCCACCCTGAACTGTTTTAATCCTAACCTGGCTTTGCTGCATGTCCCAAGGATCCCAGGCTCCTGGAATCCCCAGGTATCCTGGCCTAGTTATTTTCCCGGGCTCCCTAGCGATTTTCTAACCTTTGAGGGCTAGGTTGGGCTTTTTTCCTTCATTTATGTTATGAGGCCTAAAACTTGCCCATTCATGGATTTGGGTCCCTCCTTATGGACCCTTAATGGGTTTGGACCTCTCCTCTTTCTTATTGGAAGCCCAAATGCTTTATTTTTCCTAGGTTTGAATCCTTTGCTTTGTTTTGGGCCTTGGTATAACATTGTGATTATTTTTTGGACCTCAACAACAATATAAGGACAAAGTTTAGCTACAAAATTGGTTGTAGTCGAAAGTTACAACCTTACTCAATATCTTTTTATTGGAGGTGAATTTTGACAAATCCACCATTGGATTATGTCTTCTTCTTATATCCTTCATGCTTGCAAAATTTCTAAAAAATTAATGATCAATAGCTATGTCATCAATAAATTGTTTAAATTGCAAGTTTTTATAGTTTAAAATTATGCATAGGATATAAGCTTATAGATAATATAGTAAATAATATCGGATTGATATAAAATTTGACATGTGTATTAAGAGCATAAAAAACATACAATTCAACAGTTAGATTTTCAAAATATGTAGTAAGATTTATTTTATTGAGTAAAGTTGTAGTCTTAAGCTACAACCAATATTGTAGCTAGGAATGGCAACGGGTCGGGTTTGGGTCAGGTTTCTTTATACCCGGACCCGACCCGTGAGCCTGTACCCGTTACCCAAACCCAGCCCATTTAATAAACAGGTTTTTTTAGTTGCACCCAAACCTGGCCCGTCGGGCTCCACGGGGCCCGCAGGCCCTGAACCAAAATCATAAACCCAGAAATTAGTACAAACCCAAAATCACATTCACAGAATATACATATAATTTTCTTGGCAATCACAACATTTTCTTGGCAATTTTCTTGCCATCCAAACGGATGCCAAGATCTAACAAACCAATCTGTACAAAAAATCCAACAAATCCTAGAAATTTTGCAAACCCATAAATAAAATGAGCAAATCTGAAAATCTCAGCAACAAAACACCAAAAAATCCAACAAATTTGGCTCACAAAAAAAAAAAAAAAAAAAAAAAACCCAAACCCAAATTTTGCTCACAAAATCATGAAAAGAAAAAAACCCAAACCACACCGATTGTGGATCTATAACGTGTGAGGCGTGGTTCACAGTGGATCTGCAACGGGTGAGCTTGATCTGTTGATTGTGGCTGGGCTTGTCGGTGAGGATCTTGTTTTCTCGTCTTGGTTTTGGCTGTGGTGGCTTAGGTGAGTTACCGGTTGCATGGTGCTTGATCGGTTGAGGGAGTGCTTGAGGCAGGGCGGTGATAGCTTGGGCCGGCAGTGAGATTGGGAGTGAGTGAGAGTGACTGAGAGTGGGAGAGGAGAGTGGGTGGCTGGAGGCTGGTGAGTGTGTGTTATGGAATGAGAGGATTAGTTTTAGGGTTTATAAGTGTATATATATATATATATATATATATAGTAGGTTTTTTTGTAATTTTATTAACTTGTAATTGGGTCGGGTCGGGTCTGGGTTTGGGCCGGGTTTTACAAAAAACCCAGACCCGACCCGGACTCGGACCCGCTTCGTCTTTATCGGGTTGGGTAAAATCCGACCCATTAGGGTCGGGCCAAGCTGGGTACCCGTGGGTCAGGCCACAATTGCCATCCTTATTTGTAGCTAAACTTTATCCACAATATAATGGCGGAAGTGATTACCAAGATGAAGAAAACATGACAGCGTTTGATGACAATAATATTGATGATTTAGCATAAACTGAGTTTTTTCATTACATTTTTTTAGTCATTTAAAAAAAAAAAAACTTTGATTGTAATAATATATATCTAATGTTTCAAATTTATTTATACCTCTTTTTTTTTCTACTTTAGGTACACGTGGCTGAAGAGAATCACAAAATGAGCTTCACTTGGTGGAATCGAGATACACATTGAGTCCAAGTAGCTTAGAATATAAATGTTTAAGGACCTATGTTGTTAATTATAATGAACCAATACATTTTGGTTTTTTTGATTTGTTTTTCTACTAAGAACCTTAGCTATTAGTAGCAGTGCAGCCATAATTTTGGTTACAACTACTCATTTGCTTTTGCTTTAATATTATTGTCATTAACGGTGTGTTTATGACACTTTTTTTTTCTAGATTTTCCAGAAATTCTATACTCTTTGTTTTATCCTATATTCATTTTGTAATGTAAATATAAGTTTTTGGCGTGGTCATGGATGGAAATAGGAGCAACATCACGGAGGCAGCTTGATATGTTTTTCCCTGTGTTTACCATTTTACCATTTCTGAACATGTTTTTTTGGGAAGAAGATGGTTATGATTTAAAATGCTACCATTGAAAGACAGCCATTAGAAGGCAAGTAGTCACTACAAAAAAATAGGCCTATGGCCGCGGCTAAAAAACGCGGCTACAGGTCTAAAAAACGCGGCCATAGGCTATAGCCGCGTTTTCTTTAGCCGCGGTTTTCACCGCAGCCTAAAAAGCGCGACTATAGCCCACAGAGGGTCTATGGCCGCGTTTTTGACCGCGGCCTAAGCACTGGTACTATGGCCGCGTTTTAAACGCGGCTTTAGCCCTCGCCATATGGCCGCGTTTTAACCGCGGCTGTAGAGTAGAACATAATGCCGCGATTAAAACGCGGCTTGAGGGTTAGTCCTATGGCCGCGTTTAAAACGCGGCCAAATTCCCATATTTAGGCCGCGATTAAATCGCGGCCCAAAGTCCAACCCTTAGGCCGCGCTCAAAACGCGGCCTAAGGCCCAGCCCGAAGTGGCAACACAATTCTGTAGCCGCGTTTTTAAACGCGGCTATAGGTTTTTTTTTTTTTTTTTTTTTTTTTTTTGTCCTATTTTTAGGCCAGCTGACACATGCAAATACAAAACGCAGCCATAATTTTGTCAAACGCTACCAAAAGAACCTGTCACACACACAATTGTCAAATTTACTCCTGTCACACACACAATTAACCAAATTTTCTCAAACCTGTCACAATTGTAATTTTCAATACAACACCAACAACATCATCAAGTTCAATACATGACTATCATCATCAAGTTCAATACAACACCAACATTGACTATCTCATCAAGTTCAATACACCACATGTGAAATCAACAAAAAGGCTAGTAGCATCCACAGTAGCACTGTGAAATCAACAAAAAAGCTAGTAGCATCCACAGTGTCCCGGGAGCCTCGGCGTTGAACCTATGCATAAAATATATAATTAGAACTAGCAATTTGTCAATTTCTAAAACTAGAAATGGTCAGTTTCTCACCCATCATTATATAATCAAAAAATGAAAAATGTGATCAAAATGAAACACTTACTACGTAGCCGCAACCAAGAAAGCGAGCAAACTTGTTTCCTACGTAACACACTGCAAACAAAAACGTGTATAGAACTTGGTTGTTGAGAAAATGTCTACAAGAAAAAATTATTAAATTTGTTACAGCTGTATGTGTTACACTAACTCAAATAATATTTATTGAAGAAAGTCTATAAAGGGTCCATATCATATACATATGACTGTGTTTTTCAAGTTTTACTGAGTGTAAGGTAAAATCTTATAAAAAGGCCTGATTCTCAACAAACAAACAAAAAAAATCTCTATAAAAAGGCTTAACTCGCCACATGTTTAGTCAACCATAAGGAATTAAAGTTTGTCCAAATCAAAGGTTAGCACTATCCATAAAGATTTTAATTTCTTTCCTTTTTAGTTATATTGCATATTCTTCTCTTCTCAAAAAAGAAAAAAAAAGTTAAATTAAATATTTTAGATTCATTTTAAAGCATAAAAGAATTTCCTCAAGAAAAAAACATAAAAGAAGATTTTGAAAAATGATAAAAGGTAAAGGACTTAACAAACATACAACTTCAAAGTTTTTAGGGAAAATCAACAATTAACATTAGGTGTATGTATTTATACTCAAAGAAACGCACGGTAAGAGAATGTTTAATTTAATTTAATCTTAATTTTATTATTCTAAGATCATCTTTCTCAATTGATACAAGTTTATTTTATTTTCCTTTGTTGTGCTGGATTTGTGACTACATCATAAAATATGGCATTGTTTCAAAGAATTTCAATGTTGCTTTCCATTTACATTTTTGCTTTAGCAACAAGGCAGAACGTATATAGTTAATGGAATTACAAAAGACAGTTTCAGTAATGTATGTGGTAGGAGTGCAGTGCCCCTTGACACTTTGGGTTATGGTAGTTCTTTCATGATGTCTAGAAATATAGATGCAAATGATATTGGACAAGCTGGGAGATTAATGTAGTGCTGTGCTGCATGTCAAGCCAGTGCTTTGACTCATATTTTTGATATCTCAAATGCTTCAGACCCAAATGAGAATGCTAGAGAAGCATATGGATATTGTGCTAGTAAGTACCATTACATTCTAGCTAGCATGTTAGGACAGATAGGTACATTTTCGATTGCAAAGATACGGATGCTAAACTTGATTTGCAAACAGCCTTATATTCTCAAAATTTTGACTAGCATTCTTACCAACCGCTATAATCATCCATGCCCATATCTGATCAGAGGACATAATCATCCATGCCCATATCTGATTTATCTATCATACCATGCCCATATCTGATCAGAGGACATAACCCGCAAAAAAAAAAAAAAAAAAAAAAAAAAAATTCAAAGATACATTTTTCTTTTTTTCTTTTTTTTTTTTTTATAAAAAACCATCCAAATATATAGCTAATGAAATAATACCATACCTGGCTTATCTACATTTCCATTGACATAAGCCCAAACCCACACCTCAGGATGGTTTACCTCAACTTTTCTCCTTCAATATCTTCTCCATATATATTATATATACATATAAATCTACAGAGAGAGATGAAATGTGTTTAGTTAACATGATTACCATAAAACAACCTCAACAATGTTAACATCATACTTTTCTCCTTTAATATCTTCTCCATATATATCATATATACATATAAATCTACTTAGAGAGATGAACTGGGTTTAGTTAACATGATTGCCATAAGTGGGCTTTGTAGAGCCAGTTTAGCAATTGGGTACCAACAAATACACTATAAGCTCATGGGAATTGATTTTGTCACATTTAATTAGTTGGTACATAGGGAGGCAAAACATTTCGAATAGACATACCTGTCAATACATAGGTGGAAGCGTCCTCTAACGATGACATTGTGATGGATCGCGTCCCTAAATATATTAAACACGTTGTATTAGTAGTACATAATATTGAGGAGCAATTACCTCGCAATTTTCAGTAAAGCAACTACAACATTGAAAGTACCTGAGATAATGACAGAGTATTTAGGAATGGCTGCAATTCCTCTAAGATGTTTCTCTGAGCGGCAGCTATTGCTTCAGTGACTTCCTCCTTATGCCGCGCATGTAATTCAGCGATTTCCTCCTTATGCTTTGCATGCAGGTCGGCTATTTTCTCCTGATGCCTCTGCTCTGCCTGGGCAAGTTCGTCCCTCAACGAATTTTCCAAGTCCGTCATCTGCTGGGTCGTTGCACTGGACGATGGTGGAGTCGATGTATAACATGGCTGGGTGGCCCCACTTCTTCCTGATGGGGTTGGTCCAAAACCGACCCCTCGTACACGTCCACAACGTTCTTTCCCCATCACTTGTGCAAACGCATCAGTTTTTGACCATAAAATTCCTTGGTGACGCTCTCCTTGTAGTGAGCCCCCATTGTTTAAAATCTCCTTCATTTTGCTCTGTTTTCATACAAGAACCAAAATAACATATTACTCGCTACAAGCACAATTCATGCCCAAAATATGAAAGAAATAAGGTACGATAAGGCTTACAATCTTATCTCTCACATCAGTACTGACAGGAGTCCCATCTTTCTTGGAGTATACTTTCTGGAAAAGAACTGAACGCTCCACTGCTTGCCCACTGTCTTTTGCCTACATCATACTCAACAGTGTCATGATAATAACGAAAATTTATGTTCGTGATATGAAGCGGCATGCAATATAATGTATAACCAATTTAAAGCCGTACATGATTACATTCAAAAAGACACGTGAGTTGTTCTCTTTATGTGAATGCTTAGTCTGAACCGGTTTTCGGTCCCAACGTTCTATATATTGGCTAGCTACCTACAAACATTTCCTTCACACAACTTCCAAACATTTCCTCTCTCTCACTTGTCTTTTGCTGTCACAACGTCACAACTACGAATAAAACTAAAAATTAAATAGTTAAACACTAAAGTCATGACGAAATGATTTATATATTCCACTTAAATGAGTTGCTTGGGTAGAATTTATACTAATGACGCAAGCAATAGTAAACATTACATACTAACTTTGTACAGTATCCTCAGCTTCATCAGTAAATTGATTTTACAAAACTATTTACATTTATTAAATGTGAATCTAAAATAGTAGAATATTAAACCCCTGGCTACTTGTTGTATAATGCATTTCTTACCATATTGTCTGCAATTTGGGCAAAACTTATAGGCCCTGACCTCGCTATGTCTTTCTGAAACGAACGACTTCTCTTGTTGTTATTAACTAATGTCTACAAACACATTCCCACCAACAAATTAAAACGAAACAATTAGTTACATAAACTGTACTCGGTAAATTCAAATACCCCATGATATGAATATTTTAAATAAAAAATAATAGAGCATGAAAATGGTTGAACCTCCGTCTTTGGATCAAACCAATAGTCAACTAGATCCGCAAACCGCTGCGGCTCAGCCCATGCTGGTATTTTTGCAAGTACTTCTCCTTTGGTTGCACCTTCTGTGTACAATTTCTTTTTCAACTTGGTCCGTCGGTTCCTCCTCAGTTCCCCTAGTAGGTGCATTGCCCACGACATTTGATTAGCTGGAGGGAGAACTGGGTTAATATCCCACCTTTTCTGAAATGCAAAAACTGAGTTAGCATAGTGCAATAGTTCACCCTACTAAACATGCCATTTAGCAGACATTCAGTTGTACATAACAATTAAATGTAGCGTAATATAACTATAGATTGAACAAAGTCTAAATTTCTGAGAAAAATGAAATAGATGGTTAACTCTCATTTAATTAAACAAAAACCTAAAGAGTTGTCCTACTTCCTATTTCCTAATGATATCCACTAGAAGGTGCTCTGTGACATAAATCTAATTGCTATGACCACGACGTTTTGTAGTGATGTGACCACCACACATCCATCGGGTTGAAACAGTATATTTTGTGTACTTATTTTAAGGAGTGTGCCTCTAATAAGCATGTGATTTCTTTGTTTGTGAGAGCCAATCTCCATAAGTTGAGTACATAAAATTGTGATCGACAATATTGCTATTGTTGCTACCATTTTTTCAATTTTTTTTTATAAGTACCATTTTCTCAATTGGGTCATGCATTGCAGGGTTTACAAATTACAACAACATGAATCAGTTCTATCAAATTTAGAAGTCCATACATCAAGGGGCCAATTTTAGTAACTCATAACCAAGTTGTGTATGGTAGACATTGCTGTAACCACCAAATTGTTTAAACAATGATGGCAGACATTGTTTCTTAGAAATGATACCAACACAATAGATTATACAGAACAATAATGCATTCTACTAATAGACTTGAAAACAGTCTTAGGTTATCCGTTTGGGGACTAATTTAGCCACCTTAGGCAAATTAAAATAAAAAATAAAGAAATAAAAACAACTAGATAGTTTGATAGACACATACAACTTAGGTTATGAAAAAAACAACTTGTGTTGAACATATCTTGAATCTAAATATTGTTTATGGTTAAGACCATTTTGTATCTACTTGGACTTCTCCAAGGGACAACTTCCTCCACAATTTTGGGATTTGTTTATCTAAGGTTCCTTGTTAAAATAAGCACATGATGTAGATTAAGGAAATGCCTAACTCTCTTCCTTATAAGACCAAGTCCCACATGCATATAAATACTGTTTCTTTTATTTATATTGCGTATACGTTAGATTCCTTGGTTCACTTTCAATGGCTTTATGTCTACCATGCCACTGTTTCTACATGTGGAAGCTGACTTTGCAGACAGCCCCGTCCCAAGTGGTAGGTTTATTGCCTCGAAATGTAGCAAAAGTGAAGCCCCTTCCATTTTTGTTTTGTAGTTATTTGTCTTGGAAGTAACAAGGACATACTGTCCTTGCCTCCTTCATGTGAGGCATATTATTAGGAGAAATACAATCTAGAGTAACAGACATCCACGAATTGACCAAACAAGTTTATGGAAATTCCACATAGAGCTTAATACTATAAAGGCCGGCTTAATTTATTATGTTCCTCTAAATCCAATACCTTTTATTTATTTATTTATTTATTTTTATTTTATAAAAATCTAAATTGAATCTTTCTTAATCTTATCCCACTTATTGTAAGGAAGAAATTTTTTTTTTTTAGTATTTATTTTCGGAGTTGCAAGTGAACAAGTCAAACATCTCTTCTCAAGTTAAGTGGCAAAGATTAGAAAGAGGACTATATTTGGTTGATATGGAGAGATTAATTGGCTATAACCCATGTGGCATGAGAAGTTGTGCAACTACAACTTAGAGAGGGCTGATAGTGTAGTAAGCAAAATACAAATTTATTGTTTTTGTCATAGCATGTGCAGGTGTTCCCCAACTATGTGTGGCTTTCGGTTAGATGTAATGTGGGTGTTTATGTAGCCGTCCGAGTGTCTCACTTTATTAGCAAAGCCCAAGCACATTTAGTTTGTCTTATTGATTGACCAAGACCACCTCTTATTGTAGTTAGTTATTGTGCAGCAAGTATTAAATCCTAGTATAGCTATACACAATTAAAAATGCAACTGAAGTCTAGACTTAATAGTAATGAGTACTTATCATGAAATAGACACCAAAAGTTTTAAATCCTATAGAATCTATGCAAGACATAAATATATATATATATATATATATATATATATTGACATGTGATCGGCAAGTGCACATCTGATTTTACATGCTTTATTAAACTTCATTGATAAATGTACATGTGAGTTGTAGTTAACTCAATTTGTAAAATTTGTTTCCCAAAAAAAAAAAAAAAAAAAAAACCAAAAATGATGTTTTGACTTAATAGTCATGTTATTGATAAATGTTAATTCCTATAATATTTATAAAAAAAATATACCAATCATGCTTGTTTTTCACATGGATTTTCCCCATTGTGTTACAATGGGAAAATAAACAGATGTGTTACAACTTGACAGACTATGATGAATAGAACTAAAACTTAAATAGTTCAACACTAAAGTCATGACGAAATGATTTATATATTCCACTTAAATGCGTCACTATGGTAGAATTCGGCATGTTTCATAGTGCATTGAGCATATTAGGGCATATATATATGGTTCAGCTAACTCACAAATATGTCAAAGACAAAAACAAACAAAGTACGCCAATACCTGAATCTCTGTCCATGCATTTGCTTTGCACTCAGGAGGGACATGCGCCCAATTCGAAGGCATAAGTGGGCAGTAGACATGGCAGATGCAAAAAGTACCCAACCACTGTACGAATGTCTGTCCGCTCTCCCCAAGCGGTTGGAATGATCCATTTAACGGCAACAGAATTTTTTTATCTGGTGGAAGGGCCCATATTTTTCGCATTAGTGTATTCCCCCGCTTTTTTGTCCCATTACTGGAGCCGGGGGTTGCTTGACCCAAATTTTCTGCCCTCACATTGCTGGTTTCTTGGGTTTCTTGAACCAAACTTTCTGCATATAGTAAACTGGCATTAGGAATGAAATTTCGAAGTTCACAATTAGACAGAAGTTACAGTATATAGCTCAAGTGCACACTCTTAACATGATAGTGATGTTCATCAATAATGGCATTATTATACTTGCTTTTTAGCTTTACTTTTTTTCCTCATTTGTTTCCTTACTTTAATAATAAGTCGTTCATATTTTCATGAATTTCAAAGAAGCAATGGGCAGCCTTGCATTGTTATCTCAAGAACATAATACATTGCATGTTTCCAATCAGCTAAGTATACTAATTTTAAAATCCGGCTAATACGAGATAGGGCGAATAGTAACTCTTTTTTATTTGTCCTTTTTCTTTTTTTGAAAATGAGGGAGATTATATTCTCTATAGTTAGTTAATACTAATTGAAATTACTCATATGAGTCATTCATAGATGCATCTATAAATTATTCAATTACGATAAAGTTTTTGACATAAACGAACAATGGTAATAATTGAGTAAAATTTCCTTACTAAAAATTCATAATTTCCGTAGACACATAATTTATTTTAATATGTATTGCTTTTTCATATTATTTCTAAATTAGCCTAAGACTTCACACATAGACATCGTTTTCAGTTCTTCTATGGCTACAAGTACTCAAACAATGTTATGAAAATATGGTTCTAAATTTGTCATACCGTACAAATTACATGCATTAGATGCTATCCTTAGCTAGCCCAAATACTACTACACTTTCCACCTATGAAACTCTATTAAAGTTTCAAGTACCTCACACAAATCTAGAATTTAAAGCTTACTTTCATATACATCATCTAAGTTTGTCATTCAATTCAGTCTTCTAATGTCTACGATCTTTTTAAGTTAATACAATAAAGTTTACGTGTATTCTATGTAATTCTTTAATAAGTTTGTCAAAATGACATGGTATCAGTAGGTGTCCTTCAAGAGTATTATGTTGAAAATGCAAAAGTGCTACGTTTATATCATTTTCGGACACTTTATGCCTAATTCTATGAAGATAAGTGGGCGAATTGACCAAACATTACATTTCAAAACACATACTACCTTGAGAAGGGGGTTGGGTCTCATCATCATCACTTGCATCCCCTAGTGCTTGGTCATCTGCAAAGGCAGCCCGTAGATCCTCCTCCACGCGGTCTCGTGAACGCGAGGATCCATCACCAACCTCAATAACCGTCAATGGAAAGTCCCTTCGCAGTCCTGCAGCCAACAGCGGAAAAATTATGCATGCAGTAGTAAATATCAAATATTACATTAACAATCAACGTGTAAACTACCTGGGGGTGTTGTACCAGCATCAGGAGCATCCGCTCGTGCGTGCGGTGTAGTATGGGCGGCTTCCAAGTTCTCCTCCCCCCGTTGTTGTGAACGTGCGGGTCCTGCGCCAACGTCTATAAGCGGCAATCGACGTTTCTTCCCCATTCCTGCGTCCACAAACTTTACCACACAGAGAAAATGTTAATTATAGAATACAAAAACTTGCATACGATGTAATTGAAAAAGACAAAGTAAAATAACTCATTCTTGGTTCTGACACTATATACAAGCATACATCCAATTGTAACATCTTTTGTTAGCCAAACACCACAACAACGACAAATTGAAACCCTAACACATGACGAAGTTATATCTAAGTTGATAAGAAATGAAATCACAGATACAATAGGTAGCAAAGTTTAGAAGGAATTCAATGCATTATAAGTACAAATTCTAGGGAATACCAATATTAAAAGGAATTAACATATTCATCACATACTAGATAGATGCATTTCAACTAATTCATAAATCGATACACCACTAAACTATTACCCTACTCATCGTCGGTGTACTCGTCCTCGTTCTCATCTTCATTGTCGGACTCATCATCAATAAAATCACACTTGTCTAAGTTGTTTACTTCATGACGATCTCTTTCAGCAATGATAGAGGCATCAATTGTCATTCCCTCTATATCATCTCGAGCCCAACTAAGGTTCTGATTCACAACCTCATTATTGCTTATATTATACGGAACATTCTCAGAGAAACTATATGTGTCATCCTCATCACGTTGGGGACCAATACCAGCATCAAATACATCCCTAGCTTTAGTTTTAACAACAACATACCAATCCTTCTGCCTTTTATCTTCCGCATAAAAAACTTGTGTAGCTTGAGATGCCAACACATATGGTTCATCAATTATATTATCCCCACCATGTATGAAGTGTGTAAAGTTCACTATAGGAAACCCAAATTCATCAGTCCTATATCCTCTTCTATGTTGGTCATCAACCCATTTACACTTGAATAACACATGTTTTATAGTGTCAGAATAGTTCAACTCGATTATATCATGTAAAACACCATAGAACGTCCTACCACCCTCAGTAACGACACTAACTCCACTATTCTGCGTTTTCTTGTTTGACTCATCATTTACACTCCTAAACTTTAAGCCATTAATGACATAATACTTCAGCCGCTTTACATAAATATATGGCCCTTTGGACAATGCAACAAGGGTATCACTAACTCCTTCCCTTTCCCTATCAGCAGTAGTCAACGACATCACCTAACATATCCAAACATAATTATTCACATCAGTACAAGTACTCATAGGTAGGATAGTGTTACAAATTTGAGAAGTCAAAAAGTTCATACGTACGTGACCCCTAAACCAACTGCAAAACTTCTCCATGTGGTGCTTATATATAACGGCCTCGGGAACATTACGATTGTGGCCTTTTCGGAGTTCGTCCTTTATCAAACTTTCGTGCAGCCTGCGCATGCAATTCTATTAGGGTTAATAGAGCAAACGTACATTGAATTGACGTGCAATCATAGTTGTATACGTAGTACTTACTGACGAAAGTGGTTGATGTTTTCGGAATTGAATAAAATGTAGCGATGGGCTTGGGTCCACTCTCGATTGTTTAGTGTCACGATCGAAACCACCCCTGTTGACTCCTCAATCGTCCTGCGAGGTCGATTGAATATAGTTTCCACTCCTTCCATATACCGTGAACAAAATGTTAAGCACTCTTCCACTATGTATCCTTCAGCAATAGACCCTTCCGGAGCAGCTCTATTTCGTACGTACGACTTAAGGCGTGACAGGTACCTATAGAGGAATGATAAGATTAATGATTGGCAAGGGTAATCTGAACGTGCACATAGAACTCATAGTTGACCAAAAAAATTACACAAGGCTTACCTCTCAATGGGATACATCCATCGGTAGTGCACTGGACCACCAATCTTGGCTTCAGCAGCTAAGTGCATGACCAAATGAACCATCACCGTAAAGAAGGATGGCGGAAATATCTTTTCCAATTCACACAATGTAACTGCAATGTCTGCCTCAATAGTCGCAATATTTGACACCGTAAGAGTTTTGGAACAAATTTCTCTAAAGAAGCAAGCTAACTTTATCAACGGCCTAGTAACATGAGCGGGCAAAGACCCACGTAAGGCTATGGGAAAAAGTTGCTGCATCAAGATGTGACAATCATGACTCTTCAAACCAGAAATCTTGCGTTCTTTCATGTTCACACGACGTGAGATATTGGATGCGTACCCATCAGGCACTGTTACGTCCTTCAAAACTTGCAAAAAACCTTCTTTCTCCGATGAAGTCATGTGAAAACAAGCAGGCGGTATGGTATACTTATCAGCACTTTTTCGTTGCAAGTGCAGTTCACTCCTTATCCCCATGTCCGCCAAGTCAAGACGTGCCTTGTAATTATCCTTTGTTTGGTCCTTCAAGTTCAGCACTGTTCCAAGTATATTATCCATCACATTCTTCTCTATATGCATCACATCAAGATTATGTCGCAACTTGTGATCCTCCCAATAAGGCAATCTGAAAAAGATGCTCCTCTTCTTCCAACCACTCTTGTCTGGCTCCCCTCTCTTTCTTTTATTATACGCAAGTTGACATTTCCTTCCCAGACAACGTCCAAGTACATGTTCAGTATCCAGAATAATGTTTGACGCAACCGGTGGTTCAGGAGCCGATCGCGTATCATTAGATCCATCAAATAACATACCTTCTTTCCGGAAATCGTGGTCAACATCCAACCATCGTCTATGTCCCATGTAACAAAATTTGTGGCCATTTCTCAAATATCGAGAATCAGTCTCCATAGCACAAGAAGGACAAGCTAACCCACCTTTGGTACTCCAACCGGACAAATCTGCGTATGCAGGAAAATCATTTACGGTCCACATCAATGCTGCACGCAATTGAAATATTTGTTTTGAAGATGCATCGTACGCTTGTACTCCAACATCCCACAACTCCCTTAGTTCTTCCACTAACGGTTGCAAGTACACATCTATAGCAATCCCTGGCGAGGTAGGACCAGGAATAAGTAATGATAGAATCAAAGATGACCGCTTCATGCACAGCCAAGGAGGGAGATTGTAGGGGACCAACATGACAGGCCATGTACTGTGACTAGAACTCATAATTCCAAAGGGGTTAAACCCATCCGCAGCTAATCCAAGTCTGACATTACGGGGGTCAGACGAGAACTGTAAATGCTTATTGTCAAACATTTTCCATGCATCTGAGTCAGCAGGATGCCGCATAACCCCATCCTCAGTACGACCATTAACATGCCATTTCATAGAAGCAGCTAGATCGGGTTCAAGAAATAATCGCTGCAATCGTGGCTTTAAAGGGAACCACCGTAGGATCTTTGCAGCTTTCTTCTTCCCCTTACTGGATGAAGCATTTTTACTAGCAACCGAAACCGGATTTGTTTTCCACCTTGATTCTTTACAACAAGGACACGCGTCAAGGTTAACATTTTCCTTCCAAAACAACATACAATCATTGGGACAAGCATGGATCTTCTCATAACCCAAACCCAAATCCCGGACTATCTTCTTAGCCTCATAATGGTCCTTTGGCAACTTAGCATCTGAAGGAAGCATATCAATCAGAACTTCAAGCAACATAGTAAATGACTTGTTTGTCCAGTCATTCAAAGTCTTTAATTGGAACAACACGACAATAGCTGAAAAAATGCTAAATTTCGTACAACCTTTGTATAAAGGTTTGTCTACATCATCTAGTAGCTTGTAAAACTTCTTCGCCTCATCATTCGGACCTTCACCCAGATGTTCCGTAGGTGGAGCTTCTTCCATTGGTTCAGGTGGCATTTCATGCGGAGGGCACAAGTCATGCAACATCCCATGAAAATCACCATATACATTTTCAGATTCTTGCACTTGAGAGCTCCCACATTCGGGAGCCGTCGTGGCAACCGCCGATTCCCCATGAAATTTCCAAAATTTGTAATTGTTAAGCATCCCTGAAGCCCAACAATGATCACGGACCACATTTACTGGTTGTAAAATCAAATTCACACATTTCACACAAGGACATAACATCTTCCCATTGCGTGCGGATGGGGAGGCAAATGCCACGAATTGGCTTACACCTTCAAAGTATTCCCTTGAACCCCTCTTCTTGTCCATCCAACTTTTATCCATGGCGATATAATATTTATGGAATATGACCTACACCAAGATTTGTTAATACGAAGGTAGGATAATTATTATAATTACAATGGCTTAGGAACAAGTTCTATTGAAGAAACGAATGCTCAAGTAAGCTATTTCTCTATATTCTGATTTACCTTTTTCTTTCTTTCTTATAGGGAGAGATTTTTATATATTCATTATAATGAGTTATGACTTATTATTGAGAGTGTTGGAATATCCCAGTGCAAAAACATATAAAATTTGGTTGTTGTATCAATAGAATTGTGTTATGGTTAAGTTTAGGTCTAAAACTGCTCAAGGATGACACAAATTTCCTTTAATAAAAAGTGATGAGTTAATGATCTCTTGCTCATAGTTTTTGTACTATAAATGAATTTCTAAGTGAAGCTTGTTTTTATTGAAAAGTAGACATTTTAGACTTTGATATGGATACAAATTATACCCAATTGGAATTTAGTTTTGAAATGAGTATGATGTGGCCGGTTGAATTTCTAAGTCAAGCAAAATTGTTAGGTTTTGAATTCTGAATTTTAGTAAAAGATAATTCTTGCTCAAATTTAATTATACTATGTGCAACTATATAAACCACCTTATGTGTAATTGTTAAAAGGGAGAAAAGTTGTCATATTAAAGCTAAAAACTTTAAATCTTGAAGCCTTCTTCCTGAGCATAAACAAAGAAAATAGAGATGGGAAAAATTCTCCTCTTGGCCTTACTTTGTCTCATGCGGGTTTTTCTCACCTTGAAGAGGTGATGGGAGGAGCCAAGGAGGCATGTTTTGCTTACCTCTACACACTTTATTATCATCCTAAAATACTACTCCTCCCCTTTCTCATTTATCTCTATTTTATTAATGTCAAAACCATCTCATTAAGGATAGCAAGATGAGTTCAATTGTAATTTTCATAACATAAACACATGTGAAAAGGTTCAAAGATTTCTACTTTCCTAAAATTAGATTCGGTAATGGCGCTAAACTATAAGGTAAATAAACCTTCAATATAAACATATACTTCTAGGCTTCTAGCTGTCATAGCATCTTGATTTTTCAGTCTACAACTATTATGGTGTTATAGACACCCTTCAAACTCTTCATTTCATTACATTTATTTTTTTTTGGCTAGCACAGCATAAGGGTTAAATTTTGCACATTTAACTCCAAAAATCACCCACATCGGTAATGTACACATTTACTATTCACGTACAAATTTATTTTTTAATACTTTTTTACTCATATATACAAAGAGAGAGTCATTAAAATTTGATGAAGAATAATATTTTAATGAAATATATTATAAAATAAATAATTTGATGTTGGCATTTTTCAAGAGTAGTTATATAAAATAATAAAATAAAAAAGATTTTATATTAAAATAGACCCAAAAAAATGATATTCTATATAAGAAAATTACAGTACAGCTACCCGGCCATGCGGCCCATTCCTTACGCAGATCACCTGATGATATATCCCCAATAGCCATTAATGGACAAAGCCCAATTACACAATAAGTGGGCTATTTAATGTGACATTTAGGAAGTGTTTGGTACCACAACTTAAATAATAGTTTTTAGTTTTTAAATAATATTACACGTATTGTCACTTACTTTTTCACCCACACGTATTTTAAAAAATACAAACAACTTTACTAGAACAACATTACCAAACAGGCCATTAGAAAAAGTCTTTTCAAATATCGGAGTGTTTTTTTTTTTTTTTTTTGGAAATAGAGTAAGTTTTTCAAATCCAATTGTTAACCTCTATGAAGACGTAAGATTTTTTAATTTTCGTTAGATGTTTGAATTCTTGAAATAATCGACTACAACGTTAAGAAGGTCCTAATAATAGAGTTTTAGTTTAAACACTAGTTTTAGAAATCTTGAAAGTTTCATGTAAAGATTATTCAAAAGAAACTGCCCACCAACCCACATGACCATTATGATTTACACAATTCTATTTAATTTTAAGTGCAAGATGGATTAAATTAATTCACCATTGTTTGTCATAATTTTTTATTTTTTATTTTTTTATTTCAGTGTGTTGTTATGTTATATTTTGTAATCTGTATATCTTGTATAATCTATGTAACAAACTATGAGCTTAAGATTGGAAAACGAATTCAAACTTTAATCTATGTTTGGATAAACTTATTTTCATTGCTAGTTTGTATACAATTTTTAAAATTAATATACTAAAAAAAAAACACGAATATAAAGTTAAGTTTAAAAAAGACATTGAATCAATAATCTTCATATGGTGCTAGTTTACTTCTTTATAAAAAGCATGATACTTTTTACTAAAACCTTTTTAAGCAAATACATACATATAGCTGTATTGTTGTTATTAAAATCTCGCCCCCCATACTAAAATTCCTAGTCCACATGTATATAAGGGCTGGAAAATGTCTAGAGTTTATAAATAGGATAAAAAGGCTTGCTTGCAACAATGTATATTTTTTTTTATAGCACCTATGTAGTAATCTTTCAAATTTTGATAACTAATATATGTAAATTCACATCACTTTAAAATTTAGGGTAGGATATATATGGTGTTCATACACAACATACGAAGTTAATGGAATGCTTTATATATCACAAAGAACTATAACTTACATGATTACATTTCTAAAATCTACAAGTTAACGTCCCTTATATACCAATGGTAAGAACATGTGTTAATCTAAAAATATATAATTGCAAATGCAATCCATACTTATGCTCAAAGAAGGACTGGATTTATTTCTAACCACGAAAAAAAAAAATTGTTGAATTTCTATTTAGTATTAGAATATCAAGAGTAAACTACAATCTATACTCCTAAAATTTATGAGTCTTTAGATTTTATATTATGAAGTTTCACAATTTGTATTTTATTCCTTGAAATTATAATTTGTTTGAATTAACAGTCTATCCATTCATATTTTTCGTTAAGTTCTACATGAGCTTACCAAGCATGTTTAATCCGCCCAATAAAAATGAGGTCGCATCATTTTTGTAGCCTAAAAAACTTTAAATAATTAAAAGAAAAATGATGTGCTATGATGAAAATGATGTAACATCATTTTATTAAATGAATTAAACATGTGTGCCAACCTTATGTGACATTTAACGTAAAACAATGGTTGGAGGGGTTGTTAACGCAAATGGAATACAGCTTTATGGAAGTAAAATTCAAATTCTAAAACTTT